>CM021103.1:48780024-48982651 GCA_007115665.2 Sequoiadendron giganteum | reverse complement strand
AGGGTTGAGGGATTAAGAGGGTATAGGGGTTGAGGGATTAGGGTTTAGAGATTGAGGATTGAGTTTTAAAAGGGTTGAGGATTAAATTATATAGGGTTGAGGATTAGGGTTCAAGGAGTTGAGGGTTAAGAGAGGGTATAGGGATTGAGGATTAGAGGTTTAAGGGAGTTGAGGGTTGAGAGGATTAACAAGGTATATAGGGGTTGAGGATTAGGGTTTTAGGGTTGAGGGTTGAGGGATTAAGAGGGTATAGGGGCTGAGGGATTAGGGTTTAAGGGTTGAAGGTTGAGGGTTGACGGATTAAGAGGGTATAGGGGTTGAGGGATTAGGGTTTAAGGGTTGAGGATTGAGGGATTAAGAGTGTATAGGGATTGAAGGATTAGGGTTTAAGGGTCGAGGGTTGAGGGTTGAGGGTTGAGGGTTGAGGGATTAAGAGGGTATAGGGGTTGAGGGATTAGGGTTTAAGGGTTAAGGGTTGAGGGATTAAGAGGGTATAGGGGTTGAGGGATTAGGGTTTAAGGGTTGAGGGTTGAGGGATTAAGAGGGTATAGGGATTGAGGGATTAGGGTTTAAGGGTTGAGGTTGAAGGGTTGAGGGTTGAGGGATTAAGAGGGTATAGGGGTTGAGGGATTAGGGTTTAAGGGTTGAGGGTTGATAGATTAAGAGGGTATAGGGGTTGAGGGTTCAAGGATTAAGAGGGTATAGGGGTTGAGGGATTAGGGTTTAAGGGTTGAGAATTGAGGGTTGAGAGATTAAGAGGGTATAGGGGTTGAGGGATTAGGGTTGAAGGGTTGAGGGATTAAGAGGGTATAGGGATTGAGGGATTAGGGTTTAAGGGTTGAGGGATTAAGAGGGTATAGGGGTTGAGGGATTAGGGTTTAAGGGTTGAGGGTTGAGGGATTATCTTTCTCCCACTCTCACCATCTCTCCCTCTCTCTCTATCTCCCACTCTTTGCTTCTCCCCTTCTCCCACTCTCACCATCTCTCCCTCCCTCTCTATTTGCCACTCTCTGCTTCTCCCCTGCTCCCACTCTCTCCCACTCTCCCTCCCTCTTTATCTCCCACTCTCCCACTCTCTCCCTCCCACTCTATCTCCCACTCTCTCCCTCTCTCCCTCCCACTCTCTCTTTCTCCCACTCTCCCCTTCTCCCTCCCTCTCTATCTCCCACTCTCCCCCTCTCTCCCTCCCACTCTCTCAGAAAATCCTATACTCTCAAAAATACACTAAGAAAACCAAATTTCACATAACGCGCTCGAGTTGTTATAACGCGAGTGTATTTTTTACTCCACTAAAACAGTAAAAAACTCTATATACCCATGATTTGAAGGTCCACAGTCTGCATATTCCCCTAGTTCTATGCGTGCTCCAACAAAAAATAGCTTTTTGATGATGTTGTGAAGTGTGCAAGCATCTTTTTCACATTCCATCACCTTTTCCATGATATTTTTACCACCTTTGCATGAAATAACAGAGTTTCCACGTTGAAAGACATATAATATCACTTGAAGTTTGAATTCCATTAAAAACTGATATACAATTGAAGTGTGGAAGGGAACAAGCTTTTGAACAAGTCAAATTGTTGTGGAGTTTGAAGAAAGAAGAAGCTAAGGCTACATAATTGGGTTGAACTCCTCCATTTGATAGTCTGGTTTTTAAGCTATGTGAAGTCTTTACAAATTTTTGTTCATTCTATCATGGCTTGCTTTCATTTTTGTTTGTCATTATAACCTTAGGTTGTCAATGCACATTTTAAATTACCAAATTATATACACAATTATATACACTTGCCAATTATAGAAATTCAGAACCATTCACCAAAATTCATCCTTTAAGACAACTCCAAGCCTCTCCCATTCCTTTGAAGGGTCCAAACACCTTCCAATACCTCTACACAAACTGATGCAATACAAAGGAAGAAATCAACACCTTTCTTGACACACTTATTCAACTATATTTCCCTTCACAAAACATTTGATTCGTATAATCAAATTAACATTAAGAGTTCCTAATTCCTTAAGGACCTTCAAAACACCTTGAAAATATTGAAAATAACTGATTAAAATCAACTAGGTTCCTCAAAACATCAACCAATGATTATGTCATTCACAAGTTGTCTTAAATCTTCCATAATGGCACCATTGTTTACAAACACAAACTATAATTCTTAAGGCACAACCAAACCATTATTTGCTTAATAAATCTTTGTTTGAGTTAGTACAAAAAAAATGAAACCTTTCACAAGTCTGCCCTTACACACAAACTTAGTTCCTTTGTTCACTATCCACATTACTAGTAGCCAAGCATCTACAAACTGTCACATGTATCTCCCAAACCATGCACACACTTCAAACTGTGATACTCATTTTTGATGCAGAGTTAGAGGACCCAAAACCATTGAAGATGTCAAATTGCCTTCAAGAGCCATATAAGAAGATTAAAAAGGCGTAATGGACCAATCCCAACACTCCTCCAAGCTGGACAACAAACAAAAACATTATTTCCCAAATTTCACCCTTGGAATCTAGTTACTGTGCAAAACCAGTTTTGGGCCCTTAATTCCAAAACTTTCGAAAACACTAGGAAAATAAAAGAATTATTGTAGCACCAATTTCAGAGTTGCAAGACATACCTTAACCCATCACATGACTCCTTTGGGAAAACATTAAGAAAACGAACCTTTTTCACTATTTTAGGCCTCCAAGTAGGCCAATTTTACAAAGGAACTACCCTTAGATCTTCACACCAAACTTCCAAACCCAAAAACAATTTTTAATTAGGTCTCAAAACAAGATAATTTCTAGGTCTTAGGACCTTACCCACTCAACTAGGCTTCCACTACAAAAACCCCCATTTTTCAATGCAAAGAGGGAGGGTTTATAGAAACTCCTATACCTGGGCCTTCCCAGACCATTCCAAAGCATCAAACATCTTCAAAATACCCTGCACAAGGTCAAAAGTTCATTACATAGACCACTCCTTCAACACTTTTTTAGGAACTAATATTCGTCTCATTACCATGGTACATATAAAATTATCCGCCATGCCGAAGAAAAAGACAAAGAGGAAACTAACAGATGAAGAGAGCGAAACCTTGAAAGAAAAGGAGAGAGTTCGGGTGGTGGCATATCGTGAAAAGAAGAAATTGGAAACGATTCGTGAAAGCAAACCGATTGTAGAGGAACCTCAACCGTCAAAAAGAGAATGGGAATTGACAACACAACAAGCACGAATGCGAAAGCATCATCGTAAGACAAATTCAAATACCGTAGTTGGAGACACACCCTCTATGACAAGTGAATATGAAGGGACACCATTAAGCACAAGCGAATATGGAGGGACACCATCTAGCACAAGTTAATATGGATGGACACCATCTACTGCAAGTGAATATGGAGGGACACCATTTACCGCAAGTGAATATTGTTGGACACCATCCAACACATCTCAAGTTGAGAGTACATCATCACTCGAAATTGATGAAGAAGGTATGCCATCATTCCCATGTGAACCTCAAGGTATGTCTTCTTCTCCACCCTCGATCGAAGGTATGCAATCTAGCCCACCTCAATTAAATATTGATGAAATTCCTAATATTGAGATGTATGTACCTAGGAGAACACCACCAAGAATTTTGCGTAGAAAGCCAAAGTATCTGATTAATATTGATGATGAGATTTTGGAGTAGATGGAAGGTAAGATTTCAACACGCACTTGTAGAAGATATGCTGATAAGATTTGGTAACGATTCTTTGAAGGGCTAAATGAGACTGCAAGATGTCAACTATTTGTTGAAATGATGTGGGGTGTAAAGTATAGGAACATCATGAAGACTCTTGGGTTGAGAACATCGAATGCATCGAGTGAAGACACTATTGTGAAGAATCTAATGGATTCTTATTAGAGTGTGGGTAAGATCTCACGCTCAAAGGATAGTAATGTCACCCGACATGTCATTACATCGACTTTGGTAAGTTTTCAAACAAAAAGAGCTCGCCTAATTAAAAAGACTAGTGAAAAAATGGGAATTAGTAGAAAAACTTTATCAAGAGCCATTCAAAGGCGGCAAAGAATTGAGGGCAATGATACAAATGAATTATGGGCATTCTCGGGGAGACTGTCACGAAAAGATAAAGAAGTTGTCGAAGCCTTGAGAACACTAATTGAAGAGTATTGGAAGAATAACACAAGGCCATCTCCGAATCAAAGGGATGTGGTAAGAAGGAGAATCGGTAATTGGAATCGTGAGCCACATCCAAAGCATTTTTTGGATATGACTCAAACCCAATTTTTTCAGAAATTTGAAAAGGATTATCCTCAAATTAGTATTTCTCAAAGATTTTTTGAACTGCTTAAACCTTTTTATGTTAAGATAAGTCACACATGCACTACTCGTTGTTGTAAACTACATATTGAATTTTCTAACCATTACAATGTTTATCATTCTATATGTTTAGATTTGCATACTAATGATGTTTTGCAGGATTGTGGCATAGAAGCCCCACCAAAATCTTCAAGAGAGTTCTTATCAAAAAAATTATGTGAAATAGAGGATGGCCATATATTCTATAGGAAAACATGCTTGGATGGTTCATGCGAGCATTGTGGCAGCTTCCAGCGTATGCCAGTATGTCAACATATGGAAAGCATAGATGAGGTGGGACAAAAAATAGTAGAGTTTGGGATGTATAAAACAGTGGCATATGCTACAAAAGATGGGTCTTAAGCAAAAAGGTGTGATTTGGTTATTGAGAAGATTCTAGTGGACAAATTTATGACCACATTTCGTGACAGTATATTGTCTGAGTATGCAATGCATACACATAGAGCCCGATAGTTGGATATGCAGTTCAAGATATGCAAGGACACCTTTCTAGTTGGAAGCATAGTATTCGTGGTTGACTTTGTAGAGAACTACACTCTACAACAACAACATGAGGTGCAATCACAGTATTACAACTCCACACAAGTTTCGATATTTGTGCACATAGCATTCATTCATGCATATGATAGTACAAATGAGCAAAGGAAGGTATTGAGGGAGTACCACTTTTACATTAGTGATGATTTCACACATTCTCCAGAGTTCATGCAAGGTTGCTTCCAGATGTTCTACAGTGGTTTGCCTCAGAGGGGCATAGAATACAATCAACATATAATATGGTCTGATAACTGTGCAACACAGTTCAAGAAATCACGCATGTTCTATAGGCTGTGCAGGATGCATGTCATTACAGGTGTTCAACATATGTGGAACTTTTGTGAGGCTGGACATGGAAAGGGGGAGCATGATGATGCAGAAGCATGCATGAAAAGAGCATTAGCATGAGAAGAGTTAAAGTATAAAGACAGTGCAAAGTTGACAGATGCAAAATCAATCGTCGAGTAGTGTAATGCTTTGATGGGTCCAATTAATGAAGGTACGTCTTTAGTTCGCAGATTTTTTTGGTTGATGGATGATACTAACATTGCACCATATGAAGATTGTTGTACACTAATAGGATCAAGTGAGGTACACTCTTTCCTTAGCTCAAATATAGGTTCATGGAGTATCAATACACGAAAGATGGCATGCTTTTGTTCTTCATGTACAATGCAAGACTGAAATGATTGTAAGTCAAGGGAGTGGGTTGACAAATGGTTCACAAGTTATCTTAGCCCACTTCACACGTATCACCCTCCGACGGCATTGGAACTGACACAGATAGAATCATCTATCGACTTTGACCACATATCAGATCTAGTTCAACAAGGTGATATATCTACTTTCTTAGTTGTTGAAATTCCATATCGTTAGATCTTACTTTGTACTGTATTCATAATGTCGACAAATTTCAAGATATTTTTTGCACATATCAATGCAGGGCATGTTTATGTAGTTATTACAGATGAAGACAATGAAGAGGGGACAAACTATTACTTGTGTCATTGTTTTGAGACCAAAAAGAAACTGGAGGCCCCAGTTATAGATGGAGAAAACATCGAATACCCTACAGGCTCAATTGTGGTTACTGGAACATGGCTTAGAAGGTACCCACATTCAAGTGTTAAACATTTGCTATTTTAGTACTTTGACATGCATCATAAGATTCTTCATTAATCGAACCTTGTTGTGGCATCCAATGTTCATTTGACCAAATATGGGGGTAGACCTTTGAACAAGACGTTATGGAAGGTCCATGAGTCTGACCATGAGGCAATACTTGACACAATAAAGAGTAGAGCACACTCAGATGGTTCGTTGGATTAATTTGTAAGTATATGCACATTGGTTCTTATTAATTTATACTTGTATGCACATTAATTTGTTTGATGCCAATGCTATCATCTTCTTTTATAGTGATTGGTGTCCCCTTGCAAAAAATGCAGATATATGAGCCATCCAAGAGAATGTCAACTAGAAAAGCAATGCAACATCCTTATATTGATGCCTGCATGCAACATCTGTAAGTGCCTTCCATCTATTTTTATTTCATTTCCATTTTGGATGCTCTTTCTTTTTCTCTTTTACTTTGTGTATTTGTAAGTAAACTACTTAGGGTTGTTTGATCTTTCGTTGCAAAAAATGCTGATTTAAGAGCCATCAAAGAGAATCTCAGCCAAAAAAGCAATGCAACATACTTATTTTGATGATTTTGACAAATCTCAATTTTGATTTCAAGCCATTATAAAAGAGCATGTGAAGCTTAGCGAGGGAATCTCAAGTTACTCATTTGAAGTTAACCTCATAATGAGCACCTATGATGTAGACATTTAAAAAGAATCTTGAATGTATGAGTGACATTGTAAAAGATCTGAGAGAACGAAGTGCTAGAGGCATTGTAATAGGATTTAATTACATAATGAGATATACTCAAATATTGTAAGGTTGGAGTTCATGTTTGGTGTAGTAGCACCTTGTTCTGTAAATGCCTTGAGTAGGAAAATTTGCAAATTTGGAATTTTGAAATGTAAACAATGTGAAAAAGGTCATATAAAGGTTATGTAAACAATTTGTAAGAATTTTTTTGCAACTCATGTGACCAAGCAGATTGTTCCAACAGGTCAAAATTGGTATGTTTATGCTAGGCATGGTCCTCTTTTGCACCAAAACATGTAGAATCGCTTTGAGCTATGTTCCACCGGATCGATCCCTTAAGGGTCCAAAGTGCAAAATGGCTGCAAAATTTAACATGCTAGTACTCGAATACCCTGACACTTAGAAACTTCTCTTTTGATCCTAAAGAAAGAAATTGGGCCCCTCTAGAAAAACCTCTCTCGGTTTTGGCTATCTTGGAGTGGTTTTCTCGTGGCAGCGAATTTTCACTTAATGGAAAAAGTGTCAAATTCAAGCAGTGCAAAGTTGCAAAGTGGTGCAAATTTCACTTTGCAACTCGTGTGACTAAACTAACTACTCCAATGCATTCGAATAGATATTTTTATGCTAGGCATGGTCTTTTTTCGCATCGAAACACGTAGAATCGCTACGAGCTATGTTCAACCAGATCGATCCCTTAAGGGTCCAAAGTGCAAAATGGCTGCAAACTTCAACATGCTAGTACTCGGATATCGTGACACTTAGAAACTTCTCGTCTAATCCTAGAGAAAGCGTTGGGCCCCTCTATAAAAACCTCTCTTAGTTTTGGCTATCTTAGAGTGGTTTTCTCGTGGCGGCGAATTTTCACTTGATGGAAAAAATGTCAAATTCAAGCAGTGCAAAGTTGCAAAGTGGTGCAACTTTCGCTCTGCAACTCATGTGACCAAACTAATTGCTCCAATGAGTCTGAATAGGTATGTTTACATTAGGCATGGTCTTTTTTCACACTGAAACACGTGGAATCGCTCCGAGCTACGTTCAACCGGAACGATCCCTTAAGGGTCCAAAGTGCAAAATGGTTGCAAACTTTAGCATGCTATTACTCGGATATTGTGACACTTAGAAACTTCTCATTTGATCCTACAGAAAGGTGTTAGGCCCCTCTAGAAAAACCTCTCTCGATTTTGGCTATCTTGGAGTGGTTTTCTCGTGGTGACAGATTTTCACTTGATGGAAAAGGTGTCGAATTCAAGTTGTGCAAAGTTGCAAAGTGGTGCAATTTTCGCTCTACAACTCATGTGACCAAGCGGACTATTCCAACATGTCCGAATAGGTATGTTTACATTAGGAAGGGTCCTCTTTCACACCAAAACACGTGGAATTGCTCCGAGCTATGTTCCACCGGATCGATCCCTTAAGGGTCCAAAGTGCAAAATAGCTACAAACTTCAGCATGCTATTACTCGAATACCGTGACACTTAAAAAATTCTCATATGATCTTACAGAAATTTTTTGGACCCCTCTAAAAAAACCTCTCTCGATTTTGGCTATCTTGGAGTGGTTTTCTTGTGGCGGCGCATTTTCACTTGATGGAAAAGGTGTCAAATTCAAGCTATGCAAAGTTCCAAAGTGGTGCAACTTTCGCTCTACAACTCATGTGATCAAGCAGATTGTTCCAACACGTCCGAATAGGTATTTTTATGCTAGCCATGGTCCTCTTACGCACTGAAACACATGGAATCACTCTGAGCTATGTTCCACCGGATCGATCCCTTAAGGGTCCAAAGTGCAAAATAGCTGCAAATTTCAGCATGCTATTAATTGGATACCATGACACTTAGAAACTTCTCATCTAATCCTACAGAAATGTGTTAGACCCCTCTAGAAAAACCTCTCTCAGTTTTGGCTATCTTGGAGTGGTTTTCTTGTGGCGGCGGATTTTTACTTGATGGAAAAGGTGTCAAATTCAAGTTGTGCAAAGTTGCAAAGTGGTACAATTTTCGCTCTGCAACTCGTGTGACCAAGCGGATTGTTCCAACACGTCCGAATAGGTATGTTTACACTAGGCATGGTCTTTTTTCGCATCGAAACACATGGAATCACTCTGAGCTATGTTCCATTGGATCGATCCCTTAAGGATCCAAAGTGCAAAACAACTTCAAACTTCAACATGTTATTACTTGGATACCGTGACACTTAGAAACTTCTCGTCTGATCCTATAGAAATGCGTTGTACCCCTCTAGAGAAACCTCTCTCGGTTTTGGCTATCTTGTGGCAGCGGATTTTCACTTGATGGAAAAGGTGTCAAATTCAAGTTGTGCAAAGTTGCAAGTGGTGCAACTTTCGCTCTGCAACTTGTTTGACCAAGCGGACTGTTCCAACACATCCTAATATGTATTTTTACGCTAGGCATGGTCTTTTTTCGCATTGAAACATGTGAAATCGCTCTGAGCTATGTTCCACCGGATCGATCCCTTAAGGGTCCAAAGTGCAAAATGGCTGCAAAATTCAACATGCTAGTACTCAGATACCTTGACACTTAGAAACTTCTCGTATGATCCTAAAAAAAAAAATTGGGCCCCTCTAGAAAAACCTCTCTCGGTTTTGGCTATCTTGGAGTGGTTTTCTCGTGGCGGCGAATTTTCACTTGATGGAAAAAGTGTCAAATTCAAGTAGTGCAAAGTTGCAAAGTGGTGCAAATTTCACTTTGCAACTCGTGTGACCAAACTAACTACTCCAACCCATCCAAATATATGTTTATGCTAGGCATGGTCTTTTTTCACACCGAAACACGTAGAATCGCTATGAGCTATGTTCAACCAGATCGATCCCTTAAGGGTCCAAAGTGTAAAATGGCTGCAAACTTCAGCATGCTAGTACTTGGATACCGTGACACTTAGAAACTTCTTGTCTAATCCTAGAGAAAGGCATTGGGCTCCTCTAGAAAAACCTCTCTCAGTTTTGGCTATCTTAGAGTGGTTTTCTCGTGGTGGCAAATTTTCACTTGATGGAAAAAGTGTCAAATTCAAGCAGTGCAAAGTTGCAAAGTGGTGCAACTTTCGCTCTGCAACTCGTGTGACCAAACTAAATACTCCAATGAGTCCGAATAGGTATGTTTACGTTAGGCATGGTCTTTATCCGCACTGAAACACGTGGAATCGCTCTGAGCTACGTTCAACCAGAACGATCCCTTAAGGGTCTAAAGTGCAAAATGGCTGCAAACTTCAACATGCTATTGCTCGGATATTGTGACACTTAGAAACTTCTCGTCTGATCCTACAGAAAGGCATTGGGCCCCTTTAGAAAAACCTCTCTCGGTTTTGGCTATCTTGGAGTGGTTTTCTTGTGGCGGTGGATTTTCACTTGATGGAAAAGGTGTCAAATTCAAGCTGTGCAAAGTTGCAAAGTGGTGCAACTTTCGCTTTGCAACTCGTGTAATCAAGCGGACTGTTCCAACACGTCTGAATAGGTATGTTTACACTAGGAAGGGTCCTCTTTCACACTGAAACACGTGGAATTGCTCCGAGCTATGTTCCACCGGATCGATCCCTTAAGGGTCCAAAGTGCAAAATAGCTACAAACTTCAGCATGCTATTACTTGAATATCGTGACACTTAGAAACTTCTCGTCTAATCCTACAGAAATGCGTTGGACCCCTCTAGAAAAACCTCTCTCGGTTTTGGCTATCTTGGAGTGGTTTTCTGTGGCGGCAGATTTTCACTTGATGGAAAATGTGTCAAATTCAAGCTATGCAAAGTTCCAAAGTGGTGCAACTTTCGCTCTGCAACTCGTGTGACCAAGCGGATTGTTCCAACACATCCGAATAAGTATGTTTACATTAGTCCTGGTTCTCTTTCGCACCGAAACACGTGGAATCGCTCCGAGCTATGTTCCACCAGATCGATCCCTTAAGGTTCCAAAGTGTAAAATAGCTGCAAACTTCAGCATGCTATTAATTGGATACCGTGACACTTAGAAACTTCTCATTTGATCCTACAGAAAGGCATTGGACCCCTCTAGAAAAACCTGTCTCAGTTTTGGCTATCTTGGAGCATTTTTCTCGTGGCGGCGGATTTTCACTTGATGGAAAAGGTGTCAAATTCAAGTTGTGCAAAGTTGCAAAGTGGTGCAACTTTCACTTTGCAACTCGTGTGACCAAGCGGACTATTCCAACACATCTGAATAGGTATGTTTAAACTAGGCATGGTATTTTTTTGCATCGAAACACATGGAATCACTATGAGCTATGTTCCATCGGATCGATCCCTTAAGGGTCCAAAGTGCAAAATAGCTGCAAACTTTAGCATACTATTACTTGGATACCATGACACTTAGAAACTTTTCGTCTGATCCTACAGAAAGGCGTTGGAGTCCTCTAGAAAAAACTCTCTTGGTTTTGGCTATCTTGGAGTGGTTTTCTTGTGGCGGTGGATTTTCACTTGATGGAAAAGGTGTCAAATTCAAGCTGTGCAAAGTTGCAAGTGGTGCAACTTTCGGTCTCCAACTCGTGTGACCAAGCAGACTATTCCAACACGTTCGAATAGGTTTTTTTACACTAGGCATGGTTGTCTTTCACACTGAAACACGTGGAATCGCTCTGAGCTATGTTCCACAGGATCAATCCCTTAAGGGTCCAAAGTGCAAAATGACTGCAAAATTTAGCATGCTATTACTCAAATGTCGTGATGCTTAGAAACTTCTCGTTTGATCCTATAGGATCACATTAAGCCTGTCTACAAAAACCTCTCTCAGTTTTGGCTATCTCAGAGTGGTTTTCTAGTGGTGACAGATTTTCACTTGATGGAAAAGCATCAAATGCAAGTAGTGCAAAGTTGCAGAGTGATGCAACTTTCATTCTGCAACTTGTGTGACCAAGCAGACTATTCCAACATGTCTAAATAGGTATGTCTATGCTAGGAATGGTCCTCTTTTGCATCGAAACACATGGAATCGCTCTGAGCTATGTTCCACCGGATCAATCCCTTAGGTTGGAGGAGTCTTAAGTTGCAAATTTGTAAGTTGCTTAAATCAACAAATTTGAAATGATATTGAATGGCCCACTTAGCACTCATTGCATCTAAGTGATGCTCATAGAGGTGAGGCACTAGGCCTTCCCGGGAGGTCACCCATTCCAGTATACTCCAGCTGAAGCACTTAACCACAAAGTTTTTTCCCCAAGGTTAAGCCCACTTAGCTTGCAACCCCATTTGCAAAACCTTTAGCAAGTGTTGTGCCTTATGAAACATTCATCATAGAGCCCCTTTAGCTCATCAATTGATAAGTAGGAGGTATTTTCTACAATGTGTCAAATTGTGATATTGCTATCAGGATTCCATTGAGCAGACATTTGTAGTATTAGATATAGCTCTAGCTTCTACAGTATTGCACATGATTGCACATAGTTTCAAAGATCTAGATAACATCAATAGTTCACATTAATCAAGAAGGATGAACATCTTAAAGACATCTGTGGAAATCAGGACAAGTAACCTTCTTATGGACTTAGGGTTGCAATATTTGATCTACAACATGTTCCACCATTTCTTCGGTAGAATCAATAACACACATAATGAAGGTGTATTTGTAGCCATGAAATATTATGGTTCGAACTATCCAGGAGAGTGATGTTTTATCTCGACCAACCATATCTACACCATGGTTTGTTTGGAAACAAGGATGGGTTCTCTCTTCATCAGCATATAAACTATTCCTTGATGTGTTCACACCAGTGTTACAAGACTAGGACTCGCCTCGGACTTGACAAACCATTTTTTTACTTGGACTCGGGCTCGGAGCCCAGACTTGACAAATAGAAAAACCTAAGAAATTCAAATATTTTTAATGATTTAAAACTTGTTTCATGCACCCTTTAATAAATAAACCTTAAAGACACAATAGCATCATCAAATAGAAATTACTATGATCCCATACACAAACATACATCAATCACATAAGTATAAGCACAAATTTTACTGAAGGAAATAATACATTTAGATATATAAATATTGTGATATTTCTATTACGATTCAATCGTGTAGTTTTACAAGTCAAACTCATTGACCCATGATTCATCAATAGTAGTTCACAAGAACACATCTCTCATGATAATGAATGGTTCATAAGGAGGAAGATAAATCTTCATACATTTCTTCTATCACAAATGAGATAAGTGCTTGGTTTCATGAAGGTCATGAGATAACCATTAATGGGGAGTAGATACATGAAGAACTGATGGAGAATGATAATGGCTTCAGACTTGCTATAAAAGAAAAAAAAATTGTTTCAATGATGCAAGAGGTTTTTGGTTTCACTACCAAAATGAGCCTACAAAGAATGCATGTGAAAATCCTTTTGACCTTGAGGGTATACTTACTCCATCTCAAGGATCATGCATTGAGGATGACATAGATCAATGCTAGGGCTAACTGATTAATAATTATACACGTGAATAAGTCAAACATGTACATGTCAATAAGGGAAGTACAAGTACTCAAAAATACGTAAGCCTCAAAAAGTATACACACGAATACATAGTATACACAAATTAAACAAAGTATATGCACAAATACAAGGTATATGCATGAAAACATGTAAGCCACAAAGTATACACTTGAATGCACGTAAGTCACAAAGTATACACGTAAGTTGTAAAGTATACATTTGAATACATGTAACTCATATCTATTGAACCATCAATTTAGAATGCAAATATGGACAGGCATCGATAAAAGATATTTGTATTAACCAAATAGCCATGTAGGCATACATAAATATATGTCGATATAAGTATGAAATATATGTACAAAATAGCCATATAGGCTTACGAGAATGCCATCTAGGCATACAATGTCAAATATGTCCAATAAAAAATATGTATAAAACTGCCATGCAGGCATACAACAAAGGACTCTGGAATCAAAAGTCATTGCTCTCCATGCACAGGAAATAAAATATTTCCCTTTCCTTTTCGCTCGGATGGTGATAGGTCTGTCACTCATTTTTGTTGTTCTTGTGGAGTGCTCCTTCTACTCCTCTTAGGGTTTAGTTCATGGTGAAGTTTTAACTGTTACAATAAGAAGTAAAGACATGAATATATAGAAATTACATTATAAAAAATGATATATTTGAAAAAATAATCACTTACAACCATCTCACAATCTCTCTCCATGAGGGAAATATCCTCACACCCATGCTCAGGTGTGCTCAAGCCCTGTATAAACCATACAAATAGACAAAAACTACGTGAATCAATAATGGTTTGATTTTTCACTAACTAACATCTATAACAACAAATGTGAATTAAAATTTACTAATTTGCCTCATACCTCTTCTGTTAGAGCCATAGAGGATTGTTTAGCAGATGTCACACCAATATCCATTGCCCTCGTCATATTCAGAGGTGTATCATCTCGCAACAACTGAAAATAAAACAACAAATTATTCAACGTAATCAACGATGTGCATGTATAAACTACAAAAATCTATTAAGTACTTGATTTGTTAGTTAAACTCTTTATTCTATTACCTGCTTGAAGGTTTGAGTAAATCCACCGCCACTGGGAAGTGTTCCATCAAAACCTCCAATATTAGTTTGTTCAACATCCAAAATTGCATATTAAATTACCATTCATAAAACAATGCCATTAATATGCAATAAACTTATAATTGTTTACTAGTTACATACCCTAACGATAGGTGTACTTTAAAAATAGGTTGGTGGGGGGCCGGTGTATCCAGTCTCAACACTGTGACCCTGCAATTTTATTAAAATCATAAAACATTTTTAGTTAATCTTGCATTTCAAAATTGAAATTTAATAAATTAAATTCAATGAACACATGCACTAACTTTTACCTGACTATCAATGCCCTATGCCTCATGCAAAAAGTTAGCTGCCCTCTCCATCTCCATAGCTACAGATGGATCCTGCATACCAATCTCCTGAGGGTCGGTGGGGTCATGTGAACAAGTAGCCCCGCAAGATTGACACACATGTGTTCGAAGACCACCACTAGAAGACTCCCCTGGATGACGTTTTAGAATAGGGCTAGTATGATGGATGACACTCTAGGTCAAAGTGTTGATTGCCTGCAATGTCTCTATGTTAGCACTTTCCTTCACGATGGAAGGCATAACAATGTGCTCATGGGGTGGCCTAGCGAGAGATCATCTACCTTGCCGAGTAGGATTCGGCTGTGCACCAGGTCTATCCTGAGCTGACCCCCCACCTCTCCCCTGGAAATCCCTCATATCAAAATAATTTAGGATTTTGTTCAATATGAACTCACTGTATTGTTTCCTAAGGAAATATTGTAGGACCTCGCAATCGTTGCACGGTGGGTAATCGAAGACCATGTACCACCTATCATAAAACCGATCCTTCATATGTTGGTGGTGGCACCAATGGATAGGAAACCTCTTCGCATTGAGGGTAAGATTTTGATTTGTGCGTGGGTCGGTGAATAATGAGCACAAATCACCTTTTGTAATTTTTAAATCTTTCACATCCTTGTATGATAGTTTATTTGCATAATAGTCCCTAGCTGCCTGTCTCCTATCTTCCTATCCAGTTATTTGTTTGCTAATTGAATCTACGTTTGTTAACATATCTTTCAATGAATTTTCTAGGGTCATTCTTTCTATGGTTGAACCATTTGGATCACTCAACCTATTGATCAAATCCTCAATTTGTTTTTTGTTGTTCTCAATTTCACTCATTAAATTTTGTTGAGTGCTAGGAGGGGGTTGAGTGATTAGTGGAGGAGGTTGATGTTGTGGTTGATTTTGATCTTGAGGATTTGGTTGGTCTTCCTGTTGAGGATTTTGAGGGTTTGCAGGTTGATTTGCATCTCCTAAAAATTCAAACAAATAGATATCAAATTCAACCTAAAACTAACAAATTCAAAACAAAAACCATAGAATCCTTACCTCTTATAGCTCCTCGTCATCGTGGCACCATCGTTGTGAAGAAATACAAATTCTTGGTGAAGAAATTCTCCTCCTAGAATGCGAGCGCGCTATTGTGGGTTTTTTGGCCGTGAGTGCAACAAAAAAACCAGTCGAAATGCAAATGAGAGATTTGCATTTGTTTTTTTGCTTTTAACAGTTGATCACTCGAGCACGTTATAACGCGCTCGCGTTATGTCTTTGTAGTTGTAGCTGCCGAGACCTTGCCTAGGTTTAATGGAAGACATAACGCGAGCGCATTATAACGCGCTCGCATTATGGTTTTCAACTTCTTCTTTTTTAGGGTGTCCACGGAATTGCTACCCATTTCCATGCACCCGCCCGTGGATCAAACCTCGATAGTTTTTCCAACATGATGTGGACCAAGTCTAAGTTGTTTGTCCAAAAACATCTACAAGTGGAACACGATGTCCACTATGAAAACCAAACGCACGCTCATAAGGGCTAGTGGAACCTCAGGCCATTCACTAGATGATCCCACAAAAATATGAGACACATATGCATGTGGCATGTATGCACCCACACAGACAAGCAAGTGGCTATGGGAAAGTCACACCTAAGTTTGAATCCCATACGTATTAACCATACCAACACTACACCTCTTGATAACTTTGATAACACACCACAAAAAGAAACTTCTAGCTTCACAAGTCCTAACAAGCTACGTTAAGGACTTTGTTGGAATGTGATGTTGTTGATTGTTGTCATTAATAGTTGTCATTGATGCCAACATATATTGGTTGATTGATTCAGCTTCAGTTTTGTTGCTTTGGTGATCCAGATTGGTGTACTTTGGATGTTGTGCTATGATGATCTATCTTCGGTTGTGCTTGTCTTGGTCCCATACATCTTGCAACATAATGAGACACTCTTTTGGGTCTGGACCAATCTGGAAAGTGGTTAGCGTGTCCCATAACATTGCCTGCATTGTAATGTGTATATCCTATTCCTTGTTTCTGGATATCATGGTCAATATGTAGCATGTTGATTTGAGTGAGGAGGTTATGTGTGGTCCACGTTTCATTCCCTTCCACTGTGGGAATGTTTTTGTGGTGACCTAATTCAAAATTGTGTTTGTCCGACTTGGGAAGTTTATGAAGGCATGAAGTGGTATAAGTAAAAGTTGATCCCGTTTGATGAAAGCAAGTGTGGTGAATGCGAATATGAAGATCCAGACATTGTACAAAAGTATACTGAAGATAATAGACAATGAGTTTCTTCTGGTGTGACTATTGCTGACATTTATTTCTGTAGTGGATTCCCTTTTCATCACTCTTCTGGCAGTGAGCCTTTATCTTTTGGTAGCGATCCTTTTTGTATCTTTGGCTATAATAGCGAAGTAGTGAGTCCAAGCAACAGTGAGCCACCTTGTAGTGAGCCCTTGTAAAAATCACCTTAAACGGTGTTTTATAATTGAGAATTATCATTCTCCATGGTTTTTCCCTTCTTGGGTGTCCACGTAATTTCTAGTGTTCTTTGTGCATGGCGTTGTTATGTGCTTTCATGTTCATTAATATCTGATTGGTTAAAGGTTGCTCTAGATTAATTGAAGCGGAGTAAATTGTTTTATAATAATTGATTCACTTCCCCTCTCAGTTATCCAGACTATTCTACAATTGGTATCAGAGCCTTGGTTCCTCGAAGGAGATCTTAACTGCTTGGAGTAGATCTGATGGTGCACAAACTGAAAATCCTGGTGTTTGATGGATCTGACTATAGTTTTGGAAAGTGAAAATGAGAGGCTACTTGATTTCTCTAGGAATCAAAACTTGGAAAGTTGTTGAGACAAAATATGTTGAACCGACAAGTGGTCCTTCTAGTGCAGATGGGATTTCAACCTATGAAGAGAATGAGAAGGAAAGGTATGCAATATTCAGTGCTTTATCTAAGATTGAGTTAACAAAATTTATTTCATTGGAAACTGATTATGATGTTTGGGAAAAGTTGAAATAAATCTATGAAGGAAATGATAGAGTCAAATTATCAAAGAAGTTGACAGCTAAGTGTAGATATGAAAATTTGAGGATGGAAGAAGGTGAGGATATAGTAAGCTACTTTCAGAGAGTTGACAGTGTAGTAAATGAAGTCAAAAATCAAGGAGGCACTCTGAAAGATGAAGATGTTATGGAAAATATTCTGATGAACCTACCAAAGAGCTATAGTGACAAGATCTCAGCTATTGAGGAAGTTTATGATCAAAAGAAATTCACCAGAGAGAAGCTATTTGGCACCTTGACCGTGTTTGAGATGCGAAAATTTGGAAAAGAAAAGGAGAAATTTGAAACTTCCTTCAAAGCAACAAAAACAAAAGATGATCCAGATAGTGAAAGTTCAGATGAGTTGGAAGCAAGCTTCACAAGAAAACTAAAGAAGGGTACTGATAAGTACAAAGGTATGCTACCTCTTAAATTCTTTAGATGTGGAAAGATTGGTCATTTAGCAAATAAGTGTCTGGAGGAAAGAACAAGGAAAAAATTTAGAAAGATCAATAAGAAGGCCTATTATGTTAATGAGAATTCCAATATTTTAGATGATGAATCAGATCATGAGGATTGTTTTTTTTTGGTAGAAAAGGATGAACCTAGATTTGATATCTCTAATATTTTTTTGGAATCTAATGATCATTGAAGCTGCATTATTTTTCAAAAGAAATAGAGATGAATGGTTGATTGATAGTGGATGTTCAAATCATATGACTAGTGATAAAAGTAAGTTTGTATAGCTTGAGAAATGTGATGGAGGTTTTGTTAGATTTGGAGATGATAAAACAACATAGATTGTTGGAATTGGTTCTATTACCTTTAATGGAAAACATAACACTGACAATGTTTACTATGTGAAGGGTTTATATCATAATATTTTGAGTGTTGGATAGATGCACGAGAATGGATATAATGTTGTATTTTAGGATGATGGTTGTGAGATTCAGAAGAGTTCCAAAACTGTTACTGCAACAGGAAAAAGAACAAGTGGGAATGTGTATCAATTGGAAGGAGCTACAAAGAGATTCCTATTTTCTCAGAGCAATGGTAGTTGGCTCTAGCACTAGAGGATGTGTCATATCAACTTTGATAACTGCGTAAGGATAAGTTCAACAAGGGCAATTAGAGATTTTCCAAGATTGACCAAACCAAACAAAATTATCTGCAAAGGATGTCAAGAAGGAAAATAGACCAAAGGAACATTTTGAGGAAAAAAAACATCATCTACCAGATTGTTGGACCTTGTACACACTGACCTATGTGGTCCAACCAGAACAAAAAACTTGCGAGGTGAGAAATATTTCATGCTATTAGTAGATGGTTATTCCAAACTAACTTGGGTCACATTTTTAAGAGAAAAATCAAAGGCTCTGGAAAAATTCAAGATTTTCAAGGCAGGAGTTGAGAATGAAGTTGACAGGAGAATCAAGTGTTTAAGATCTAATAGAGGAGAGATCACTTTTGATAAATTCAACAAATATTGTGAGAAACATGGCATTAAAAGATAGCTATCAACCCCTAGAACACCACAACAGAATGGTGTAGTGGAAAGAATGAACTAGACAGTTCAAGAAGCATCTAGAAAAATGATCATGGAAGCAAGTTTACCACAGGTACTCTACTAGAGAGAAGTGATACACACAACAATATACACTCTTAATAGAGTACTATTTTGGAGGAAATATGGAAAGAAATCATATGAGCTATGGCATGAAAGAGCTCCCACAATAAATTGCTTCAAAAAAATTGGAAGCAAATGCTACATTCAGAGAGATGAGGACAATCTTGGAAATTTCGACAACATAGTTGATGAAGGTATATATTTTGGTTACTCTACAAGAAGCAAAACGTACCAATGTTACAACAAGAGATTGAACAAGATAGTTGAAATCTTGAATGTGAAAGTAGATGAAGATGTTCAAAGAAATCCTCACAGGAATATTGAATATGAATCAGATAACCTAGATGACAAAGAAGAAAAGGATAAGAAAGAAGAAGAAGAGAAAAAGGAGGCTCTGACAACTTCAACCAAAACTCCAAGGTATGTATAGAGAAACCATTCAAAAAATAAGATTATTGGAGATACGAATAAAGGAATCATCACAAGAAGCAAAGCAGCCCAAGAGCAAGTGTTATTGTGTCTACTCTCGGAAACTGAGCCAAAGACTATGGAAGAATCATGCAATGATCAAAATTGGGTGAAGACAATGAAAGAAGAGCTTGATTAGATAGAGAAAAATCAGACTTGGGAACTTGTGTCCAGACCAACAGACAAAAATGTAATTGGAACAAAGTGGGTATTCTAGAATAAGTTGGACGAAAATGGTAAGGTAATGAGAAACAAGGCAAGATTGGTTTGCAAAGGTTACATTCAGATCGAAGGTCTTGACTTTGAAGAGACATATGCCCCTATTGCCTAGATGGAAGTGATTTAAATATTCTTTGCTTTTGCAACTTTTAAGGCTTTCAAAGTCTATCAAATGGATGTAAAATCTGCATTCTTGAATAGAGAACTGAAGGAAGAATTCTACATTGAGCAACCAGAGGGATTTAAGTCCGGAAGTGACCCGAATGTTGTTTGCAGGTTGAAGAAAGCTTTATACGGATTGAAGTAGGCTCCTAGAGCCTAGTATGGTAGATTTGTCAAGTACTTGATTGGACAAGGATTTTAAAAGTGATATGTTGACAACAATTTATACTACAAAATTTACTCAAATTAAATATTGATTGTTGCAGTTTATGTTGATGACATAATCTTTGGAGGAAATGATGATATGTGCAAAAAATTTGCAGATGAAATGTAGAAAGAGTTTGAGATGTCTATGATAGGTGAGTTGAATTTTTTCCTTGGATTGCAAGTAAACTAGAACAACAAAATAATTTTCATTTCCCAATCCAAGTATACCAAAGAATTATTGAAGAAGTTTGGGTTGGAGAACTCCAAACCGGTTTGTACACATATTGTTACTGGATGTAAGTTGAAAAAAGAAGATGATTCACCTAAAGCTGATGCAAGTATGTATAGGTCAATGATTGGAGGATTTTTATACTTGACTGCTACTACACCAAACATTATGTATGTTGTTTGTTTAGCAGTTATATTTTAGCAAGAACCAAAGGAATCACATGTTGTTGCAATAAAAATAATCTTTAGATATTTGAAGGGTATAAAATATATCGGTTTGTGGTATCCAAAGGATTTAGATTTCACTTTGACCACCTATATTGATGCTAATTGGGTCGAGTGTGTTGATAACAGGCAGAGCACAAGTGGTGGAGCTTATTTCCTTGGCTCCCAATTGGTTGCTTGGTCAAGCAAGAAACAAGATTATGTATCTTTATCTACTATTGAAGCTGAATACATTGTAGCATCCTCTTGTTGCACTCAGGTACTATGGATGAAACAAACGCTAAAGGACATTGGCATATCATTTAATGAACCAATCTCAATAATGTGTGTTAATAATAGCACAATAAACATTTCCAAGAATGTGGTACAACACTCTAGAATGAAGCATATATCTATCAAATATCACTTCTTGAGGGATACGGTATTGGAGAATGAGGTAAGACTTGAATATGTACCCACAAAAGAGAAAATTGCAAATATTTTCACAAAACTGTTGAGCAAAGATACTTTTGAGTATCTCTGGCAGAAGTTAGGGCCCCCTCCGGGTCTACAATAATTTGCACCAAGGTGTGCATTGGTCCAGGGTATTATATGCTCACTCTTATCTGGATCAATGCTTGGTGGCTTCCTCATAGGGGGAGCGGAGTATGTTTCTCAGGGGGAGTATTTTCCCTTTGTCCTTGATGTCAAAGGGGGAGAAGAAAAGAGGTTTCTTGATGTTGTTGATGCTGTTGTTGAGTTGTTTGGTTTGTCATTGATGAATCTTGCCATAAATGAAAAAGGGGGAGATTGTTGGAATGTGGTGTTGATTGTTGTCATTAATGGTTGTCATTGATGTCAACATATCTTGGTTGATTGATTAAGGTTCAATTTTGTTGCTTTGGTGATCCAGATTGGCATACTCTGGATGTTGTGTTGTGATGATCTATCTTTGGTCGTACTTGTCCTGGTCCCATACATTTTGCAACATAATGAGATACACCCTTTTGGGTCTGGACCAATCTGGAAAGTGGTTAGCGTGTCCCAGAACATTGCTTGCATTGTAATGTGTATATCCTATTCCTTGTTTCCAGATATCATGGTCAATATGTAGCATGTTGATTTGAGAAAGGAGGTTATGTGTGGTCCATGTTTGATTCCCTTCCACCATGGGAATGTTTTTGTGGTGACCTAATTCAAAATTGTGTTGGGTCGACTTGGGAATATTATGAAGGCATGGAGTGGTATAAGTAAAAGTTGATCTTGTTCGATGAAAGCAAGTGTGGTGAATGTAAATCTAAAGATCCAAACATTGTACGAAAGTATACCAAAGACATCAGATAGTGAATTTCTTTTGGTGTGACTATTGGTGACAGTTATTTCTATGGTGGATTCCCTTTTCACCATTCTTTTGGCAGTGAGCCATTTTTTGTAGGTAGTGAGCCTTTTTGTTTTGGCAAAGAGCCTTTTTGTATCTTTGTCTATAATAGTCGAGAAGTGAGCCACCCTGTAGTGAGCAACTTGGCAATGAACCCTTGTAAAAATCAACTTAACCGGTGTTTTATAATTGAGAATTAGCATTCTCATTGGTTTTTCCCTTCTTGGGCTTCCATGTAATTTTTGGTGTTCTTTGTGCATGGTGTTGTTATGTGCTTTTATGTTCATTAATACCAAATTGGTTAAAGATTGTTCCCAATTAATTGAAGTGAAGTAATTATTTTATAATAACTGATTCACCCCCCCCCCCTCAATTATCCAGATTGTTCTACAAACTTATGAACATTTATGCATGTAAAGAATTTCTCAAAGGGATCTTTTCTTAATTTATGTAAGGTCTCTTCTTAGGGAACATCATGCCTAATGTCTCCAAGACAGGAAAAATCAAAGAAATATCATGCTTTCAGAGGAAATCAAACCCAATGACACCACCAAGAAAAGGACACATTTGTTACATCCCAACCTTAGATTACTATTTTCTATTTACATTTTTCATGTAACTTTGAATGCAATGTGAATTTGAACTATGATGTTCATAAAGTGAATGTGATGTAATTATGAAATATGAAATGTTAATGCAATGGAATATTATGAAATGATATGTTGATATTATGATATATACAATTTGATGAAAATGGATAACTATGTGTTTTTGACTACCAACTAGATGACATGATTGGATATTTATGCCTCCAATGGATGAGGGTGAGTATCACCTAGGAGAAGGAAGTGGATAAAGAACCCATTCATAAAAACCATCTGAGCTTGTTAGGGTGAGCCTAGGATAGGTTTGAGGTGTCAAATTTGTGTAAGTTGGACCTTGTTCATGTTATGGGTTTATTTATTTAAGTTGAGCTTCAAGAAATTCCTTGTAGGAGTCTTAGGGTTTGGTTGTACTCTTGCATCCCAAAATGAGTACTTATATTTATATATTATAAAACTATTTATAATGATATAATTGTCTATTGTTTACGAAATTGATAATATGAGTTGTGTGCTTTGAGCAATTAGGAAGATTAATATGTTATTCAATATTTATGCTTTTGGGATATGTACTTATGTTTATATGTTTGGATATTTGCACATGTGGAAGCCTAGGATATGTACCTATGCATACATCTATACATAAAATCATATTTCTAGTATTAGTGTATATGTAAGTGGGTATGCTAGTGCTAAATAATGTGAAAAAATATATAAATATATAAATATAAGTTAAGCTATTAATTTTTGGTAAAAGATATTAAGAATAAATAAAGGTTGCTAATGCTAATTTTTAGGAGATTAAATAGTCTCCTAAGTGGCGTAATATATTATGCTGAAAATGGTAACTTAGTTGCTATAAATCTGCCCCATACAAATAACAACACAAGCTTGGTCTAAGGAAAAAATGGTATGCTGAAAGATAGAGATTTGTAATAGTTCTATTTAAAAGGCGCCCAAATCCACTTTTGTTGCTGACAAAGTCAAATCTGTTAAATAAATCAATAACAGATTCAAGGCGGATATATTTTGAGTAAATGTTATCTAAAATGGGGACTTTGTGTGTGACTATTATCCACTAAGTAATAGCCCTTTAATGTGAACTGATTTTGGTATAAATAACTTTGACAAATTGGGTCAATTATTTTCAATTGAACTTTCAATGTGCTTGGAAGAGATTCTAGAAGCACTAAGATATTTAAATTGTGTAACTATTGCTAGGAGTGGTGGGAACCTTTTGGAGGTTCAACTGCTTTCATTTACCGCTTTTGAACCGACCTCATTAAGTTGGTTGGTAGTGGCTTGAAGGTGGTTATTCTTCTCCTTTTCTATTTAAACTACTGTTGTATATTGTTTAGGGGTTACACACACAAGAAAAGCTTGAGTCGCCATTGTTGTTATTATTGTAGTTTCAAAAGATAGAGAGAATTAGTTTGTATAGACGTCAAAAGAAGGGTTGCATATTTGATTGGGATTGAAAGAATAAGCATAGAGGTTAGGGAAACCATTGTTGAAGTTGTTATACATGTTATGGGCTGAAGCAAATCATTTTTTGAACACCTAAGCAAGCATGTTCTAATTCCTAAGTTCTATTTTCTGAGTCTCTTTTTCTTGCATGAAAAAAAATCTGAAAGCTCTTATTTTCCGAGTTTTCTTGATGAAACTTGTAAGGTAGAGAGTTGTATTTTCTATGAAATATAAATTAGGCTTTGAGTAGCATAGTCTCTTCTTCTTCTTTTAAAATATGTGAACAATATTTAGAACAAGGATTACTAAAAGGGCTAAGACCCGATATTATTCTTGAGACTGTTATACTATTTATTGAATGGATTCTTTGAGTAAAAATGAAATATTGCTTGACTGTTGAATTTATTGGGGTTGGAGCACCATTGACAGGTTGCTCACTAACTGGCCATAACTGTTCACCAGTGAGCCCCTTATTTAATAAGGTATTGCATGTTGTTCAACATAAATATATTTGAATTACTGGGTTAGTATATGTTAAGGGAAGTGTTTCCTAGTTGTTTAGATATTATAAGTTCATAAGAACGTGAAGCTTAAATGCTTAGTTAAGGAATGACCTAGAATAGGTCAGGTTATGACATTGAAGTCACCTATTAAGAGTTTACCATTATAGAAGTAATGTAAGATTGACTGTCTTGAATGAAATTATGGGTTGGATTAAAAAGGTGGAAGCCTTAAATCCTGAGGTTGCTAGCTTTGCAACCAAAATGTCAAATTTACTTTTGAATTCTGGAGCTATCCAGTTGTGAACACATAATTGGGTGTGGGAAAATGGAGCCTTTACGTCCATAGTGCCCCTCTAGTTTTCTATGGATTGATTATTAGCTCAAATAAGTCTCCAAGTTGAGCGGGGTGGGTGAATGTATGAATTTTCTCCAAGAAAGCAACAAATCATCATTGAACATAGAACAAATTTGGCCAAAGTGGGTGCATGAGTTAGTGCATGCACGTGTCGGTTCACCGTGTCCAGATACTTAACGTAATCAGAGTTGTCTATCATAGTTGGAGGTCATCCATAGTTGATAGATGGTATTGGTTAAGTAGGTCACAAACACCAAAGCTTAGATGGCTTTAATTAGAGGGTTCCTAACCACTCCCTTGGTCGAAGGGTAGGGCCACTTCCATTATGTAAGGTGTGTGGGGGACTACTTAAGTCTATGGAGGTAAATCACTTGGGTGATGCTCTCCCTCTAACAGTTGACTAGCCGAGTCTTGTAAGACATAAATATTAAAATCATCCAAATAAGGATCTTTTACTCTAAACTCTTTTACTTAATGCATTGTGAAAGTTGAAAAGTTGATTTAGCAATTTAATGGAAAATAAATTGTGATATGTACTTTTAAGATTGAATCGTTGATGTGAAATATTTTATGAATATTCATGTTTATTTCATTTATGGAAATGAAACTTATGTTTTAGAAGTAATTTTATTTTCCTTACTTTTAGGAATGTATACTATTTACAAAATAGTTGAAAATTACCATGCAATTTCCTTGTGTAAAGGTTGTGGTCGTTACATGTGGTATCAGAGCACTAGGTTCCACACTTTGGGCCTATGAGATCGATACGTAGACAAAACCTGACATTGATTAACTAATGTTGGAAGATGTAAATGTGCCAGAATGGTGCGAACTAAAATGATCATACAAAAATCTATTGTGGGGAATGCTAAGTACCTTCAAGCGAAGAAGGAACATCAAGCCTTAAAAAAAACAGTTGAGGGGACAAATCACGAAGGTGAAACTTGGTTAAAAGATGAGGAAACCCTTAGTGGTGTGATGAAGCACATTAGTCAAGAAAGGAAGGAGATTAAAGAAGCGGCCAAGGTTTTGACTAGCTATGCAAAACAATCTCCTAAACCATATAATCAACCATCCTCATCAAAGTGTGTTGAAAGTAAGGACAGTGTGACCTCACCTAAACCTAAACAAAAAGGAGTGGGTGAGCACTTGCATGTGCGTCCCCCTTTGAAAATAATAGTAATTAGTTCAGAGAGTGGCTCAAAGGGATATACACCTCTGGACCTTAATAAATAATGGCAATGTAAGCCAAATATAAATAAGGATAGAAATCCATAATATGCCTAAATACGAATAAGAAGGATATACTTATGTATGTTTGAATACGTCATGTAAATAAAGGTAGTGTGGTGAAACAATCTTTCATAAATAAACATGTGTTTAGCAAAAATTTTGTGTCAATTATTTCTCTTTCCAATGATTGAACATATGAATAAACTTTTTCTAAATGACTGAACATGTGAATGTGCACTACATCATCATTTGTGAATTTAACATGATAATGGATGAAAATATAACTTAAAATTTTATTATGGAACCTACAGGATAAAGTATGGTAGAAATGGTACGCACTAAGAATAATCCGATAAGATTCAGGAAGTGGGGAAAGGTGGACCAAATTCTCACTCTATTACAAGATATGAGAGAGAGAGTTCATGCCCTAGAAGGTGGAGCAAGGGGAAGAGTTGAAAGGCAACCCTCAATGGAAGGGGAAAATGAACATGATCGTACAAATAATGAGAAAGGGGAAAGGAGTGGGACACATTTAGTGTCGAGGTTTGATGATGCAAGAAGGTACCAAATGGCCAAGGAATTGGCTAGGGATATGAAAAAAAGTTACACCCCCCAAATTTGATGGAACAGTAGGAGGTGATGCCACCAAGGAGTGGCTTACTAAAATGGAAAAATATTTTGAAATACATAACTATGTTGAATCTAGAAAAGCTACATGGGGGGCATATCAGTTGGTTGGGGAGGCATCCATGTGGTGGATGAACAAGAAGATAGAGTCAGGGTTAAACTCTCTGAGGCTTACTTGGAATGAATCTATTGCCATATTCCGTCAAAGGTGGTTACCTCAGCTATACTTTGAGTAGAAGTTGATGGATTTTCAAAATATCAAGCAAGGAGAGTCCTCAATCAATGAGTACTGGGAGAAATTTACCTACATTCTGAAATACATTCCTCAGTATTAGAAGGATGGTAGGTTTTGAATAAGAAAATTCATAATGGGGCTAAATGCCCAAATTGCCAGAGAAGTTGATGTGCTTGGTCCAATCACTATGGACCAAGTGTACGAAAATGCAGTGAAACAAGAGTAGAGATTGAAGTCCTTGGCTTCCCATGGGGAGAAGAACAAGAAAAAGTATAACTTGAACCAATTCTCGCAGTCGTTCAAGAAAAGGAATGACATGCAAGACAATAATAAGAAAGGAGACAGGGGTTTTTGTGGAAACCAAAATGAGTCTAGAAAGGACAAAAAGAACAATAACGGTAAAAATTCTAGGCGTAATGATGATAATGTTGTTAAGCCTACCAAAAAATAGGGTCCTTTGGGAGGATGATATACCCGTGGTGGAGACCACTATGCTAGTAACTGCCTAAATAAAGGTTAGAGCTCATAGTCTCGTGGGAATCCATTGCCATCCCAACAAGTTGCATTTCAGATGAGGATTCATGCAACAGTGGACAACCGAAAGGCGAATTATCAGATCACACCATTGAGGTGCCAGGTAACTTGTTTGGGGTACCTATCTCTATTTTAATTGATACTGGGGCCACAAAATGTTTTGTTTCTCCTAAAATATTAGATAAAATTTCTAGGAAGGTAGGCTATATGAAAAATTCTTGGTCGGTAGAATTTTCCAATCAATCAAGAGCCATGGTAGAGTAGTGTTTGTTTGAAGCCAAGGTTGACTTGCCAAGATTCTCAATGGAAATTAACCTATATGTAGCTCCCTTAGGGTCTTATTACGTTATCTTTGGGATAAATTGGTTGTGGAGGCATAGGGCTAAAGTGGACTGTTCCAAAAAAATAATAGAATGCTTGGATGACTTAGGAAACAAAATCTCCCTGCATGGGATAGTTAGAAAGCTAAGATAAGGAAAAAAATTTCTATTTAGCTAAAGAGAGCTAAGCAAAGGGGTTGTCAATTGTTTGCAATAAGGATGGAAAGGGTAGAAGAATCCCTAACTGACAATGAGCTCACCTTCCAAGATGACTTGTTGTTTCATGAGTCCAAAAATTTTAAGGGAAGATGGTGGAGAACCTATGGATCAAGAAAATTTGGATTTTGAGAAGTATCCTTTTCTCCAAAAAATTTAGGATGTTTTTCGTGATGAATTTCCTAGGTTACCACCAAAAATGGCTTTTGATTTTGCAATTGATATCATTTTGGGGTCGAAACCAATATCCAAAGTCCCTTACTGAATGACAACAATAGAATTGATGGAGCTGAAGGCTCAGTTGCAAGAATTATTGGAGAAGGGTTTGATAAGACCTAGTGTATCACCTTGGGGAGCACCAGTGATTTTTGTTAAGAAGAAAGATGGGACATTGCAATCATGTATAGATTACCACATGCTCAACAAGGAAAAAATTAAGAATAAATACCCATTACCCTATTTAGATGATCTCTTTGATCAAATGCGAGGGGCAATGGTCTTCTCTAAGATTGAATTGTGATTTGGGTATCATCAATTAAGGATCAAGGATGAGGATATCCACAAGACAACATTCGGAACCAGGTATAGACACTATGAGTTTACAGTTCTACCTTTTGGGTTGACGAATGCACCTGTAACATTCATGAACTTGATGAACAATGTATTCAGAGATTGTTTGGATAAGTTTTTTCTTGTCTTCTTTGATGATATTCTAATCTATTCTAAGAATGAGGAAGAGCACTTCCAATATTTTTAGATTGTTTTGCAACATTTGAGGGAACACAAGTTGTATGGTAAGTCGTCTAAGTGCACGTTCTTCCAGAAGAAAGTGCAATATTTAGGCTATATTATCTCAAAAAAAGGAATTGCAGTGGATCTGAAAAAGATCAAGGCTGTCATGGAATGGCCAACACTGAAAAATGTGCATGAGGTCTGAAGTTTCATGGGATTAGTTGGATATTATCGCAAATTTGTGGCTAACTTCTCAAGAATTTCCCATCCTATTACCTCTCTACAAAGAAAAATGAAGAAGTTTGAATGGAAAAAAAGTTGCCAAAAAGCTTTTGATTTGTTAAAGGAAAAGTTGACTACAACACCAATTTTAAAAGGGCCTGATCTGAAAAGATAGTTTGTAGTCATCACCGATGCCTCAGGCGAGGGATTAGGAGGGGTGATTATTCAAGATGGCCAAGTTATAGCCTATGAATCTAGGAAGCTTAAAGCTTATGAGCATAATTATGCACCCCATGATCTTGACCTAGCAGCTATTATACATGCGCTATAGATGTGGCGACACTACTTGATGGGAGAACCTTTTGAATTAAGGTCATACCATCAAGGTTTTAAGTATATATTTACTCAACCTTAGTTGAATGCTCATCAAAGGAGGTTGTTAGAATTAATCTCTAATTATGACTTCAAGATAAGTTATATTAAGGGCAAAGAAAATCAGGTTACAGATGCCTTAAGCCGAAGGAGGCATATATCTTAAATGGTCTCTATGCAAACTAACTTTAGGGATCAAGTAATTCAAAAGTCTAATGGGGACACATATTATGAGCAAGTCAAACAAGCACTAAAGTATAACCCCATGGATCCAAGGTATGAAGGTTTTATGTTTGAGCAAGATGGGTTGCTAAGATTTAAGGGAAGAATGTATGTTCCAAATGCAGGAGAGCTAAGGGACATGGTATGGAAAGAGGTACATTCCACACCCTATTTGGGGCATCCAGGAGCGACCAAGTTGTTGGTCGATGTAAAGCCACTTTATTTTTGGAAAGGAATGCAGAGAGATGCTACAAGGTTTGTAGTAGAATGTTTAGAATCCCAAAGAGTAAAGGCTGAACATCATGACCCAACAGGGTTGTTATACTCTCATGGAATTCCTGAGTGGAAATGAAAAATTATTAGTATGGATTTTGTTCAAGGACTCCCCATGTCTAGAAATAGGCATAATGTAATTTTGTTAGTGGTAGACCAACTTACCAAGGTAGCTCATTTCATTCCAGGAAATATTACTGATGGAGCATATATCATCACCAGAAAATTTGTGCAAAAAGTATTTAGATTGCACGGTTTTCCAGAAAAGATTATTTCTGATAGAGATGCATGTATGAATTTGAGGTTTTGGAAAACCTTTTTTACCTCAATCGGAAATAAGTTGAACATAAGTTCAACATACCATCTAGAAACAAATGGTTAAAAAAAGAGAGTGAACCAGGTATTGGAGGACTTGCTGAGAGTGTATTGCATGGATCAACAATATAAGTGGGAGGATTATCTTTCAATTTTTGAATTTTCATACAATAATTCTTATCATTATGCCATTAAGATGGCTCCATTTGAAGCATTATACGACAGAAAGTGCCAAACTCCTATAAGCTGGGATAAGCTAGAAGATAGGATTAGCCTTGGGCTGGAAATGTTTGCAAAAATGGAAGAACACATCAATTTGATCAAGAAAAGGCTAGTCGAAGCCAATGATAGGAAAAAGAGTTATGTTGATGCCAAACATGTACCAAGACATTTTTCAGTAGGAGAAAAGGTTTTATTTAGAGTTAAGCCTCAAAAGAGTGCAATCAAGTTTGGGAAATCCTCTAAGTTAGCCCCACACTATGTAGGACCTTTCAAAGGTCTATAGGAAGTCAATCCAGTTGCATACATAATTTCTCTACCACCTGCTCTTGCTTAGATGCATAATGTATTTCATGTTTCTTATCTTAAGAAATATTTTCTAGGAAATAATCATGTCATTGATTGGAATGCACTTCAGGTTCAAGATTCCAGAGTGGTTATGATCGAGCCACTTAGGGTGCTCGAAGCTCGTAGGCTCCACCTACGTAAAAGGGAAGTACTACAATGGAAGGTTAAATGGAACCAATATTCCGAAGACGAAGCCACACAAGAAGATTATTTAGAACTTAAACAAGTTCCCACATTTTTTTCTATGACTATGAGCCAGTATTTCAAGACATAAATTAAATTTTGATATGTTTTGTAATGATACTTTGGTTCATCGAGGACGATGAATCTTAAGGGGGGGAATATGTTAATCGCAACCCTAGATTACTATTTTCTATTTACCTTTTTTATGTAACTTTGAATGCAATGTGAATTTGAACTATGATGTTCGTAAAGTGAATGTGATGGAATTATGGAATATGCAATGTTGAATGGAATGGAATGTTATGAAATTATATGTTGATATTGTGATGTATACAATTTGATGAAAATGACTAACTACATGTTTTTGACTACCAAGTGGATGACAGGATTGGATATTGCACCTCCAATGGATGAGGGGGAGTATCACCCAGGAGAAGGAAGTGGATAAAGAACCCATTCATAAAAACCATCTGATCTTGCCAGGGTGAGCCTAGGATAGGTTTGAGGTGTCAAATTCGTGTAAGTTAGACCTTGCTCATGTTATGGGGTTATTTATTTAAGTTGAGTTTTAGGAAATTCTTTGTAGGAGTCTTAGGGTTTGGGTGTACTCTTGCATCACAAAATGAGTACTTATATTTATATATAATACAACTATTTATAATGATATAATTGTTTATTTTTTACGGAATTGATAATATGAGTTGTGTGCTTTGAGAAATTAGGAGATTACTATGTTATTCAATATTTATGCTTTTGGGATATGTACCTATGTATACATCTATATAGAAAATTATATTTCTAGTATAAGTGTATATGTAAGTGGGTATGCTAGTGCTAACTAATGTGTACAAATATTTAAATATATAAATATAAGTTAAGATATTAATTTTTGGTAAAAGCTATTAAGAATAAATAAAAGTTGCTAATGCTAATTTATAGGAGATTAAATAGTCTCCTAAGTGGCATGATATATTATGCTGAAAATGGTAACTTAGTTGCTATAAATCTGCCCCATACAAATAGCAACATAGGCCTAGTCTAAGGCAAAAAATGTATGTGAAAGATAGGGATTTGTAACAGTTTTATTTAAAAGGTGCCCAACTCCACTTTTGATTTTAACAAAGTCAAATATGTTAGATAAATCAATAAAAAATTCAAGGTAGATATATTTTGTGTAAATGTTGTCTAAAATGGGGATTTTGTGAGTGACTATTATCCACTAAGTAATAACCTTTAATGTGAATTGATTTTGGTATAAATAACTTCAAATTGGGTCAATTATTTGCAATTGAACTTTCAACGTGCTTGGAAGAGATTCTAGAAGCACTAAGATATTTAAATTGTGTAACCACTACTAGGAGTGGTGAGAATTTTTTGGAGGTTTCAACTGCTTTCATTTACTGCTTCTGAACCGACCTCATTAAGTTGGTTGGTAGTGGATTGAAGTGGCTATTCTTCTCCTTTTTCTATTTAAATTGTTGTTTTATATTGTTTAGGGGTTACACACACAAGAAAATCTTGAGTCGCCATTGTTGTTATTATTGTAGTTTCAAAAGATAGAGAGAATTAGGTTGTATAGCCATCAAAAGAAGGGTTGAATTTTTGCTTGGGATTGAAAGAATAAGCATAGAGGTTATGGAAACCATTGTTGAACCTGCTATACATTTTTGGGCTGAATTAGATCATTTTTTGAGCACCCAAGTAGGCATGTTCTAATTTCCAACTATTTTTTGAGTCTCTTTTTCTTGCATGGAATAAAATCTGAAAGCTCTCTTATTTTATGAGTTTTCTTGATGAAACTTGTAAGGTAGAGAATTGTATTTTTTGTGAAATAGAAATTAGGCTTTGAGAAGCATAGTCTCTTCTTCTTTTAAAATATGTGAACAATATTTAGAACAAGGATTCTAAAAGGACTAAGACCCAATATTTTTCTTGAGACTATTATACCATTTATTGAATGGATTCATTGAGTAAAAATGAAAGATTGCTTTAATGTTGAATTTATTGGGGTTGGAGCACCACTAATAGGTTGCTCACTAATTGGCCATAACTGTTCACCAATGAGCCCCTTATTTAATAAGGTAGTGCATGTTGTTTAACATAAATATATTTGAATTAGTGGGTTAGTATATGCTAAGGGAAGTGTTTCCTAGTTGTTTAGATACTATAAGTTCATAAGAATGTGAAGCTTAAATGCTTAGTTAAGGAACGACCTAGAATAGATTAGGTTGGTAACATTGAATTCACCTATTAAGTTTTTACCATTATAAAAGTAATGTAAGACTAACTGTCTTGAATGAGATTATGGGTTGAATTAAAAAGGTGGAAGCCTTAAATCCTAGGATTGTTAACTTTGCAAACAAAATGTCTAATTTAATTTTGAATTCTGGAGTTATCCAGTTGTGAACACCTAATTGGGTGTGGGAAAATGGAAATTTTACGTTGATAGTGCCCCTCTAGTTTTCTATGGGTTGAGTATTTGGTCAGATAGGTCTCCAAGTCGAATAGGGTGGGTGAACAAACGACTTTGCTCCAAGAAAGCAACAAATATTCATTGAACACAAAACAACTTTGGCCAAAGTGGGTGCATGAGTCACTGCATGCACGTGGTGGTTCATCATGTCTAGATACTTAACACAATTAGAGTTTTCTATTAAAGTTGGAGATCATCCATAGTTGATAGACAATATTGGTTAAGTAGGTCACAAGCACCAGAGCTGAGAAGGATTTAATTAGAGGGTTCCTAACCACTCCCTTCATTGAAGGGCAGGGCCACTTTCAGTATGGAAGGTGTGTGGGGGACTGCTTAAGTCCATGGTTAGAGGTAAATCACTTGGGTGATTCTCTCCCTCCGTAATTTATTGGCCGAGTCTTGGAAGACATAAAGATTGAAAGCATCCAAATAAGGATCTCTGATTCTAAACTCTTTTACGTAATGCATTGTGAAAGTTGAAAAGTTGATTTCGCAATTCAATGGAAAATAAATTGTGATATGTACTTTTAAGATTGAATCGTTGATGTGAAATATTTTATGAATATTCATGTTTATTTCATTTATGGAAATGAAACTTATGTTTTAGAAGTAATTTTATCTTCCTTAATTTTAGGAATGTATACTATTTATAAAATAGTTGAAAATTACCATGTAATTTCCTTGTGTAAAGGTTGTGGTCCTTACAACATGGCAAGAAGAAAGAAAATTGCACAATGAAACATGAGAAATGTTGAAAGATAATTTCCATGTATGCCCCCACTTTAAAGTGATTGCTAACACCATTGTTGTGAGCAATCTGCTTTAAAGCAACCAACAAAGAAGACATGAGAGCTTATTTGAAAAGCCCTATGCTGAATGAAACTACAATGAAACTACATCATGAATAAAAGGTTTCCCAAAAAATGTAATGCTAAACATAGAAAGAAAAGTGTGTCACATTAGAGCCAACTTAAAGCATGTCGTCCACATCCCAAGCTTGCTCTTATATATACATGGAAGGCGGTCAAATAGCCAAAAAAAACAACAAGTGCCATATGAGGATAAGGCTACCTAACCCCTTGCCCCCACTTAGTGCAAGACAAGGATGAGCTGAGATGATTGATGAAAATTAGTATCAATTAGAGGAACTAGGTACTGCAACACAAGGAAGAGAACCAAAATCCTTAAGATGTTGAATTTTATTACCTAAAGCCTTACATTCATTAGTAGAATGACCATGAACTCTATGATATGCACAAAATGAATTCTTGTAGTAAAATTTCTTTCGTGTTCTTGGAGGGAGAGATATCAAACAATCTTGGAGGAATCTCAACAAGATACTCTCTTGATTAATAGTAGAATATGTCCCTTTATTTTGCGACACAGATATCTCTTGCTTAGTATGAGGTGTCATGCTTACACAAGATTCTTTAGATTGTGAGATTTTGTGCTCTCCTTTATAAGAGGGTTCAAAATATAACAAATTCAAATCATTAGTGTTTTGTTTGGTGACATTGATATTAAGCAAAGGTTTCTTTGTTTCTTTCATTTCTTTCAAAGAACAATAACCAAGACCACTAGTGATTCCTTGTATGCTAGGATGTATAGGGACATGGATACATTGTTCTCTAGCACCACATCCTTTTCCACTATAACCAAGTTGTGGCATAAGTTTATAAGCTCTTCCAGAAAAAAATTTCATTTCTTTTGGATTCGGTGGTTGCCCATTATCAACTTCATCAAAGTTTGTTGTGTAATTTTCTTATCTTTCTAAAGTGGTTGACGTGGATGGTTTCAAAGGTGCATTTGAATTTTGTGTTGAAATTACCGTTGGTTCTTTTTTATTTTTAGAATCTTTTCTTATGTTCTTGTATTTTCCCATGAATGTAGGTGTGAAGTCTAAGGAACCCCAATCATCTTTCAACAAATTTTTAACTCCTTCAATATGCTTCTCTTTTTCTTTCTCTTGTACGGGTTCCACTTGTATAGTTGGTGTCAATATTTTCAAAGGATTTTCCTTTCCTTTCTTAATGTTCAAGCAACTATCTGGTTCAAGGTTGAGATCGATTGTATATAATTTTTTCTTTGTAGACATACTTCATTTTACAATGAAGGGTAGAAGGCACCTCATGCATCTCATGAATCCATGGTCTTCCTAAAAGGAGGTTGTATGAAAGATCATGAGGCATAACATGAATAAGATTTTATAACGTGGCTTTTCCAATTATAATAGGCAAAGTGATCACACCAAGCAATTGCTTTCCTACATTGTCAAATCCTCGAATCAATAAGGAATCAAGTTCAATTCTTGATTTATATATGCCAAGTTTATCCAAAAGGGTTACACTACACACATTAAGGGTTGAGCCATTGTCAATAAGGGTTCATTTTATCCCCGTTCTATGGAAAATAACTATTATCAAGAAAGCTTCATATTGTTTTTGCACTTCTAGAAAAGGTAACTCATCTTGATGGAAAGTAATGTCTAAGTTGACATGAGTTATAGCTTGAATTTGGGCTTCTACTTCATTTGAATATTACACATTGTACCACGGTGAGAAATGGTTGATTCCTATCCCCCAAGCCATTTCTTATCCCTCCCTCCCTCTATCCATGGATTCAACTTGGGTGGGAACAAGGAATGGCAGGAACAACTGGTACATCCTTCGGGAGAAAAATGAAAATGGAAGTCCCTTCCATACTACTTAACAATTGAATTGGAAGGGTTTTATAATCTTCTATAAATCTACCCTTGAATGTCTTAGAAATTCTCTTGGATTCTCTTATAATCACTCTTGATCATAATCTTTGCTATAGGAATGCTTGCATGAAACTTCTAGGTTAAACTAGGTGAAATGTCCTTGTATTTATACTTGTTTATGCCAAATTTCCCGAAATTACAACACTACAAGTCGACATCATATCTAGGATAATAAAATATCACCAAGAATTTGATTTAAAATAGGTCTTTCTTAAAGTGGGACTCATACGCCACCTTGGGCGTATGAGTCCCAGTGTCTTAAACGTGAGACACAAACTCCAAGAAGTGTCTTGTTTAATGCAACATTCAAAATCAGGTCCCAAGACCTAGGTGGGACTCATACGCCCAAGGTGGCGTATGAGTCCCAAATCACCAGATCTGGAACACACAGCCTTGAACATTGAATTATGATTGTCCATTTGTTAGATGTCGAGATTATCCATAGAAAAATGTATTAAATAAGGCTTGTGGATGCAAAATGGGACCAATTAGAGCATAAAGAAGCCAAATTTTAATGAAAAGGGCCTAAAACTTAATGTGAATATGTACAACATATTACAACACCAAATTAAGGCATCACTTAGCTCGTTTTTCAATTATTCCCAAATTAAGTGAGGAAAAGGGACACTTTTTCCATCACTACACCTACATTCTACCACCTTCAAAAGTGAACAAATCTTTGAAGAAAATTGATAAAATTTATTTTTTACTTATTTAGAGTCATTTATCATGCAATTTTTATTCCATATAGAATTCACTTTTTCTTATATTTCCTTGTCTTTTATGCATTTAAAGAACTTGGATACTTTAAATCTCCCTTTCGTACCCAATTCATTTTTTCCCTTCTTTTTAAACCTTGGTCTTTGCGGTTTTGTAGTTTCCACAAGGAACCTTTGATGGCTATTAGCTCTTCATTTACTCCTAAATTCTTAGGATCATTTTGAAGAATTTATTTAGGTTTTAGCAATTTCCTTGTAAGGCATACTCAACCTTCCTATTGTATACATCTAAAAATGGTCACATTAAATCGAGTATGCTAATTAATTAAATACGAGTTATTTAATTAATCTTCTAATTTCATCTACATATAAATAAATTTAATTATTTATTTATATCGTCCACTTTCTAATTCTTCTATTTTAATTAAATAAATAATTTTATTTAATTATTATCATTTTCTATCTTCCTCTTAATTAATTAAATAAATTTTATAATTAATTTAAATTAATTATCCTATTACTTTAAGTTTGAATTTTTAAATTCAAATAAAGATATTCTTCTAAATTCATCATCATTTCTAATTCTTCACTTCACATATAATTAAATATTCTAAATATTTAATTAAGCACCTTTCTCCTCTTTTCACACATAATTAAATATTTTAAGCTTCTAAATCCACATGTCACATATAATTAAATAATTAAATAATTTAATTATGGAATTATCTTCAACTACCAACTAACTCCTCATAACTAAAAATGAGAAATGGCTACTTTTCTTCATTTTTGAATGGAGAAGGTTGTGTAGGAGGAAACATTTTCCCTCTTTCTCTCTAGCTTCCACCTTTATCTCCAACTTCTCAATCTCTCACCGTTCATCTTACTAGGCTCGATTTCAACTGTCGATCTTTGCCAACTAGGATTTTGCCTCCAAAAGTCTATAAATACAACCTCTTTGTCTTTGAAAAATATCGAATCTAATTGCATAGCGTGAGAATTATAGTTGCATTATCCGACATTTAGCAATCTTATTATCCTAGATTTCTTGAGCATAACATAGCATCTTAGCTTTATCATTTTAGCATAAAAAATCATGGTAGGATATCTTGCATAATCTGTTTTAGTTTCATATCTTAACATAGCTTTATTTCACATCATTTATCATAGGAATACATGTTGCATATAATCTCATTCTCTAGGTTGTCATTTTGTTGAGCTACTGCTTACACAATCTGAGAGCAAGCAACTTAAAATGAATCCTTGGAGATAGAGGACAATGGGACATCTTTGAAGAATCTGCTGAGTTTAGAGTTTGTTTATCTTTAACTTAGATTTCTTTGATACAATGTCACATTGGTGTGTTTGTTTAACTTGTTAGTTTATTCCACATATTCACACGCACACACACCTATTATTATTTATTCTTTGCTCTCCTATAGTCTAAAATATAATTTTACATCCCTTCACATTATTATTCCACCTTTTTGTGATCACATTATTTTTTAACATCCATTTGTTAATTTCTTTGAGTGTAAAATTAGCCTCATTGCAGTCCTCAATTCTTAGTAAGCTGGTATTTAGGATAAAAAGAAATTCTCTCTTGTAGACTTTAGGTTTTTCATTCTCTATAAACATATTAACACTAATACGATGGTGATCTGATAAAGACCAAGGGTACACTTTTACCCTATTATTTCCATCAATTTGATCAAAGTGGAAAAAAGCTTTTTTGGCATAGAATCTATCCAACTTGTTATAAATTCTCTCATTTCATATCTGGTAATTGCACCATGTGAACCAAATATTCTTACTTTCTTTTTTCATCGCTTCAATTGGGTCCACCAATTTAATTTTATTCATTTTGTACCAGAAAAATTTTCATTTCCTTTCCAACCCATGTATGTTTCACCTAATTTGTATTTACTATTTTCAATCATGTTAAAGTCTCCCCCAAAAATCTAAGGTAAATCTTGTAGATTACACATCCACTTCCATAATTCACTCCTATGTCTGTAATCATTAGGTGCATATATAAAACAAAGACCAAAAATTTATTTTCCTTTTCAATAATGATCCATATTGCCCTATTATAGGGTGATGTTCCATGCTATTTCATCCATTTGGCCCATTTATTTGCTAATAATTTATTTGCCTTTTTTTATGGTCTATAAAGAACTAGGATGAATATCTGCAAATGAATTTAAGGCTAGTTTCTAGGGTAAAATTTATAGTTTTAACTTCTTGAAGCAGGAAAACAACTTCTTTTTTTTCTTGGTTTAAGTATCTTCTAACACTACATTTCCTATCTGGGATTCAAGCCCCCTTACATTCCATGTAATGCAATTAAATTTCATCAACTTCCATTTCTTGTGGCCCCTCTTCCATGCTCCTAAATTTATTTAAATATTTAGAAGATTTTCTTTTCTTTTTTACATTTTTCCTTAAATATGGAGTCATTTCTAGTTTATAACTTTGTCTTTTATTTTTTCTCTTTTTCCTTAACCATAAATTGAAAAATGAGTTGTTCTTTACTTACTTCTGAGTGAGCTCTTCACTAGAGGGATTAGGAGTATTAAATTCAAGAAGCTTATGCCTCTATGTGATCTCTATTTTTGTTAGTTCGTTCCTTCCTTCCTTATGGATTCCAACAATTAGGTGCACCTTGATTATCACCTAATTGTAACATATTGTCTAGGATTGATTCGTGAACAATTTCATTTTGTTTAGAGTTAGAGATAGGAAAGTGGGGAGTCATATGTCTATTTACAGAGTTTGAGAAATTTTTCTCCAATTCTACCTCTAATTCCTCTGGTATGTCTATACCAGAGAATATGGATATCAACATTCTAACATCCATATGCAAGAGGGTAGTTTTTGTTTCCTCAATTCTCATTACTTTCTCAAATTGGGATACCAATTGTGGTAGGAACGCCCAAAATTTAGGAGGGAAATTTTTTATTATGGTCCATCTAGGATATGAGAGGGCCAAGACCTCTTCATTTAGCATATTTGGAGACCATGCGATTGCCCTAAACACTAAACTACCTATTTTCCAAAACCCTTTCAAGACAATTTTTTTCTACATTGCATTATTTTGAAGAAGACCAGGAATAGTCCCTTTTGAATCATCCTACAAAATGTATGTCGTATTTACCTAATTTCTTGTTCTAGAAATTAAATAACCATTCGTCTAAATATTTTCTTATCGAGAATTTGTTACAATCTAGGGCAATAAATAATATTACTACATTTTAAAGTCAATTTTCCTCTTTTTCTGTGGAAATAGCTATTTTAGTATTCAAAATTATAGTAGCTTTCTTAAGGTTGTTAGGAGAGTTCTTACCACTACCATCTCCTATTTGTTTCTCTTTGCAATCAAAGCCATTTTCTTTCATCATAAATTTTGTCAACTCTAGGATATCTCCCCTCCTGTCTTCTACAATACGTCTCTGAATGATTTGATATTACTTTTAATTCCTTTAGATGAATTAAACGCCTCAATTAAACCATCTGAGGGATCACCTGTTGCTAAGTTTTCCCCTTCCATTATTACCAGTACACCTTGATGACCACTGTACTCAAAGGATAAATGCAAACTATTGAAGGGAAGGTAATTTGTAGAGCATTAAATTACAAAAATATTTAAGAGTGGTCAGAATGAAGGGGACACAACATACAATGAACAATAAGCAAGAAAGAATGCAATCCTAATGAGGAAAGGAAACAAGAAGCATCATAAGAGCAAACGAGGGTTAGGAAATCAAACCATTGATGACTTACAACCATCCCAAAGCAATCATTTCACACACCACAAGCCCTCCTTGTGAGGAATATTTTGTCACAAGGATAGAGGTGGACTAGAAGAAGGTATCAATTTGACAAACATTTGTCTATCAAATAATTAATTTTTATAATATATATATATATATATATATATATATATATTAAAACACATAAACATCTTAAATATATCTATCTAAAAATTTTAAGAACAACAAAATGCACCAAAGCTATCGCCACAAGGTGATTTTGGGTATGTCATATGATTTACTTATATTTGAATTTTATTTTCCACTTTTGCCTAGTTAATAATTAATAAATGAATATAATTTGTTTAACATTTATTAGTACTATTTTTTACAAAATAATATACTTAATAGAAATATATAAAATTCAATCATTATTAGATATTATATAGAATATACATTACAATTTATGAATTTTAAAATAAAATAAAAAACTAGTATAGATACCTAAAATATTTTTATCTAAAAGACGCTAAGAAAAAATTGTTAATGTTTTGATATTTTTTAAATAGATATATTCAAGATATTTTTAATTTACAAATTTTAACAAATTATATATTATTTTATTTCTTAAAATATACATTTTTCTAATTACTTTTTTAACATGAAAAACTATTTTTTTTAATTTAAAAAATTAAACCAAAATAAAATAAATTATTTAATTCATATATTTAATTATACTATCATTTTATTCATATACAATCTTTAATCTTTTTCCTTTTTTTTTAACCTTAATATATCTATATTCTTTTTATTTTTATTTTTAAATTTCTTATTTCATATATTTATATTTATTTTAAAATATTAATCTTATATTTATTGTTAAATATTTAATAATAAATTTATTATTAGATATTTAATAATGTATTTACTATTAAATATTAATACTTTCACGTGTAAATAAACATCAAACTTAAATAAAAAGTAATTTTTTTTTTAATGTTATTATATGTCATTCATTGCAAAATACTTTTTGATGTAAAAATAATTATAAATAAATAAAATAGCTTTAAATTCATATATTTTAATTTTTTTTTTTATAAATATTTTTAAAATATCTATACTACTTTAATATCATGATATTGCTATCAAGACTCAACCATGTAGTTTTCGAGTCAAACTCATTGACCCATGATTCATGAGTAATGGTTCACAAGAACCCATCTCTCATGATAATGAATGGTCCACTTAGCACTCATTGCATCTAGGTGATGCTCACAGAGGTGAAGCATTGGTCCGTCCCGGGAGGTCACCCATCCCAGTACTGCTCCAGCTCAAGCGCGCTTAACCACAGAGTTTCCCCCAAGGTTAAGCCCACTTAGCTTGCTACCCCATTTGTAAAACCTTTAACAAGTGTTATGCCTTATGAACCATTCATTATAGAGCCCCTTTGGCTCATTAATTGATAAGTAGGAGGTTTCTTCCACAGCGTGTCAAATTATGATATTGCTATTAGGATTCAACAGGATGCAAGCTAAGTGGGCTTAACCTCGGGGGAAACTTTGTGGTTAAGCGTGCTTGAGCTGGAGCAGTACTGGGATTGGTGACCTCCCGGGACGGACCAATGCTTCACCTCTGTGAGCACCACCTAGATGCAATGAGTTCTAAGTGGACCATTCATTATCATGAGAGATGGGTTCTTGTGAACCACTACTCATGAATCATGGGTCAATGAATTTGACTCGAAAACTACATGGTTGAACCTTGATAGCAATATCATAATTTGACACGCTGTGGAAGAAACCTCCTACTTATCTACTTTAATATCTTTAAAATTATTATTTTTTTATTAATATTTATAAAAAAATATATTAATATAAACTCATCCAAAGACATTATAATAATAATTATTTAGGCGAATTTTATGAAAGACGAAGTAGTTTTATTTACTCATGAGCAGAATTGTATTTGTATTTATGTTTATTTGTGGACGATGGAAGAGAAGATGTTTTAGGGTTTTGTTCTGCTCTGCTCTGTTAACCACATGAAGATGGAGATGATGCACAACTTTAAATGGATACGCCCCCTCTTTAAACAGGTAACTTCTCCTCATTCTGCCAAACAATACAAAACCTCATCTCACCACACACGCAAACAGGAGAAATCCCCTCCTCACATCACTCACAAATTTAATGTTTTGCACTTCACTCAGTCCATTAGTGCCCTCTGTAAATCGGGAAACACAAACAAGGCCTAGGACCTTTTACATTTAGCCATAACTCATCGCCTTCCTCTCGATGTCGTATCCTTCAACGCGCTTTTAGGTGGCCTTGGAAACTCTGGTGATCACCGTAGAATCAACTCCCTTCTTGCTGAAATGAAAGTGATGGAAATATATCCATATGTTATCACTTATAAGACCCTCATAAAGGATTTGTGTAAAGGGGATCATATTGAGGAAGCACTTGGGGTTTTGCACAGAATGAGGCACGCTCATTGTTTTCCTAATATTGTTACATACAACACCCTAATTGATGGAATCTGTAAAAGAGGTAGAGTAGATGAAGCTCTTGTTTTATTTGTTGAGATGATACAATCTGGCATTTCTCCTAATATTGTTACATATAGCACCCTAATTGATGGGATCTGCAAAAGAGGTAGAGTAGATGAAGCTCTTGTTTTATTTGCTGAGATGATACAAGCTGGCATTTCTCCTGATATTATTGCGTGCAGTACACTAATTAATGGTCTTGCAAGGTGGGTAGGGAAGATGAAGCTCTCAGGTTAGTAGCTAGAATGAAACATAGTTACTGCTCTCCAAATATTGTTACATACAACACTCTAATTGATGGTCTTTGCAAAGTAGAAAGAGTAGATGAAGCTCTTGTTTTATTTGTTGAGATGATACAATCTGCATTTCTCCTAATATTGTTGCATACAGCACCCTAATTGATGGGATCTGCAAAAGAGGTAGAGTAGATGAAGCTCTTGTTTTATTTGCTGAGATGATACAAACTGGCATTTCTCCTGATATTATTGCGTGCAGTACACTAATTAATGGTCTCTGCAAGGTGGGTAGGGAAGATGAAGCTCTCAGGTTAGTAGCTAGAATGAAACATAGTTACTGCTCTCCAAATATTGTTACATACAAAACTCTAATTGATGGTCTTTGCAAAGTAGAAAGAGTAGATGAAGCTCTAGGATTAGTAGCTAAAATGTTGCAAGACGGCCATTTTCTTAACACCTACACTTATAATAGCCTGATAGATGGTTTTTACAAGGCTGGAAAAACAGACAAAGCCTACAATCTCTTTGTACAAATGACGGAAGTTGGTCCTTTGATCAATGAAGTGACATTTAATGCAGTTATTGATGGACTGTGCAAAGATGGCAGGATGGACAAGGCTTGGGATTGTTTCCATGACATGTCCAAAAAGGGTTTACAACCAAATGTAATTACTTACAATTCTTTGATATGCAACCTATGTGAATTGCATGAGGTGGAGAAGGCTCAAAAGTTGTTTAAAAATATGCAAAGGAAAGGCTGCTCCCCAAATGTCGTTACCTACAACATTCTAATTGGTGGTTTATGTCAAAGTAACAGGGAAAATGAAGCATTTACACACTTCTTTCTGAGATGGAAAATATGAGACATTTTCCTAATGTAATTACATATAATACACTAATACGTGCATTCTGTAGAACAGGAGACATGAACATGGTAGGAAAGATGTTAGAGGAAATGGGAGCAAAGGATTTGAAACCTAATGAAGTGACATACAACACAGTCATTGATGGTCTGTGCAAGGTAGGAGATCTTTCTAGAGCACATTCATTCATGAATAAGATGCTAGATGAAGGCTTGACTCATGATGCTGTCACTTATAACTGTCTGATTGATGCCTACTGCAAAATTGGTGAAATAGATAAGGCCTTGAAGTATTTTTCAAACATGAAAGTGGTTGGTATTAACCCAGATGTTGTAACCTATAATATATTGATTGCTTCTTTGTGCAAGGAAAACAAACTTGTCATCGCTTTCTCAATGCTAAATGAGATGAGAACAAAGGATTTAGTCCCAGACATTGTCACATATAATATATTATTATCCACCTTCCGTCAAAGACATGACCTTGAAAAAACTTTTTTGGTAATAGATCAAATGAAGAAAGAAGGTTGTGCCCCAAGTGATGGAACTGTCCGGATACTTGGCTGGCTGGTTGAAGTTGGTCAAATGAAAAAATTAAGGGACTTTGTAAATGATGATTCTTTTATTATTTATAGGGCAGCATAGTTCTCATTTCTTGGTAAGTACTAGCCATATCAAAATCGCTATGAGATATATATTTTCCCATGTCTAGAAATTCATATTTATGCATTCATTTCAGTGCTATGTATAGAACCATTCTTTTGTGTAATGACAGTGATAGTTTGGCAGGAAAGTTACTTTGATAGTTTGGATTGAAGCGCAATTGAACAGTTCCTTTCTATTATTGAAGATTATTTTTTGTCAACACATTACAATAGTAAGCAATTTCAGAATTATACTTCTATTATAAATGATTTTAAATATTTATATAATTTTCTACATAACAAATGTTAACTTGAAAAGATAGTTGTAAGAGTGTCTGTCGCATTCAGATTACCATTTTCTGATGTCATGAAATGAGGCATCTACAGGATGCCCTAATAATCAACCCAGAAACCATATTGGCAATACAGAACATTAAACTCTATGCTGACTTTGTAATAAATAGTCTGCAGAACTAAAATGATTTCTAATAAGAAATATACTCTGCTGGAGTAAAGGTCAGTATCTACATGTCTATCTTTAGGGAACCAAATATAATAGTTGTAGCTAACTGATCTAACAGTATAAACCAGATCATGACAGTCAAAATTTTATATTTCCTGCCAGGGTTGGATTATCTTCGTGCTCTTATTCACCTAAACTGTGATTGACAGATCTGAGTGATTTTGGTATTTTTATCTCATTCTTCTAAAATTGAAACCTACAACATTTTCATAATCCAAGTAGTCTAGTCTAGGGGATCATAATTTAACAAACAATATTATCTCTTGTATTATGAAGATTCTATTTTCTTATAGTCTGAAATACACTAGTTAAATCAGGGATGTTTAAGCTATTACAATATGAACTTTATGAATATGGCCGCACTTTTGTCTTAAAATAATTCTATTTAATGCTTCTCGACTGATAACTATTGAGCAGCTTTCTCATCAATATTTTGTGTGCCCCAGATTTTTCTTCTTTTCATTGACAAATGAATCAGGGATATAAGAATTTCTGTAAATGCCCTTCCATTCTTCATCCCGAGATGAAACAGACATTTGGTCAATTGCTCTGCATTTTCCATCTCTAAACTTGTTAGTATCAAAGTCTTCTACAATTGAAAAATCTTAATATTGAAGGAGAAAGATAAATGTCTAGACTCTAGAGAATCATTCACATCTAAATTGATTCAGTCATTCATACTTATTTTTCTGATTCTTCCCGAACATTTTCAGGCTTACATGTAGATGATTCAATTCAATTTGACTCTCTTTCACTAAAAGTGTCCCAAGAAAAGAAGTTTATTTCAATGTTGAGATTTGTGTGCTAGCTGATTCAGAGAAAAACCATAAAACTCCATTCCATAAGAGTTTTCTTATGAGTGCCAAAATAATTATTTGATGCCAAATTGATTTAGAAAAAACCATGAAACATCATTCCATAAAATGTTTATTATGAGTGTAAAAATGATAATTGGGGCTATATAGTTAGGTGAAAGCCCACTTGTATGTGGTTGTTGGCCAATAAAACATGGATTGCCTAGTCTAGTGAAAGCCCACTTGCATGCAATTGTTGGCAAATGAACGAGAGATTGTGGTAGGTTGCTAAACCATGGGATGCCAATAAGACACTCTTGCTTATATCAAAGAGCAAGAGGAAATAGATAACATGATCGAGAAATTGAAACAAGAGATAGATCTTTTGGCCAATAAAGGATCTTGTAGGTCACTTATAAGGGAGATCAAAGATTGTGATATGCTAATAAAGAATTAGTTTTCAAAGAGACATTCTTGCTTATATCAAAGAGCAAGAGGAAGTAGGCAATGTGGTCAACAAATTGAGATCAAAGTCTCATCTAGGTCGCTTAAAGGGCCATCATCAAGTAATTTAGTAGTGGTTGCCACTTATCAATCTTCGGTGACACTATCTTTAGAATAAGACATGAGCCCTTTTTCTTGCAAAAAAACCAAGGATTTGGGCTCATTAGAAAGGGAATTTTAGAATGAAGTGAGAAATAATGTGGATGAGCACATTGCATAATGTATTTACTCCATAGTCTTCCTTTCAACCTTGTAAAATAATGATACTGGTAGGAAATAGTGAGAGGATAAATGAGACACTTGCAAGTTATACAAGGTATGATTATGAAAAGCTACTACCTTCTTGGCCATGGAAAGAAGGTTTGTAGATATTTCATTATAACCTATTAAGGATTCATGGGCCAAGACAAGGGCATCCATTGTTTTTGTGTTTAGAAATATTGCAAAAGTATGCCCCCAATTAATGTCATTGTAGTGTACCTTAAGAGGCAATGTTTTAGGGGTGCTATGTGAGGGGAAAGTGAAGGATGCCGACTCGACTGCCAACATTTTCATACAGTACATTGAGGCAAAGGGGCCACAAAATGTTGTCCAAGTTATATCAAACAATTTTCAAAATTTCGAAGTTGTAGGATGGTTGTTCGAGGGGAGATATGGATAGATGTTTTGGACATCATATGTCATTTACTCACTCAACTTGGTGATATGTAAACTTGCAAATAGATTAAGTGGATGAAACATCTCTACCATAAGGTTGATGAAATTTATATATTTGTAACTAACCATCACATGTCACAATCCAATTTCATATCTTTCTCAAAGTTGGAGTCATGTCAAAGGTAATTTTATGAAATTTTAATATTTGATTTGATTTTTTATTTATGATGTAGAGGAATCTTTGTTGATAATGCAAATATTGCATCACCAAAAATAGTGACCAATATTTCATTAGTTGAATAAACTTGAACTACTAGCATTTTGTTCTTTATCAATTTCTTGATTGAAGATTATAAAATAATTTCTTGTAATGGTTTGTTGGAGTCACTCATGCTCTTCTACCAACATATTCCATCACTTGACGTTATTAGTTGGCTATAACAACTCAACTATCATGAGAGTTAGTCAAACCAAATGAAAAAATTCAGTAACAACCATATAGTTGAATTTGTGCTATGTTTCTACAAAGAAATATGATGGCAAAGGTAGAAAAATAGATGTTTTGAAGTGGAGTTTGGGTAAAGAAGAATAATCTAAAAGTAAACTAAGAGAACTAATCCAATTATTGGTTGTTTGCAATTGATTTCATTTCAAATGGTATTTGGGGGAAATAAAAAAATATTTTTTGGGGGCTGCAAATGTTTTGATCATCATGAGATAAGTAGCTATAACTCATTGTTCTAGTTGAAATCTACAATATTAAGGCTCTCATTTAATTGGTGTAGGGGCATTGTACATGGACCACAAGTAGCCCCATTTTATACCACAATTTGAAATCTTGAATTTTGCTACATGTTTTAACAATCATTCAACCAACTACTAATCACATCAAACCTAGTTAGAATGAATATAAGAGTAAATGAGTTTGAATTATAACTAGGCCACTTCTATCAATAAATGCATCCAATTTGGTGCTCAGATAAGGATTTGGGCACTATTTTGGAACACATACACATTAGGGGAAGAATCTAGAATGCCTTGCTTGGAAAGATTTTATATTTGAGAAGAGTTTTTTTAGAAGAAAGAGTGTCATGAGAAAATAGAGGGTGAAGAAATAGCCACTACTTAGAAACATTTGAGTTTCTTCATTTTAGTAGCAACAAACAAGTGTGAGAGAAGAAATGAGAGACTTGCATGTCGGAATGGGAAGGACAAGGCGCTAGAAAGAGAAAAATAAGGGGAGGTGTGTGAAATAAAGAAAAAAGACAAGGATGTGATCATGAGAGGTCACATAGGAGAAGGAAAAGAATTTATCTCAACAAGGTAGGCCTCCAACCCAAAATGATGGGGTTTATCTTTATGCTACAAGAATTGATGAAAAGGAAATGTGATGAGAGAGGAGTTTACATACACGAAAATAGAAGGGGGTTACATCCTTTATAGAAAAATATTCCAAGGAAAGAGTAGAATGCACAAGATTGGAAGAAGCAACCACATTTCCAAGAGTTTGATTATTTATTTCTAAGTGAGGAGGACACGAAGTAGAAAAAACATCCAATAGGAGAATTTGGATGACAAGAGAGGCATGAAAAGATGAATGGCCCAAATTAGGCCATCAATAGGGGAATAATAGAAGTACTTAGGGGTGTTTTGACAAAATATAAGAGATATCTTAACTTGGAGTTTGTGTGAGCATATAAAAAGTTGAACAAAATCTTCAAAGGAGTGGGGGATTTGAGAGTTTTGGTCTTGAAAGGTGTAAGCACTCAATGAAAATGAGCTACATGAAAGAGAGATTGGTTGTCAATGGGGGCTTCATGCTCAAAGAAAGGGAGATAGGTTCTATATGAAGAAGAGTACTCATATGCTATTGCAAGGGATGTAAGATTTAATCTCTTCTATTTTGTAATATATTATTTACATATAAATTCTTGCAAGTTGTCTTTAGACTTGTATAAATGAAGGAATAGTTACTTTGTTCATCTCTCGAAGTAAAGGTTGGGAGTCATTGTTGATGCCTAATTCAGGGTTCTATTCCCCATTATTCTAATACTTGTTCAATTTTGGTTTTGGGAAGTATATGTGTGTGTGCAGTTTTTGCTTGTAATAATAGGGTTGAGCATACTGTCTATGTTGAGTGACTTGTAACAATTGAAGTAGGAAGAAATCAAGTGTAGAAGGTCATTTGCAACAACTATAGTGTGAGGTGTTTTGGAAATAAGCCACACCTAAACCAAAAACGGATTGATCACAAAGGGGCTAGTAGGACAATAATAGAGCACTCTAGCAACAAATGGAAGGTCCTAGGTTTGAGTGCTAGCTAGTCACTAAATTTCTCAACCACAACTTGATGATTGAGTTTGAAAAAAATGATAATAATAAGATATGCCTCATCTATGATAAATATAAAATTTCAAAGATTGTTGTAAGTGAATTTGAAATTGATAATTTTTTTAGGCTTGATACCATCAACAATAATCAAGCCTTGGTGATAAAACAATGATCTTTCTAGATATTATAGCATCACCAATTCAGTCACTCGAGCATTTCCTATTTGCTTATTTTTAGTAAGAATGGCATGGTGAAAGGCTTTCTTTCACTTGAAAAGATGAGTGCTATTTGTTCTTGTTATCTTTCTTGAAAAAAACATTGAGAACCTTTCAATCCTAGTGAGCATCAAGCAAAAAAATCCTTTGAAATTGGTCCATACCGATATGTATGGACCCATGGCACATAGTCTCAATGGTTCTAGGTACATTTAGCTTGTTTTTGGTGATCACATAATAAACATGTGTGTCTATTTCTTGCAGACTAAAGATGATGATTTTTCCTACTTCAAATAGTTTTGGACTATTGTGGAAAAATGAATGAATAATCATATTTTTGTGTTCCACTTAGATCGAGATGGGAATTCACTAGCATAGAATTCTCCACCTACTTGAAGGAAAACAAATTTTTTGTCAACTAATTGCAGCTTACACACCCAAGAAAAATGGAGTTGTTGAATGGAATAATGACATCATCATGGAGATGGTGCATAGTATGTTGAAGGATTCTCATTTGTGACATGCATATTGGGTTGAAGCTATACAAAAAATAGTTTATCTTCTAAATCATACATTAACCAAAGCATTTCATGGAATCACGCCAAACAGACCATAGTCAAAAGTCAATCCATCTCTAATCTTCATGTATTTGGTTGCACATCATAGATGCACATTCCTAAGAAAAAGAGAGAGAAGCTTGATGATAAATTCATGAAATTTATTCTTCTTGGGTATAGAAATGAGTTGAAGGTGTGTTGACTTATGGATCCTACCACAAAGAGGATATACATTAGTAGACATGTCATTTTAATGAGAAAAGTGAGTTAATCCCACCTTTCACATCATCACCCACTCTAAATTGTGCTCATATATTTAGCTTGGATGAGAAAAGTAGTGGTTTAGATAAGAATGTTGGTGATCACTCAAACTCAACACCCACAAGTTTCACACAATATAAACCTAAGTGGTATACTAGTACCATTTGAAATTTGCAAAGCTAGATGGAATATTCAACTTCAAGATCAAGGACTCACATCATGACTCTCAATGACATAAATCTAGCACTAATGATTTTAGTAGTTTATTGAACATTTTACTACTTAAGAATAACTAGAATCAAAGCCTTGGAAGGATGATATTGATGCAAAATATCAATCCTTAATAAAAAATAAGATTTGGGTGCTTGTTGATCTTTCAAAAGGGAAGAAAGTCATTAGGTGTAAATGGGTCTTCAAGACCAAGTATAAGGTAGATGAAAATATAGATAAGTATAAGGCCAATATTGTGGCTAAGGGTTATTCCCAAAAATAAGGAATTGATTATGAGGAAACATTTGCTCCATAGCAAAGATCATCAACCATCATAATGATCTTTGCTCTAGCTATATAATTTGGATGGAAAGTGTATCAAATCAATGTAAAGATAATATTTTTCAATGGAGACCTAAATGAGGAGGTCTACATGATCCAACTAAAGGGATACATTGCACTTGGTAAAGTAGAAAAGGTATGCAAAATTTTCAAGTCTCTCTGTGGTCTCAAGTAGGCTCCTAGAGCTTGGTATGCCAATGTTGATTAACATTTGCTACAACATGGATTTAGTTGCCATTCATATGATCCAAATCTCCACCTCAAGGAACAAGGGTAGATATTGCGATTCTCATTGTATATGTTGATGATTTTTTCATCATGGGCAACTCAAAAAAGATTATTTAGACCACAAAGATTGGTTTGAAGAAGATATTTGACATAATAGATCTTAGGCTATTGCACTATTATCTTGGATTAGAGGTATGATAGAAAGATTATCATATATTTGTATCTCAATGAATATATTCCAAGACCTTGCTTAGAGATTTTTAGAATAGTGGATTGCAAACCCATGTCTACACCTATGGAATCAAGATTGAAGTTATCTACTATTGATCCATCTCCTAGGTAAATGCAACCCTTTATCAACAGTTGATTGAAGGTTTGATTTAATTGACCTACACTAGAATAGCTATCATTTTTTTGTCAATTATCTTTCATGATTTATGTAAGAACCAAATATGTGTCATTAGAGAGCAGCAAAGCATGTACTAAGGTATATCCATGGTACAATGAATCATGGTTTGGAATATTAAAACAATGATCGATTCTTCGTAACAAGGTACATAAATGTAAACTATGTAGGATATGTTGATGAGAGGAAATCCACATTTGGATTTGTTTCCTTCATAGGATCAGGGCGTATATCTTAAGGAAGTAAGAAGCAAGCCACAATTGACCATTCCTTAATTGAAGTAATTATAGAAAATGCAATAGTTTGTGAAGTAATTTGGCTATATTACACACTAGAAGGATTGGGATTCCTTCAAAATCAACCCATCATACTCCATTGCAAAAATGAGGATGTGCTTGAGCTTGTTTGTAGTCTAGTGTTTCATGAATAGACGAAGAACATTGAATATTTCTGCCACTTAATACAATAACATGTTGAACACAACAATATTTAGCTCCAATTTCACTCTACTCAAGAACAATGTCCTGACATCTTCACCAAGACACAACTAGGACATGCGAATTTGAATTTTTTTAGGAATCCCTTATCATTAATTTAAAGGTAAAGATGCAATAAGAGGGGGAATGTTGGATTATTCCACCATTAGTTTCCTATGAATTGTTTATTCTTGATTTATTAGTGTTTGTTAGTATATTTAAGATACTTTTGTTTTGATAAGATTAAGCAGGAAGGGCTCGAACCCATTTACAAAACAACCATAGAGGCGATATAAAGGGGTATCAGAAGGAGTGAGACAACAACAAAACTAAGAAAATAGAAACTAAAAGAAAAAGCCAAAAACCAACAGTAACAAAAATAGGTTCATCTAGAGACCAGCAACCCGAAGAACCCAACTACTGGTTGCCAAGAAGATGGAGGCCTTTTCTAGCTTGCCATTCCTTGGTGAGGAATTGTAGCTTGTCCTCAAAAGACAAGACATTGGGACTATTTTTACCAATGTTCTCCATGATAGCAAATAGGGAATTATCTTTCAATTTACCTTTTTCATTAGAGTTAGAAGGTGAACTAGAGGAGCCTCATCCTTTACATGCTTAGCTCGATAGCTCTTAAGCTCCTATTGAAACACCTAAATGGTCACTGCCACATTCTTAACCATTTCTTTGATATAGTCAATAATTTCCTACAAATTGAAAATATTTTTATCTTGGTTGCTTTGAAGACTAGCAACCTCCTTTTTCAAGTTCATATGATCCTCTAGCAACCCAACAACCTTCTTCAAGTCCTTGACATCCTTTTCCAATTTAGTCCATTTGTGAAAGGTCTCAGCCACACCTTTCATCAAATCCTAGTACCCCACATCAACCTCTTACCATGCCAATCCCTAGCCTTTTTAAGAACAATCAACTCCAAATTTCGAATCTTGTTATGTTTGTGGCTTTGCATAGATCATTAATAATCTTGCACAAAGATGCATAATTATTACTTTGAGAGGCTGAGGGGACATCTATCATGTTTTGAGAATGAATCTCCTCAATTTGAGGAGAGGGAGGGGGCTAGCAGACAAACTGTGTTACAAAGGAGAATTGGTTGGGGAGTCTTTAGGCATGACATTAGGGGAAGGGGACTAGGAAGACCCAAAATTGTCACCAAAAATTGAAATTTGGGGGTTCCACAAAGGAAGCCTTTTTCTTTCTAGAAGAGACAGGGAAACTAGCTACATTATCTTTGCCTTTAGATAACCAAGGGGGGTTGGACTAGGTAATCCTACTTTGGGGGGTGACTTTAACAACTGAGGAAAGGGTTGTAGGATTTTTTGTAGAGCTATTTGAATACATCCCCTTTTGGACAAGGGAGGGGTTAGTGATGCAAGGGAGAAATGAAATGGCTGAGGAGAGGGCTAGATTATACTAGTCGAGCCTATAAATCAAGCCTTGATGGAGAGGTAAGGACTTGCCTTTGTTTAGCATAGCTTTAGTCGATTCCTTTAGCAAGGAATGCATCCAAAAGAAAAGTTCATTTTCACATTATGGTGAAAGTGATTGAGAATAGGAAAAATTGAGAGTGAAAAATTTTGTACCTACCTTCTAGGGTAACATATCTCAGAACCTCAACAATTTTCTTCCAAACCCCTAAAAGGTCCTCTTTGTTGGCTCCCATTCTACAAATGGTTGATCTTATGACCCATTTTCAAGAAAATATCCATGTCTCTCTGATAGTTCCCCTTAGGCATCTTGGGGAAGTTTGTACCTTCAAGAAGAAGACTAGTGGTCATTGATATCATCTCAATAGTGATCGAAAAGGAGAGGCCCCTAACTTCAACTAATCTATCCTTCCAAGAATTAGTGAACTTAGTAAAAAGGATAGGCTCATGGCCTTTCATATCCTCAATGTAGGAGGCAATATTTCCCTTCTAAAGGATATACTAGACTTGTTGGTCATTCCTCAAACTCATAATTATTAAGTTCTTCCTAAACAAGATCGCCACCCATGATAGTAGATGATGGATTTGCTAGAGTAGAAAATAGAATCCATAGAATGGTGATTCTAGAAACCTGTAACATGCAACATATAAGCAAGATGAACATAGCTTGGGGAGATATCATATCTCTTCATGCAAATTGGGGATACGTTTAATCCTTACACACTTGAGATAAATTCATTTCAGTTTCTAACATGGGATATGCTAATAGATTGAGCTTCATTAATGATAGAAGTTCTCACGTGTTTTGAAAGTAGGTTCATATCATACCAAACTTTAATAGTTTGAACAAAAGGCCCTGATTTTTCCAGCACATTCATAGAGGTATTTCCTTCACGAAAAATGTGCATTAATTTGTATTGATCAAAGGTAATCATATTCTTGAAATAAGCCTCAATGAGATCATGGAGAGACCAACCTAGAGTGGATTCCCCATTCAACATAATGATGGAATTTTGGAGTCTCCAAGTCAGTAAGCACTTTAACAAGACCTCTTTGTTTAGTTAGCAAGATACCATGAAAAGTGACTTCCACCTCAACAAAGTTAGAAGATTGGGTACCCAAATTGACAATGTAAGAAAAAAATGAATTTCCCTTATGATCCCTTAGGATGCCACCCCCTTTTGTTCAACCCAAGTTCCATTTCAGAGAACCATAAAAGTTGGGTTTTAGCCAACTAGGGTTGAGGGGGGTCCAAGAGGTAATCTTTCTATCAGAAGGAATTTTAGGTCTCATACTATGGAGGATGTCTATAATATACCAAGACTTATCAATACTTAACTTTAGGGGGGAGGGGTTCCTTTTGGAGTTGATGGACACACCTTTTATGTTTTCCTTGATGTTGTGCATGATATGATTCACAAGCACTTCCCAAGGTATCTTTTTGTCTCTAGATACCCTATTTTTTTGTTCTTTCTAGAGATCCCAACCAATGAGAAGAAAGGCCTCTCACCAAATCTCAGTAAGTAGAGGATGGAAGAAAGGGGGAATCCAACTTTCTGTAATAATTTTAGTGCCCTTGTTCCAAGCCCAACTAAGAAGGAAATTGGATTGGATCTTTTGGTAAACTCTCCAAGAGAAGACATAATGGAAAAGGAGATGATATATGCTCCCCCCCTCCTCCTCACTAGGAAACACCTATTAGCTAGTTGCATTCCCCTTTTTTGAAGATTATCTAAAGTGAGAATTTTCTTGTGGTAGGGCATCGACCAAAATAAGTAAGATTTAGGGATCAATTTTCTCCTCCACAACTTCATCCAATTGAATTGATCCAACCATTTGGGGAATAAAAGGTTGTACCCGGATTTAACCTTGTAATTACCATCTTTAGACTCTAGCTAAATTAGAGAGTCAAGAGAATTAACTCTATAGAATTTATGATTTGAGATAATTCTTAGAAGCTATCTACCTGTCGATCAGAGCAGGGGATCATACCAATTAGGGTATATTCACCAAGAGGGAGGATCAAAGGAAGGATCCCAATAGTCTTTCACCATGTTTCCCAATCTCCTACTCAAATCAATCTAAATAGTTGAACAAATAGTGTGAGATTATAAAGGAGCAGAAGAATCCCAAGGATCTTCCTAGAACCTAGTGGGATCCCCTTTACTGACCTACCAAAAGGCTCCTTGTCTTATGGTGTCCTTGGTTTTAAGAAGATTATTCCAAATATTAGAGCCTTTGGGGATTCTAGAATTGTGGAGAAAAAATTCCCTCATGACCATTTAAGTACTTGGCTCTTAGAATTTTGGTCCACTTAGAGTTATGCTTAATCAAATGCTGACTAAATTTAGAGAGCATGACCAAGTTCATTTGTTTAGTTTTTTAATATCCAACCCTCTATTTTTCTTGTGAGAGTAGTCCATATCCCAATTCATAAGGGATATGTGATGAATTTTCTCAGTATGAGACCATAGGAATCTTCTTTGGATTTACTCCAATGTGTTTATCCAAGAAGTAGGCATCATGAATAGGGATAGAAGGTAAACAAAGGTACTCCGAAGAGAGGATTTGAGAAGCTAAATTTTTCTAGTGTTGCTAAGAAGAGCTCCTTTCCACATTGCTAGCTTTCATTGGACCATTTCTAAAAGGCTGGACCAAACAAAATTCTCAACTTTACCTAAAGTTAATGGAATTCCCAAGTAAGAGGAAGGAAGAATATGAGTATGAAATTTATGAATGCCAACAATTTTGAGCTGTAGAAGGGGAGGCACGTCCAAGAAGTAAACAACACTTTTCTCCAAATTGGTTTTTTCTTGAAGCATCAGAAAAATTAGAGAGAATTATCACCCAACACTGAGCTTCCACAATGTTGTCTTCCCTAAGGAGAATGGTGTCATCAACAAATTGTTGATGGTAAACTAACCATAAAGAAGAGGAAGGTGAGAAACCTTTGAGACTTTGAAAGGAAAAATAAATTGAGAAAAGGAAAGTACTAATCAATGAGCAATGTTTGAAGGAAAAATATTACCAAAGAGAGAACTTACCCAAACCAAGCACCACCACCACCATCAAGAGAAGACACATGAGTTTGATAAGGGAAAAAACAAGAAAAAACTCCAATATTATGAATGGACAAAAAATGCCTAAGAATGATACACAAAGAGAGAGAGAAAGAGAGAGAGAGAGAGAGAGAGAGAGAGCACTTAAGCCTTAAGATTTATTGCTTGAATGAAGAATGAGAGGAGAGAAACCTAAATAAATAGAGGTGAGAAGAGGAGTTATAATGTAACTCCCAATTCAGTGAATGCCACCATTCATCTATGTGTGTGCAATGTGTCAAGAACCTCTTAAGGAGGTGGCTACAAATATTTCTAAATAAAAGAATTAAAAAATAAAATGAGTCATCATCACACATGTGTGAGGAGACAAAAAGACAAAATACTTGTAAAGATTCCTTTGGAATATTCCTACAAGTTAATAAATAATTACAATTAAAGAATAACCTTTACCAAGTAGAGATTAATATTCTAATAGACTTCCTCTCCTGATCCCTTCCTGAATGTTCCTATCTAAGACCTTAGCAAGGATGATGAATAGGTAGGAGAAGAGAGGATCTCATTGTCTAAGCCCACTAGATATAGAAAAGTAAACCTGAGGAGAGTCATCGACGAGAACCAAGAATGATGGAGAAGATACAAACATTTCCAACAATTTGAGGATCCTGCCTTTGAACTTGAACCTCTGAAGGAATTCAAAGAGGAAACTCTAAGAAACATTATCGTAAGATTTAGAGATTTCCAACTTGAGGATCATGCTTTAATTATTACTTTTTTCCATGGAATGGAGAGTTGCATGAAGCAAAAGAAGGGCATCTATGATTTTCTACCAAGAACAAAACATTTCTAGTTCGTGTGTATCATATTGTCCAAAAAAGGTTTGATGTGATTGACTAGCTGTAGAACTTCCCCTAATGTATGATTAACTAATGTAGATAACATGCCTATGACTTAATTGATTTGTGGATCCCAAATGAAGTAGTTCATCATTCAAAAGGTGTCTTCATTAAATTGTCAACCAGGGATTCGTAAACTTGAGATGATGTTGGCACTATGTATGTAGTTGATAATCCTAGAATTCCTCAATTGATAGAGTATAAGTAATTGAACAAAATAATTATTATCTAAAAGCTTCCTAACTTGAATTAAATCCTATTTAGAGATATGTGTAAGAAAATACTAGCTATTATAAATGACCTTAGTGAAACATGAACTATTTATAAATGGTAACACTGTTCAAATACTAGAGAGGATGCGTCTAAGAGGGAGGAGTGGCCAATTGAGCAGGAAGTCTATTTTGAATCCTAGGGAGGGAGATTCAGAGCGTGCCTCTGAATCTGATGATGATGAGGATGCAAATGGTGTTGAACGCGCATGGGGAATTTTTTCTACTACTAGTTCCTTCTTGGGTTCACTAGAAGCTCTTGCTTTTGGTGGTTGCAATCTACCAAATTCTGGGTTTCTTGTTGTGCCTTCTTTCTTTTGTGTTTTTGGTAGGTTGTGGGTGCTTGTTGTGACCTGTTTTGGAGAGATCTTCTCTTCCTTGGGATCTTGGTTGATCTTTCTTCCTTGTAGTACTGCTGTTGATGGCCTCAATATGTCGACTAAGTTGTTGGTGGAATTTGTTGAATATCCTTTTGGATTGGTGCAATTTCTAGTTGGGATTTACAATTTAGTTTGGGTGGGGTTTGATGTTGAAACACCCCTTGGCTTGTGGTGTTCTTGGAGCTTGAATTTTGGCCCCTCGTCTTTGTTGAATGTCATGTTTCATTCGAGGTTTGTTGTCATATTTGGTGTTGCCTTCGAGAGTTCTGGTAGTTTGTCCAAGTAGGCCTATTCTTGAGATCATTGGTGTTTAGGTGTGTGGGCATGGGATCATTCTTGGGTGCTATTTGGAATCGGTTTTGGCTTGCGGTGGCACTGCAGGCATTCTGGTTCTCGGTTTTTTATGACTTTATTGAGGCTATTGTGTGGGATTTTCACCCTTGTCCCTCTTTGCCTCAATGTTCTCTCTTTTTGGACCAAATTGGTATCTTTTTACGCTATTTCTTTCTTCAGGTTGCTATTTTTTATTTGATTTTCCTTATGAAGTTTCTTTGTGTGGGTCTTGGTCTCCCTGGAGTTGCTTGGAGGAGTTGTTTGGGCCTTGTTTTTGGCTCTATGATGTCCTACTATTACAGGGCTAGAGGATCTTATCCTTCCAAGTTTTGGGCTATGCAATGGTTTTTATATTGGAGCTTGAAGGTTGTGTTGCAACTGGATTTTGTGTTCTTTATGGGGAATGTGGGTTCTTTGGCCTCTTTTGTGTTGGTGATAAAGGTTCTCTCATGGGCTAAGTTGTTCCAAATATTTATTATGAAGGATTAGGATTTTTTATTCTTTATGCTAATGGCTAAGGTGTGGTTCTCTTCTCTCACGTTTCAGTCTCTTGCTATGCCAATGCAGGTTGTGATTGCCCTTCCTTCTGAAGTGTTTTTGATGTAGGAGCATCCTTGGGTCTTTGCAATCCTGCATTGTTGATGGTTGTTTTAGCACTTCTCAACACAGGTAATGCATAGGTGCGTCACCTCTCTTAAAAAGAAATCTCCAACAACAAGTTATTGAAAATTACCCCAAGGTCTCTCGAGCATCAGGTTATGACGTGCTTGGAATATCTCAATGGTTCAAATGTGATTTTGTTGGTAATCATAGGGCGAACTTACGAAAGTTAGGCTGGAGGAGAATTGGTTCAATTAATGGAGTTCTTTAAATGGGAAGTCACTTGTACAATTTTTGTAGGTTCGAACAACAGTCTAAAACTCTTATTTCAGGTTCAGATTTGGCTTTACAATGTGCAATAAACCTTGTTCAAATTCACTATTATAGACATGGAAAATTAACCAACACACTTGATCCTAATTACTAACATCGTTTCATCTCGAATCACCTTCTCAACTTATAATCACTTTTCATCTCTTAATTAAATAAAGCATTATTTATCCAATTAAGTCATTTCTCCTTATTGATTAAATTAATCAATTTAATTTAATTAACCCTAAGTCTCTGTTTATTTAAATAATTCATTTTATTTAAATTAAACCTCTAAATTCCTCCTGTTTAATTTAATCTAACATTATCCCCTTAAGTTAAACAAATCAAATCATTTATTTAATTAAATTTTTCTTCTCAATCTTGATTTAAATCAACTCATAAATTTAAGTCAAAATGGTCACATCACCTAATCTCTCATTAAATTAATTAACCTTTGATTAATTTAATTCTAATCCATGTCACATCCTCTAGAGAATGCAACTTGCACAATATATCATTTATTTTGATTTATTAAATCCCTATTTTCTCTCAACATGGAATAAAAGGGGAATATTCCTTCAAATTTGAAAATCCCTCCAAGTGGATTTGTACATCCAACAAAGAATTCACTCCCCTCTTACATGTCCGTGCGCATTGAGCCAAGTGGCATTTAAGTCATTTTCCTTCCCTCTTCAACAAGTCATTTCACAAATTTGAAATCCACCTAATACCATTTATTGGCTCATTCATCAAAATGTGTACAACCTTCCTCCATTCACATCTTGACAAGTGGAAGTTGGCCATTGGATGTTGAATGATCCCACATTGCTCAATCTTGCTCATTCTTCCAATTTTGAAATCTATAAATAAGAGGCTCTTCCCCTCAATCTTCATCCACAATTTGAGAGTAAAGTTATTATCTTCACATTGAGAGAAACTTCATACATTTTCTTGAGCATTTTCCATCACCATAGCTAGATTATTGTAGGTTTTCTCAAGAAATCATCTTGTTCTTCATCAACAAAGTGGATCAATTTCCATCAAATCATCAAGCTTACAAAGGAGTTGGGAAATGGTCAATTTCTACACATAATTGGCACCAATTCCCCCATGGGATTAAGTGTTTGCATTGAATGAATAGAATTTGATTTAGTTTCTTGTTTTGATTTTCATTTCATTTCTATCTTTGAGCATTATAGATGAATTTCATGGGGAATCCTTGTTCTTACTTGCATTTGAATATAATGTGTGTTTGTTTGCCATGTTTGTGCAGGTCTAGGATTGGGGTTCACATTTTGGCGCTAGAAGGAGGGCAAATCTCAAGTTCTAATCATGTTTTTCCAAGAAATTTTGTGCTTTTTTGTAAGTTCCAGGAAACTCAGTCGTTGACTATCAAGCAGCACAATATTAGACCACTTAAAGTTCTAAACTCCATCGTTGAGCTCTTCTCACCTAAAAATTCAAATTTCCAAACTCGATTGTTGGCTTTTCAAATTTCTAACTGCGTCGCTACTCAAACAAAGTCGTAATCGCAGCCTATGTTTCACTGCAGAGCACTGCTGTTAGAAATTAGTGGCGCTATATTGTGCCGCTAGAGTTTCTAAACTCTGCCACACCCGCTAACAATGTCGCTGAGTTAGAATAGAAAATGCAAATTAGTTTAATTTTGATGCGTGCTTTTTAATTTTTGACTTTTTGAACTTCTAACCTGTTTGTTGTCTCTGTGTTTTCTGGTTTTAATCAGTTTTGTAGGTTAGAAAAAGGAGGACAACAAAGTTGAAGGTTGCATTATGGCATCATCATCACAATATACCAAGTGTTTTTGAACACTTTAGTGTTTATTCAACACTTTTAGAGAAATCATAATCTCTCTTAAAAAGAAATTGTTACTTTCATGCTTTTAGGAAACACTAAATTTCTTTTGGGCTCTAAAAAGAATACTACCAAAATCTTTAATTTTGCAAACAAAGGGTTAAAATGAACTTTAAGACAAACTCACTAGATTTGGTTTAAGGATTAACAATTGAACAAGGAAAATTTCATATTCCTTTGGTGCTTAAAAAGAATTTACTATTGCTTTGAAGGATTAAAATGAACAAGTGCTTTCTTGTCTTGTAATTACTTACGCAAGGTAATATCACTAAAAAGACGTATGCGCTTTTCTCGTGCTTTATTGTGATCTTGAGAATCAAAATTCTTTGTGGTGATCTTAAATTGTGTAAGTAATTACCTTCACATTTCATTTGGGTCTTAAACATTTAACCAATCTTGCGAGTGTGAGTGTGGCATATTATGAGTGTTCTCCCTTTGTTTTTCAATGAAGGTCGATTGAACTATGAGATATGCTTGCTCACTTTTGTTTATCTTAGAGGGTCTTCCTTATGGGAAAAAGTAATCACCCAAGGGAATGACCCAACCGGGAACACGCTAAAGCCAAGCGACTTCCAACCGATATATAGGTGTGGATTCTTGAGGAAAGTTCGAGAATCACAAGGATTATTCTGACGAGAAGGGCAACAATGGTCTCTCACAATACTGGATAGTCCCCCACGAACATAATTCTCACATTAAAACCCTTGTTTAGCAAAGGAAAAAATCCTTAACCATTTTTTTGGTACAAAAGGTCATGTCCTTTGAATCCGCCCCACATATACATGCAGTTATAGAGATGAAAAGTATGTCATGGGAGTTTCATGGGTACTGATGTTTGGCTGACCTGAGAAGTGTGTGTCGTGGAGGGGAGCCAATGGGGTGAAGCATCTAATCATCCACACTAAATATGCGCAGCTGGATTTATCCAAGTGGGAACCCAACAAAATATTGTCTCTTCATCCTAGGATTGTACATGCTCTTCGAAACAAAACATTTTGCTTGGATTTAAAACATTGGAAAATCAACATTCAACAAGGTCTTCAAAATTTCAAACCCTTTGGAGGAAGCAAATACCTTTGACGAATTCAAGTGCTCTTGCTTGCCTTAGGGATTTATCCTTAGAGGCTTCTAAGTATTTGGGTTCAATCACAATTTTCTCTCTCTAAAGTCAACCTAGGAAACTATGCTCTTGAAACCTTGATTTTCACATAATGGACCTTGTGGAATGAAAAGGAATTGAGACATAGACATTTAGTTTGAAATTTTAATCAAGAAATTGTTTGTGGTAAAAAGAACTCATTAAGAAAAGATAAGGACAATTGAATCCCACACATGTGTTCTTTCAAATGATTTCCCACAAAATCAAAATCCGCAAGCCCAAATTCAAAAAGCTTAGTCCAAAGGACCGTGAAGAACGTCTTTCAAGGCTTCATGAGATAAGAGAAAGGTCGGTTTACAACTTCTACAAGAAAGCTTCAAGAAACAACCCTAACTAGTATGAGTTTTATTATCAACAAAATCCTAATCTCTTTTAAAGGTTTTCTTTTCTCACATAGGAAGTATGGCATGTTCTTCAAAACTGAGGTCTTGTAAGAAGGGGTTTTATCTAGGTCAAGTCTAGGATAAAAATAATCACTCTCACCCATCTTTCAACCATTAAAATAAAAAATCATCTCACCAACAAACTCTTGAGAACTTTGAAAACATCAATCATGCTAAACTTATAGGAAAAATCAAAATCATCTTATTTGACTTAACACACTTAGTCAAATCATCAATCCTTGTGGACAAATTTACCTCTTGATAAAAAACAACATCTTGGGGTCTAGAAGTTCATTATCCTATTTGACTTAACACACCTAGTCAAATTATCCTCCTATGTACGAGTTTACTCTAGGATAACACAACTTCCTAGAGTTTACAAGTTCATTATCAAAAATCACTTTTTCTAACTTAACATAGTCAAATTATCCTCAATCAATATCAAATCAAATCAAGCCCTAAAGTTTAACATCTCCCCCAAGGTTCTTCAAGAGTTTTCATCATCCGTATCATCCATCTTTCATTTTCATCATCACTTTGATCCTTAATCTATCCTAGTTCTTCTCTTTGTGTACCTAAAGTTAGATCAATTGATCTCTATTTTATGGTGCAAACAAGATCTCAACACAAGAAGAATATAGAAATCACCAAGGGAACATCAACTTCAAGTGATCTAAGTCAAATTTCTCCTAAAATGAATACCGTCAGATTAGGCAATCCCCCAATAAATTTCCCTCTATCATTGCAAGATCCTCAGGAAGATGGTCATGTAGAGGACATCTCTGACAATGGGATGAAACAAGAAGAAATCCTAGAGATGGTGTGAAACCCCAAAAATCATCGAATTGTCAATACTATTATGAGGCTATATCCCTCCCAATACATGCTTGAGTTAGCAAAAGAAAGGGTTAAACTCCCTTCCGGCTTTGACGTAAGCACTATTATGGAAAGACCTCTTGGGATCATGCCCCCAACCTCATCCATGCTTCCGCTCCAAAGCGTCACTCAAGAAACTCACAAATCATAACATCCATTGCTTCAACCCCGCCAATTGTTAACAAGGGAAGTGCAATGCTTCAAGAACTCCAAAAACATCCCCTTGTGAACAATCGGGGAATGAATGAAAATACCACACTGGATTAGTTTGTCCCAGTAAATCTATTACACCCATATGTCCCTCTCACATTCCATGATTCTGCCAATCCAACCTCTTATCATGCAATGCCAATTTATCCTCTAGACACACAAACCTCTCTTCCTACCTCACAAGGAGAGGGTGACTTGATTGGAGCAAGGGGAATCTTGCATCCATCATCATCACTTCAAGGGATTGCACCACCCGCCTTTCCACCATTTCCACCCCTACCACTCACATCTACAACATCCCTCGGGTTGGGTCTTCCTCCTCTTCCCACCATCAATCAATCAAATCAAAGCATCATAAAAAATCCTCCAGTTGTGCCATCGATATAGAAACAATAGATGGCAACCATCCAAGCAACTGCAGTGATCAACACATCCACTATTCCTCAAAGCATGGTCTCCCAGGGACCAAGCACCTCGATCGCACCATCCATAGCTCAAACCCCAATCATTAACATGACCATTCCACTCATCACAACGATCGATGTCCTTCCCAATCCACCACCGTTACCACCAAAGGACAACACGACCAATTCATTCACCATGACGTTGCAAGTTGCTCGACAAGCTAACTACCAAAAAGCACTCCAAAATCAGCAAGTCATACAACTAGCTGCTAGCAAGCGCAGACACAATTAGCAGCACAACATGCATAGTAGGTTGCACAAGCCAAAGCCTTATTACAACAACAACAAGCCACACAAGCTGCCCAAGCTGCGTAGGAATCTCAAGCATAACAAGCCACACAAGCCGCATAGGCCACTCAAATTGCACAAGTAATTTAACAAGCGCATGCTCAGGAACGAGCCCAATTTCAAGCTCAACAAGCACAAGCGCAAGCACAGTACCAGGCACAATTGCTAGCACAACAAGAAGCGTATCAACAAGCCTTCTAAGACTATCAAGTATAGTAGTAATACGACCAACAACAAGTGTTGTTGGCACAACAACATATGATAAAAAACAAGCATTGTTGGCACAACAACAACATGACCAACAACAAGTGTTGTTGGCTCAATAGCAAATGCAGGCATTATTTTCTCAGCAAAGCTTACAGCAAACTCCCATCAACAACCCGCTCATTAATCCCACACCCCAGAACATATTCACCTCACCTCCTGATCCAAAATGTAATGTGACAACACAAATCAAAATGCTCTCACAACAAGTGGTTGATCTTCAATTAGGAAAGACAATCAGGACACCCAACAATTTGTGTCCCTATCCATTTGACAAGAGCTTGGAAATGGTACCATTCCCGAAGGGATTCAAAATCCCCAAATTTGACAAATATCACGGGATAGGAAACCTTGAAGATCACATCAAGGAGTTTCAGGTACATTGTATGGAAGTCGCATACAACGACACATATCTAATGCGGCTATTCCTTTGAAGCTTGGCTGGTGATGCTATGGAATGGTTTTCTCATTTGCCTACTGACATCAAAACATTTCAAGAAATCAAAGATGCATTCCTCCAAAATTATGCATTCAACATTTGTGTGGATGTTAGTTTGGAAGAACTTTTAGGGATCAAACAGGGAAAGGGGGAATCATTAACCGGCTTTCTCCAATGATGACGAGCCAAAGCGAATCGAAGCAAGTGGGTCATGCCAAAGGAACAAGTTTGTACCATCATTTCCAATACAGACAAGGCCTTGGAATTCTATCTGAAGATGCAATGCATCACTACGTATGATCAATTGATTCCCAAGGTGCTCAATATTGAATGGCCTCGTGTTGCACAAGGGGGCACACCTACTTATCCTGAACATCAGGACAGTCACCCATCCACCAGATACAACAATAAACCTCACACATGGAGTGGTCGCCCATACACCAGATTCAAAGAACATGAATGTCACCAACGATGGAGTGGTTGATGCCAAGGTCGTAATCAATGGTCCCAAGCAAAATAATCAAATGCATTATCATCAACCATAGAACAATAATCAGAATAACACACAAAAAATGTGGTAAACCAACAACCACCCCAAAATAAAATCAATAATCTCAATAATCAAGGAGGACCACCTTCGTGAAACAAGTATCCCCCAAGAGGAAATTCACAGCCCTTGGGGAGTCAATTAAATCCATCATAAAAAAGTTGGTTAATGAGAGCCTCATCAAGGTCCCCACCCATGATAATTACAGTGAACCCCAAGTGAAGCCACCCTGGTACAACGAAAATATCCTTTGTGATTATCATAAACTCAAGGGATACATGACCGCCAACTGCATGAAATTGAAAAACATCATCCAAGATCTCATTGAAGACAAAATCATAAATGTTGAGCAACCAGCTGGCAATCAAGATTTGAAAATATACACAAATTCGATGCCCAACCACAATCAAGGAAATGATAAAATCAAGCAAAAGTTTGGCAAAGTTAACCATGTATACAAAGGAGTTGTCGCATGCCTTGACAAATTGGTCACTATTGTAAGCATCAAGCAAGCCAACGCTGATTGTGGAGTCACCACACGCGGTGGCAAGGCCACTATTTTTGGGGCATCACAACCATTTAATACCCCCACCTCAAAATTCATCCCTAATGGTTACAATGTCCTTGATCAGTTAAAAAGAACCCTTGCTCAGATCTCCATCATGGAGTTACTAAAGATTTCAGTCGCCCACAAGGAAATACTTGAGCAAGCATTAGCTTCATCTACTGTCTCCCCCAACCTCAATACAAAGCAATTTCAAGCTATGGTTAGTAACATTACCATTCCAAATCTCCTCACCTTTTCCAATCAAGACTTCCCCGCCCAACCATTTCATAACCACACATTACACCTTGCAGCAGGCCTGGAATTTGATGGTCACCCCTACCTGTCATATGAAAATTTTATGATGGTTTGGTCATTTAAATGCCTATCAAAAAAAATATTTAATTTATGAATTTTTATATAAAATATTTTATAAATGCAATATCTTGAAAAATTAGAAAACAATGATAATTATTAGTAATAAATATAAAAATCTACTGTTATAATTAACAATTAACAAAAGTTTCTAAAATCATATTAAAAACAAATCTTGTTAAATATATTCTAAAAGTAAAAAATAATTATGTTCTATTTTGAAAAGATTCTAAATTAATATATATTTTTATAATAATATTATAAAACACATATATTAATATAAAAAAATGATAGCTATTATAAAAATGTCAAAAGTTTCTAAATTCATATTAAAATTATTCAAAAATGTTATATTCTATTTTCTTTTTATTATAAAAATTATTAAATGATATATATTATAAATTAAAATACTATATAATAATTTTTTACAGTTTAATAGAAATATAGCAAGTCAAACTATACGGTCTAATAAATTTTATAGCTGTAATATACGGTCTAAAATTGAAAAAACGGTCAAATAGAGCATCAAATTCCAGGCATGCCTTGAAGTCTTGGTCGACAAAAGTTAAGTCAAAAGGGTCTTGGTGGATGGAGGTGCAAGCCTCAACATCTATTCACTAAAGCTCATAAAGAATTTGGGAATCTCTAAGGATTCCATTGAGAAAGACAAAGGCATTATAATTAGAGCATATCATGACTAGGAAAGAGTGTCTCAAGGCACTATTAAACTCCCAATTCAAGTAGGGCCAGCTACTATGGAAACCACATGTTAGGTTCACGACCTTGATTTTGCCTACAACATCCTCCTGAGATGCCCATGGATCCATGGGATAAAGGTGGTCGCCTCAACATTCCACCAATGCATCAAATTCTCATACCAAAATGAAGAGGTCACAATTCATGGTGACCTTGAACCTTTTTTCTATTGCAAGAATTTGGAAGCCAAGTTCTACAAAGTCCCCCAGGTCCCAAAATATGATGAAGGTCCCTCCACTTCATACATAGAACCATCCAACATCACCTCCACTTCTAGGAAAAAGTCACCCTCCATTCCTAACATATCCAACATCAAGCTCATGATCCAAGACAATGGGTGTGGGGAATACATAATGAAGAAGAATGCTTTTGTCATAGGAGAGTTACCTCAATCTCCTAGGTCACATGGGCAACCCCAACCAGCTAAGACACCTGCTCACACTTTCAGGGCAGACCCTTCTACATTCCAATGTTGGGGGGATCTTAGTCGGGAGGACGTGGATGAAACAGACATTTCAATCTCACTAGACCAAGATGAAAGACTTGTGCCTAATCTTCCCATGGATGAAAGAAATAGGGGCCTACAAATGATGCTTGGTATGGGCTACAATAGAAATGAAAACCTTGGAAGGAACAAAAATGGCCATCCGGAACCCATCATTGTTGAGAGGCGAATGAAGAATCTTGGCCTTGGTTGTACCCCTCCAAGTGTAACCATACGTGGCCGAGGTCCCCTAGTTAAAATAGTCAGGAATCCCCCTCAGTTATCAGTAGCTGCCCTACAGTTACCGGTAACCACAGTCTATCCCTAGACAACTTCACCTTTGATATAACTGATGTATGTATTAGTAGTGATGATGAGGATACCATAACTGGCCTACCCATGCTTTTTGAAGACTCCTCCCTACTCATGATTAGTACCTCATCCTTTGAGTCAGACCACCAAACTTACAAAATAAACCTGGTCTACCCCCAACTCATCGACTACGACCAACGAGGACCACCAATTCTAGACACATTCGAAAATGATGAGGCACTCTCGGAATTCATGGGATTAAGGGATATGGTACCGTGCAAAGATCATAAAGCTGGATTTGACATCACACTAGACTCACAAGCCTATTACAGGGAGATGATTGAATCCTTTAGTTACAAAAGTTACAAATTGAGAATAATCTCAAGGTCCTTGAGTGAAAACCACACTATGGCACTCTCTGACCATAAAATAGTAAAAATAAAGGACACATCCAACGGTGAAAACCTCTATGAGACACTAGAGGATGAAGGATTCAATCTCCCTCCCACTACACTTCATCAAGAAAAATCAACAGTCCTAGCAGAACATTGTAACCCCATCAATCTAGGAATAGAGCAGCTACCACACATCACCTTCTATGTTGAATCACTTCTGACAAAGGAACAAGAACTTTTGGCTACATTCTTAAAAGAAAGAAAAGTGAACTTTGCATGGACCTATGTTGCTATGCCGGGTCTTGATTTTGAAGTTGTGGTTCATCACTTAGCTGTCTATCCAAGGGAAAAACCAGTAAGACAAAATTTGAGAAAGATGCACCCCTAGATAGCCTTGCTAGTCAAGGTGGAATTGCAAAAACTCTTGGATGCAAGGTTCATACGCCTGATCGACTATCCAGAGTGGGTGTCCAACCTAGTACCCTTTTCAAAACCAACTGGGGGCATCCACATTTGCACTGATTTTAGAGACTTAAACAAAGGATGTCCTAAGGATGAATTTCCACTACCCAACATCGACATGATAGTGGATATGATGGCCGAACATGACATAATATCACTAATGGACAGGTTTTTTGGATCTAATCAGATCATGATTGTAAAGGAGGACCAACACAAGATAAAATTCACATGTCCATGGGGGACCTACTACTGGAACATGATGCCATTCGGGTTAAAGAATGCAGGTGCAACTTATCAAAGAGCCATGACACTAATCTTTCACGACATGATTCATAAGATGGTGGAAGACTACGTAGATGATATATTGGCTAAATCTAGAAAATGACAGGACCACATATAAGCCTTGAGCTCCATTTTTGATAGGTTGGAAAAGTATAAGGTCCACCTCAACCCAAAGAAATGCGTCTTTGGGGTGCAATCGAGCAAGATCCTTGGATATATCATGTCAATGAGAGGAATCGAGATGGATCTCACCAAATTCAAGGTGATCGTCGAAATGGAAGCACCTAGGACACTAAAGTAGTTGAGAGGTCTACAAGGCAGGCTCCAGTGCATCCACAGATTCATAGCATAGCTGGCAGATAAACAAATCCCATACTCTCATGTACTCCACAAGGGAGTAGAATACAAATGGGATTACAAGTGCGACCAAGCATTTAACAAAATCAAAGAATACTTACTCATGCCACCAATTTTGATGTCGCTAATCCCAAGAAAACCATTGATCCTATACATTTCAACAATAATGGCAGCTCTCGGTGCTCTTTTAGCCCAACATGATGAAAGTGGAAGAGAAAGAGAAATATACTATATTAGCAGGACCATGGTGGGACACATGCTAAACTATACTCCTATTAAAAAAACTTGTCTAGCAGTTGTATTTGTAGCTCAAAAATTCAAACATTAAATGCTAGCTCATCAAATCAAGCTAATCCGAAGATAGATCCTCTCAAGTACCTACTTTCTAAAGCCACTCTCATAAGACAAACAACCAAGTGGGTCATGATATTGACATAACATGAAATTGAATATGTGGAGCACAAGGCCATCAAGGGACAAGAAATTGCAGATCAACTAGCAGAGGCTCCTATATATGCAGAAAACCCACTCATTTCAGATTTCCTTAACGAATCAATTTTTAGCCTAAGTGTTGCCGACCACTGGACGATGTAATTTGATGGATCTTACATGCAACATGGGTCAGGAGTAGGGATTTTCTTAATAACTCCCCAAGGAGATTACATACCCAAATCTTACAAGCTGTCATTCCCATGCATGAATAACATAGCAGAGTATGAGGCTCTCGTCATCGGCTTAAGGATTGTAGTACAATGGCAGATCATGGCTCTAAAGGTATATGGGGACTCTCAACTTGTAATCAATTAGGTAAACGATGAATATCAGACAAAGGATGATAAACTGACCCCATACAAGAAGTTGGTCGAGAGCCTCAAAGAGTCATTCATTGATATCATATTTGAACAACAACCTAGAGAAAATAGCAAAACAACAAACACAATGGCTATAATTGAATCACTCTTGGAAATCCTGTGTAGCATCCCAAAGCAAGAATTCCTTATAGAGCAGCTTCTCATACCAGCATTCGAGGTACCAGAGTCTGAATTTGTGTGTGAACTCATTGGCCCCGGTGATCCCTGGTAGCATGATGTTTACACCTACTTAAGAATAGGATTCTTGACCGCCGATATAACCCTAAACCTTAAATGAGCCTTCATCAAAAAATCAACCCGCTTTGTCATCCTAAGAGAAACCCTTTATCATAGGAGCATTAAAGGAACCCTGTTGTGTTGCCTGAACACTGAGGAAGCCCTGACTTCCTTAACTAAGGCACACAATGAAATTTGTGGATTGCACTCGAGTGTTATGAACTTGGCTAAGAAGTTGCTGAGAACCAGATACTACTAGTGGTCAGAAGATGTTAGCAGTGCCAGCAACATGGGGACCTTATCCATGCACCAACTCAAGAGCTTCACCCTATTGTTACACCTTGGCATTTTTCACATTGGGGGCTCAATCTCATCAGAAAAATCACACCCACCTCATCCAACGACCACAAATTCATCATCACCACCACAGAGTACTTTACAAAGTGGGTCAAAGCCATTCCCATGACTTACATAACGGGAAAGAAGATATCCAAGTTCATCCTGAACTACCTCATTTTCCAGTACGGTGTCCCCTGAGCCATTATCTCAGATAATGGGACACCTTTCAAAAACCAGGATGTCTGTGACTTATGCAAAAAATTCAAAATCCAACATCGTTTTTCCACTTCGTACTATCCTCAAGGCAATGGCCAAGCATAAGCTACCAACAAAACCATCTTGAAAATCCTTAAGAAGATAGTCAATGAGGTTGGTCATGACTAACATTTGCAGCTAAATCCTACCTTATGGGCCTATCGCACCAGCATCAGCACACCAACCAGTGCCACCCCATTCTCCTTGGTCTACGGATCAGAAGCCATCTTACCTATGGAGATCGAGCTCCCATCCTTGAGAATATCACTGCAAAACCTCACCATAGATGAAGAATATAGGGTCTCACAACTGAATGAGCTGGAGTTAGTGGATGAACAACGTATGGATGCCCTAAACCATCTACAGGTGTATCAAAACCAACTTAAAGCAGAGTTATAACAAGAAGATTAGGAGACAGACCTTCCAAGTCAATGAACTTATGCTAAAGGAGAACCAAAAGAACCTGCCAAACCCAGAAAGCAAAGGAAAATTTGAGCCCAACTGGTTGGGACCTTTCATTATCACAACAAGCTATAAATTAGGGGCATATCATTTATCAACACCAAAAGATGAACCCCTGCAGGATCCCATGAATAGCTCCCACCTCAAAATATTTTATGCCTAAAATCTTGCAAGGTATAGAACCAAAAAATACAAAAAAGTAGAAAATGTCTCAAAAAAATGGTCACCCTGATGAAAACCTGGTAAACAGGTATCTTGGTGACAACAAAAAAATCAAAAAATATAAAAAATCCAAAAAAAATCAGAAAAAGGATTGAAAATAGTAAAGAAAAAAATCATCCTCTAGTGAAAACCACTTCGGTGTTGCTTTGAACAAGTACCTTGGTGAAAACCTTGCAAACAGGTGTCAAGTGTAAATAAAACACTCTCCATCCACCAGGATCTTCACAGCTCAATTTGCACACTCACTTATCCATTACATCCTACCATTTATCCACCATTAATCTCCCATCCATCCATCTGCGTCTGTATCATAGCTTGATCTTGTGTTTGTATCATGTTTCACCCTAGTACTAATTGGAATATTTCTAAGGTCAGTTTGTCCTGCCTTTATCGAAGTAGTCTATCGCATCATGCTGGGGGCATGTTTGTACCAACATTGGATCAGATTTGTGTATATTCTTGTGATCTTCCCAACATCAAAAATCCAAAAACATTCAGAAAACATGAAAAAATAAAAAAATTCAAAACATCCAAATCATGTTGAAAATACAAAATAGACCCATCCAATCGAACTACATCATCTCTAACCTTGAACATAGGCAAGGCTGATCTTTGATCATCCCCTGAGACATTTTAAGTCAGTCCTTTAGGCGTCTATCGTAATGAAAATCCGTTTGCCCATCTATCTCACCATTGAGTCAAATCAATTGTCAACCGAACTACGTCATCTCTAAGCTTGAGGTTGATCTTTGATCATCCCCCAAGACATTTTTAGGTCAGTCCTATAGGTGTATGTCACAATGGCAATCTGTTTACCCATCTATCTCATCATTGAGTCAAGTCAATTTTCAATCAAACTATGTGGTCTCTACGTGTATAACCTATGAAAAGACCAAAAAAATGAAAAATACCAAAAACAACCTCAAAACATTTGAAAAAACCCAAAATGGTGCATCTGTCTCATCTTGCTTTTTCCTACAACAATTATCATTCCTAATAAATAAATCGTCATCTTCATCCTTTGGTATGTCAGTTGGAAGCAAGTCTAGCAGGTTCAAAGGTGGATGCCTAATCATTAAAGTCTCAAGTCTAGGTCAGTAAGTCAACAAGTTAATCAATTCGGAGTATCAATAGCTTATCATCCAATCAAAATCTCACCATCACCTGATCACAACATGTCCTAGGATGCATCCTTCCTGCGATGGACATCAACATCAGGCATCACTATAGTTTTCTCTTGGCTAGCAGTATGAAGAACATTATCTTGGTTTCTTACTTTATCTTTTCTTTGGATTTATCTTATTGCACTTATTCCAATGACCTCTCGATGATGTCTAAACATAAAGATTTAGAGAGAAATTAATGGGGCAATGATCATTATCTTGTTTATCTGCTATGCTTGTTGGATATTCTTATAACATAACTTGGTCATGCGTTATTTGGTTGGGGTGTAGGGAGGATGTTTTAGGTGTCTTGTTGACCACATAGAAAGGTTTTCTTTTCTATGTTTTGGTCTAAGATGTTTAGAATATTTGAACTACATTCTAAATGAGGTTTTGTGTGTCAAATGTGAACAAGATTACTCCTATCTGATTGTTGAGTCAAAGTCCATCACAATAGGTACAATGTTATCCTGGTTCTTTATACCTTGATGCATCGTACCTATGTGTATTATCAAACATAAAGTAATAGGCCCTTTTAAAATCCCAACTCCTGGTAAGAAAATCATCATCATCATTAATAACGTAGTCTTGTGGATCCTACTTTCATCATCTTATTCTTCTTATTCTTCTATCTTTACTAACATTTCTATCTAAAATTGGTGTGTTGTATCAAAATATACATGAGGCTACCCATGGCTGATGACTGTCTTTATATCAACATAATTGTCTACATCAAAGAATTATCTTTCGTCCTCTGATCAGTAGAACCACTCCTCTCACATTTTATCGCGATCTCGATCAGAAAATTAGTATTTATGCCTAACCTCTCGAGGGGGGAATATACCAGCATAATCCTTCTTGTTGGGGCAGCAGTGGGGCAATTGAAAAAAATCGAGAAAATTTTGAACTTTGATCACATCAGTTTACTCTTTGAACCAACGCAACAAGTGCATTGTTTCAAAGAGGGGCAAAATGTAGACATGGAAAATTGACCGACACACTTGATCCTAATTACTAACATCGTTTCATCCTAAATCACCTTATCAGCTTATCACCACTTTTCATCTCTTAATTAAATAAATCATTATTTATATGATTAAGTCATTTCTCCTTGTTGATTAAATTAATCAATTTAATTTAATTAATCCTAAGTCTATGTTTATTTAAATAATTCATTTTATTTAAATTAAACCTCTAAAGTCCTCCTATTAAATTGAATAAATTAAACCTTATTTAATTTAATCTAACGTTATCCCCTTTAGTTAAATAAATCAAATCATTTATTTAATTAAATTTTTCTTCTCAATCTTGATTTAAATCAACTCATAAATTTAAGTCAAAATGGTCACATCAGCTAATCTCTCATTAAATTAATTAACCTTTGATTAATTTAATTCTAGTCCATGTCACATCCTCTAGATAATGCAACTTTCACAATAAATCGTTTATTTTGATTTATTAAATCCCTATTTTCTCTCAACATGGAATAAAAGGAGAATATTCCTCCAAATTTGAAAATCCCTCCAAGTGGATTTGTACATCCAACAAAGCATTCACTCCCCTCTTGCATGTTCTTGTGCATTGAGCCAAGTGGCATTTAAGTCATTTTCCTTCCCTCTTCAACAAGTCATTTCACAAATTTGAAATCCACCTAATACCATTTATTGGCTCATTCATCAAAATGTGCACAACCTTCCTCCATTCACATCTTGACAAGTAGCACTTGGCCATTGGATGTTGAATGATCCCACATTGCTCAATCTTGCTCATTTTTCCAATTTTGAAATCTATAAATAAGAGGCTCTTCTCTCAATATTCATCCATAATTTGAGAGTAAAGTTATTATCTTCACATTGAGAGCAACTTCATACATTTTCTTGAGCATTTTCCATCACCATAGCTAGGTTATTGTGGGTTTTCTCAAGAAATCATCTTGCTCTTCATCAACAAAGTGGATCAATCTCCATTAATCATCAAGCTTACAAAGGAGTTGGGAAAGGGCCAATTTCTACACATAATTGGCACCAATCCCCCCATGGGATTAAGTGTTTGCATTGCTTGAATATAATTTGATTTAGTTTCTTGTTTTGTTCTTCATTTCATTTCTATCTTTGAGCATTGTAGATGAATTTCATGAGGAATCCTTGTTCTTACTTGCATTTGAATCTAATTATGTGTTTGTTTGCCATGTTTGTGCAGGTTTAAGATTGGGGTTCACAATTATAAAAAAAGGAAAAAGGGCAGGGAAGAGAAGAGGTTCCTGGATCTGAAACTAGCAATGAACAGTGACAATGGATGTTGCTACAGCAGGCCAGTCTTTCCAAGACTGAGTTTCACTTAACCAAGAAAGGCTACAGTATCATGAAACTAGTGCAATCTTATAAGGACTGCAGATTTCAGCTTTTCATTCACCATGAACATGAATAAAGAGATGATATTTAAGTGCAACAATATCATAAATTTCAGACTAACTTTGCATAGCTCTATATCATCAACATGCAGCCAAAAGTATGAACTAGGAAGAGGTCAACATCATAGCAATCTTCAACATTGATGAACAACATCTAACTACTCTACTAAAACAACTAAAATAAATAGAACAACAAAGTAAACTACTCAAATTCACTAACTAAGAGAAGAAGAATCATGAAACATGCAAAGGAACTCAAGAATCCACCAAATTCAATGAATTTCAATTAATATTCCAGTAGCATGTCTTTACAACAACTCAACTCTCATGTAAAATGAGAGGAGGAGACCCCTATTTATAGTTTTCAAAAAGAAAAATTAGTGGCCAAAATTTAATCTCATTGTGTGGCTAGGATTCACTTTACACTAGGGTTTCACCTACCCCCAAATACATAGCAATTTAAAATTGCATCTTTTTCTTCTTGACTATTTTGTCTTTTAGCAAATTGATGTTTTCCCTTTTGGTTGTAGCTACATAGTGAGAAACTCATCATCAATAACAGGCTTTCCAACCTCCTTTTGTAGTGTAACATATTCCACAAACTTTCTGATCAAAGGATGAAGCTTATCCCACTCCAAAATGTCAGATTGAAGCACCTGGAAGTTCAACTTCTTGGATTTGCGGGTGAGTGTGTTCCAATCTTTGTCATCCTTGACCGCATTCTACGCTACTTGTTCTGATTGGGCGAAGGCATGAGCAAAAAAACCCATAAAATCCGTTGTGAGCTCGCCTGTGGTTCCATCTTCCATCTTCTTATGGAAGTAAGGTCTTATCTTTTCTGGATCTATCTCAACAGATGACATTTCAAAATCTCTCATCAATTTAAGGTACTCTTCACATGTTGCTCTAATCTCCTTAGCCCAATCAATATCTTGCTCCACTTCATGGAGCACTTGTTCTAAGATCCCTTTTCTATGATCGAGGCCCAATCTCCAGTTTTTCACAAGCCAAAAATCATTCTCAGCTAAAGAAAGCTCCTTTTTCACCATTCTTTCAAGCATTTTGAGGATTGCCTCAATTTTAGGATACGTAATCCTGCATATCTCTGGGAAGTCAATGAAGGTTTTCCTTATATCCTCAAGATACTTCTACACATCTAGAAACTTGTTTGTTGTCCTGACAACACGTCCAAAACCCATGTTCCCATTTTAGAGGACCCATCGGAGCCAATCTTCAGTAGCCTTGGTCCAACCCTTTCTCTTCTCCAGCTTATTGATATGCTCCTTTGATAGCAGCAATGGGGGAGATGAAGACATGGTAGGGAGATCTTTTGTTGAAGACCACTGCTGAATATATGCCATTAGATCTGCCACCTGTGCCTTTAGCTCCTCCTTGGAGGTCTTGTCCTTGCTGATTTGGTGCACAATGGTGGCGACGAATCCTTGGAGATGATCAAATTTTTGCTCTCTCATTTTTGTCCCTAGGTCAATGGTGGAGATATTGTAGCTGACCCCTTCCTCACCCACTATTGGGGTGGTAATTTGTACCATTCTTGATCCAAATGGCGTCCATAGTCAGATAAGATCTGACTTTTAATTTCTTCGTCTTCTTCTTTGTATTGATTTGGGATCAAGCCAAGATGGCCTCAAGCCTTTCCTTCAGATCCGTTGGGGTTGAGGTCTTCTTTTCTAGTTTCTTCTCAAGCCACTCAGGCATCTGAGTTTCCCCTTTTTGTGATTCTTGATCACCTTCTTCTTCATGGGCGTGTTAGATTTGTGATGTCTTTTCGACTGAGGCTTCTTGTTCTAGCTTCTCCCCTTTTTCATCTGAATCCTGAATAACTAATATCACTTTCTTTAGGGACTCAACCATATGCTTCTTGGGGTTGTCTTCCTTTTCAGAAGTCCTTTCTTCAATAGTCTCCATGATGTATTTGATGCCCAGATCTTCATCATCCTCCTCAGAGGTTTGCACTTCCTCATTCTCATGGACAACTTCATCAATCACAAGGTGTTGATATATAGGATGCTCATGGTAGTTAGCCACCTCTTCCTCCAATTTCTTGGTGGCCTCCTTTTTCTGCTTGTCCAATTCTTCAGAAATTTGCATTGTCGCCTCCATTGTGGGAGGCTCGGTATGAGGAGGATGGATAGGAAGACTAGTTATAGCATGAGATAAAGTGACCTGCATTGCGGGATTCGTAAACATCCCAGAAAGCTTAGAGGGCATGTTTTGCATGTATTTAGTGAAAGCTTCTGGAAGGGCAACAACAAGCATTATGGTTGTTATAGTGGCAGTCAGAAGAGACAAAGATGGGGACATGGATGAGGAAGAGAGTGGGGAAGTAGTGGCAAATGAGGAATCTACACTTATAACTTGGGCCACAGGAGAAGTAGAGGCAAGGTGGACTAAAATGTCCACCAAGCGTGGAGAGGTGGAAACTACTGCTTGTGAGATAAGTGGGGGAGTAGTAGAAGTAGTGGTAGTTGCAGCTGGGACAACAAGTGTAATAGATGGGGACTTTGATTGTTCTTCTCCTTCATGGAGTGGGTCCTCCTGGATAGTGGGAATTCCTATGAAATTGCCTGATCTCTTTGATTTCTTTGATGTCCCAACTTCCAAAGCCTTTTATGAAGACTCCTTAGATTTAGGTTGATGTTCAACAAATTTCTTTCTCTTCTTCAACCTTGTAATGGGAGGAGACACTGAGGTCTCTCCTGTTGGGGCAATATCAGTAGCAACATCGTCAGTTTCACCCTCATGTGGATCTTCGGGCTTTGTGAAAGTTAGCTTTACTCCTTGCTGACCTAATTGAGAAATTTTCCCATCAACCCATTGCCTTGTCCTTGCCTTAACAAGCTTTGTCAATATATTGAGGTCGTTGACCTCCTCTTCGTTCTAATCTATCAATAGTAGCGGCAAGTTGGCGACAACGTTATACCTTGGGTCCATCACCGTGATTTCTTCTTCAACCACTTGCTCTGACACAGGAAACAACTTGACTACCTTGACGAAGTAGGTCGTCATGTGCATGTATTGCCGCATACATACCTGCTTGTTGTCCTTGCAATTAGCCCAAAATTATTCAACATTATGTAGGTGGGCATACTCCAATCCAACCATTTTCTTCATCTTTCCATATAGGTCCATTTACGGTCGAGCAGTGTGCAACTTTAAGTTATATTCACTCAGCTCTTTGTCAGAATACTCTACACATTGGGATGTGTGGAGCTCATACTATCCTTGCCCGAAGGAGAGGGGATAGGGGACCCCTGCCCTATACTTGTCACTCAAGAGGGTGTGTGATCGCTGCAGCTATCGTGAGAGTTCAAGCAATACTATCCGATCATTTTGGTATCGAGGCATCTTGTACGGTTTATCGGAGAATCCCTCAGCTCAGATGTTGGTGAATGTTGGAAATTGTATGAACAAAAATTTGAACTAGTGGATGAAGGCATTGGCACTATGTGTGTAAGTGTGAATAAGTAAACAAAGTAAAAACACTTCTTAATGAAATATTGTATCAAAGATTAAGCAAATAAACTAATCTAAAGCAAGAAATCTACTGAAAGCGTCTCATTGTCTCCTATCTTTAAATATTTATTAAGCTACAGTGCTCTCAAATTTAAATGAAACACTACAACTATTAAAATGACAATCTAAAGAACATAGTGATGTTGAATTGAATGATGTGAAGCTATATGATAATGATAAATGATAAAAGAACTACTGTAACATGAGTTGACATGAAAAACTATGGATGAAGCTACAAAATGCAGCCATGATTATGATTTTAAAATGTTGGATGCTTGAATTGCTTGATGCTTGATGAAAGGCTTGATGATTTCCTGCAGAGTAAGATTGCATAAACTTAATAATTTTGGATCCTTTCTTTGTTGAATGAAGCTATATTTATAGACTTCCTGGCAGCAGCTTTGCATAGGGGCAACAAAGTAGAGGCTTGGATTCAATCTGGAGGATTGAATGGTGAGAGATGGAGGTGATTGAGAAGATTTTGGGAATTGTCTCTACCCATGAAAACACCAGGCAAGAGAATAGGAAGGATTGATCGAAGAGGATTGAGAGATGGATTTCCAATTTGTATCCAATTTATCTCCAAATCTTCTCATGAAAATTGAATCAATTAATTTAGACATATTTTTGACATAAATTAGATATAGGATATCTAATTTGATTTTGAGGAAATATAGAGGAATATTCTTTATGCTTTAATTTAAATATTTTTTATTTATTTAAATTAGCAAAAGGGATAAATAATTTAATAAAACAAACTATAGAAGTTGTTAATTAAATTAAAATAGAAGAATATGGTAATTAATCAATAAAGTGTTTGATCTTTATTTAATTAATTAAGATTGATGTGATGGAATAAAATAGGGGAAATGATAATTAAATCAAACAATATTTAATTTTGTTTATTTAATTAAGATAAAATAATAGAAGAATTTAAACGTGAACTATATAAATAAATATTTATATTTATTCAATAATAAAGGAATTTAGGATAATTAATCAAATAAATCATATTTAATTAATCGGATTCTCCACACCAATTTTAGGTGTATACATTTTGCCCCTCTTTGAAGTGATATGTTTATACATTGCTTCAAAGAAAATTTTGCTGCTACTACTAGTATCGACGAAAAAAAATTCAGTGTGCCCCAGACATGCCCCAAATATGCCCCAAATATGCCCCAAATATTGATTTTCAGATGATTGATGATAGTATGTCCCCTTGGGAGATAAATAAATGATTTTATGATTTTTTTGGATTTTTCAAAAATTTTGAATTTTCAGGATGATTTGATGATGATTTAATAAAGATTTGATTTATCTCCCGCGATGAAGAAAATTTAGCCCATGGATGAATTTCAATTAATTTCATGAATAAAATTAATTAAAATAAAAGAAATTCCCTCAAAAATCCCTTTTGAAAAACATATATAAGGTCAAAAATGCCCTTTTCACATTCATTTGTACTTTTTGACTTTTCAAAACTTAGTGAGAGAGACATTTGAGCCACCTAGAGCAAGATGTCGATCTCCTACCACACCCACCGGTTCAAGCATGTGCGACATTACCAGCGCTCGACTGCCTACGGACCTTTGGTACGTCCCTGTAATCCACCTCGTAATTTGTGCCCTCTTGATTTTCATGTTATTTTCTCGCATTTACATTTTTTTTGTAGTTTTAGCGCATCAATGTCGCACTTTAGCGCTTTGCACTCCGGTGTAGCGCTTTGAGGAATTAGCGCTTTTGTTAATTTCTTCAACACTTTCATAGGATAATTTAGCGCTTTCAAGAATCAATGCTTAGATAGATTTATTTAGCGCTTTGATGCCCGATTTTAGCACCTAGAAATTTCTAGTGCATTGATGCAATAACCTAGCGTTTTGATAGATTGTTATAGCACTTTGAGTAGAGTAGTGCTTTGATAGACTATTATAGTGCATCGGTGTGATGAAATAGTGCCTCGGGAAATTTAGCACTTCGGTTACCTATTATAGTGCATCGAATTGCTAAAATAGTACTTCTATTTTTTTAGCACTAAGGGTGCCTATTTTAGCGCATCTGAATGATGAAATAGCGCTTTGGATGCTTGTTTTAGCACATCCATGTCAGATAGGTATGATTTGATAGTCCAAATTCCCTAATGACTAATTGTGATGATAAATAAGACATACCCTCATGATAGGCGAGAAATAATCTCATTTGTGATGATCCTCATGATAGGTGAGGAATGATTTCATATCTGATAAACCTCATGATAGGTGAGGTTAGATGATGGCTATGATGAACCTCATGGTAGGTGAGGTTAGTTGATGTTCGTTCATGAATTTTGATCAAAAATTCATACCAAAGTTTGATTAGATCTAATAATAGATTGACTTGTGAATTTTGACATAGTGCACTGATTTGTAAACCCTTTTTGATGATAGGATCCTCTGGATAACCTCCAGATGCAAGAGCATTTTCCATGGACTACTGATTTGATCCCACATTTGACTCTTGATGAGATTTAGATCATCTCTCGATGTGGTTTGTCTACTCTTCCTGACATGCCCCAGATTAGGATTAACCAGGGTCTCCTTACTGCCTTAGCCGAGCGGTGGCACAATGATCATAACATCTTCCATCTACCCACCGGTGAGATGATAGTCACACCACAGGATGTGTGGCGGATATTACAGATACCTTTCATGGGAGAGATGCACTTCGCAGAGTATTTTAGGATAATCATATTGCAGGATTGAGTGTTTGGTGGTGGACGATGGCTGATGCCTACGCTACTCTACTAGAAGTGCTAGCTGGATTCATCGGAGGCTTCCTTTGTCCTGATCATAGGTCAAAGGGATTCTCTATAGGTTGGGGCCATATTCTTGAGAGCATGGTCGTGCATGGGACCAAATATGCATGGGGGATGTGTATGTTAGCCCACCTTTATCATGATTTACACTCAATGGTATATTTGGGAGGACGCAGCTTATCAGCAAGAGTGACTTTATTATAGGTTTGGGCATGGGAGCATTTTTCCATTGAATGACCATTGTCGGTACGTGATAGACCTATAGGAAGACCATATTTTTTTCGTTACAAAGGTCGACTTACTCAGTCTCAGATGGGTAAGTTAGAGCATTGGAGACATGTTTTGGATCACCTAGAGAGTGTCATATGGCAGCCTTACCTGGATTGCGATCAGTGGGAGGAGGATGATGCAGTGCTCAAATTTTTGTGTGATTCCATGTATTTGATCGGCAGGACCCATTTTGTCCTTGAGAGATTTTTATTGCAGTGGGTATATAGGCAGTACGAGATTGTGTAGTGCATGCCTTAGGGGGTTGCTCATTATGCCCGATGGTGGAGTGATACAACAGATTGGGAGTTGTTCTTGTCATATGACACATTAGTGGAGGGATACCGAGCTCTGCAGTCATTAGCTTGGGATATGCGCTGAGATATTGCAGAGGCACCAGTGATAGAGGATTATGCCCAGTTTTTGGCTTTTCATCCATGTCCTCGAATCAATATTCCAGATGAGCCAACACCATTACTTGTAGAGGAGGATGTTGCCGAGGATCCCACCATAGCCATTGAGGGCGAGGAGGATAGTGGATCTGACATTGAGTCGAGCAGCAGTGATGGGAGTAGTAGCAAGGATAGAAGCAGTGATGATGGGGATGGTGGTGGTGGCGGATGGGTTGGGCCAAGTAGTGTAGGTCCATATTCGAGTAGGCCTCGCAAGAGGTGAGTAGTGGAGATGCCTTATGTAGATCAGCAGAGATAGATTATGAGCCTACAGGTGCAGGTACAGACTCTGCAGGGTCAGTTAGTGCAGGCACAAGGTTTACTTGTGCAGACTCAGACATAGCTACAGACCCAGGCATAGGCTCATGCACAAGCATTGGCATAGGTTGAGGGATAGTTGGCAGTTGTTTAGAAACAGGTTGGCACTTTGACATCTGAGAGGGACAGTGCCAAACAGATTACAAAGAGGTCACAGGCGACTGCAAAGACTTTATAGAGGGTAGCTGATGGTACCTCCATTGCCAATTATATGAGGGAGGTTTTGCGGGTTGGCCGAGAGGTGGAGTTCTACAGGGGTCGATATCATGATGCAGTTCTTGCCGAGTGTAGAGTGAGTTATGCCCCTTCTAGATCCAATAGGACACATACCCGAATAGTTAGTGAGGGTGTGATGCAGCCTCCTCAGAGCGATCTAAGAGACCCGAGAGATCCTGGGGCTTCTGGTGGGGGAGGTACTAGTCCTGCGATGCCTGCACCATTTGGTAGTAGCAAATCCTAGATGTTGTTTGTGATTTTAAGACATACTTTTTGAGACATGATGTACACTTCGAGTCAGCTTATTTTGAGGATGTATCTCTTCTTATTTTAGACTTCATTGTATACTTGACATTGATGATTTATATGATATGCAGTTGATTTCTATTGATCTATGATGGTTATTTATGATTCTATGATGGATGCATTTATTTTAATGCGCTATATATCATGTGATGATTCTATGATGAATGCCTTTATTATTATTTTTTGTTATGTGATGATTCTAATTTAAATGCTTTATGTATGAATATGTGATGTATGGATGTACGAATATATGATGTATTTTGCGATGGATGATATATGGATGAAAATGATGTATGGGTTTAAATTGATCAAATGCATATGATAATAATGAAAATGATGATTTTTGTTATGGATGATATATGGATGACAATGTATGGTTCAAAAATAATGATGTATTGATAAAAAAAATGATGATTTTGCATAATAATGTAATAAATGATATGGTGTAATGAACATGATGTATTGATGAAAATGATAATTTGTGACGGATGATAATGTAATAAATGATATGGTGTAATGAACATGATGTATTTATTTATGATATGATGTGGAAAATATATGGTACAATAAATGCACAACTATTTGATGTTAAATGCATGAATGATGAGATGATAAATGCTTTGCAATGATGAGATGATGCACCTATATATTTTTGATTATTTTTGGTTTATGTCAAGTATACTCAATCATATTTGTAGAAAAGATAATCATTAATTTGAATCCTTTATGTAACAAACACTCCGCAGATGTAGAATTAATTATGAATGCGGTCTAATTTTATCATGTAACTATATGCAGACCATTGTCATTTTAACAGTACTTTTGTGGTTGGTATCATCATAAAGCTTTTAGGATGTTGAAAGTGAGTACAAGAGTTAATGGTATATGTTAGACCAATGACGACCTAAGTATTAATTTCATGATTTTTGATATTTCAAGCGAACACAAGCATCTAGGTATGATTGAACCGAGATGACCTGAGCATTTCTTGCGTAAACAGGTAGAGATTAATCATTTTAGTGTGTGAATTATGAATGTCATCAGTGATTCATTTGTATAGCACATCCCTGGATAATTCACACATTTATATGATTACCGTACAAATAGCAGACAATAAAAATACCATTCTTCTTCCTTGTTTCTCTAGTTTATTACATTATTGAGTTACTCCAAAGGAATGATAACAATTAATCAAAAATACAACTTATCCACCTTTTACTTAGAGTGTTTCAATTATTATTTAGATTAGATCATCCGTCCTGATTTTGTGATGTTTTTATGATTTTCTGAGATTTTGAAATTCAAAACTAACCTAAAGACCTACTCTAGGGGCCTCGGGAGCTGATCAAAGATTAGCCTTGCCTATGTTACACACACAAATACCACGTATTTTGACTGACACATACTCATGTTTTTGGTTTTTCTTTTCTAGACTGAATTTTTGACTTGTTTTTGGATTTTTTGATACGATACAGATGTTTGATGTGCTTCTAATGGTGATTGATGTTGCGCTTTGATCATTGTTTATGTTGCACTTTTCATACCATTGTTTTCCCATTTGGTGAAGCCGATGTTTTGTTGCCCCCAAGCTAGAGTTAGACATGACCATGTGAAATGATTTGATAATGGATGCAATGATGGTAAGACTAATGATCCTATATGCATCAAAATAGATGGAAAAATTGGTTTAGAATCACATACGACGCCTGTTTCCAGGTTTTCACCATATTTTTTGATTGCACATTTGTTTTGTATTTTCTCTTTTCTCATTTTTCTTTTTGTATTTTTTTTTTTGTATTTTTTGTTACCAAGATGCCTGTTTGCCAGGTTTTCATCAAGGAAACCATTTTCCAGTAGTTTGACCCATGCACTAGGTAATTCAAGTATAGAAATTTCTGAGATGGATACTGTTGATAGGTTTATCAAACAAATCCCCCTCTAATGTTGATAGTTGATAGGCTCCTGATCCGTACATTGATATGATGATAGAGGGACCTAGCCAGTTAGGTTCAAACTTCCCTTTATTTTCCCTATCTTGCTGATTTCTAGGGTTCTCTTTTAGGACCAAATCGCCAACCTGAAAGACTCTAGGTTTTACCTTATGATTGTAGCTCCTTGATATCCATTGTTGATAAGCCGTGAGATGATTGATAGCTTGTTGATGGTGCTCATCCAATAGTTCTGCTTGGATACTCTATAGTCCTCATCTGAAATGATTCCTCTTAGTGATACACAGAGTGATGGAATCTCTACTTCAATGGGTAGTATGGCCTCCAATCCATATACCAAGGCATATGGTGTAGCTCCTATCAGTGTTTTAATGCTGGTTTTGTAGGCCCATAGTGCAGGATTAAGCTGAACATTCCAATCACGTTTAACATTGTTAACCATTTTCTTCAGTATTTTTAGAATTGTTTTGTTGGAGGCCTCTACTTGGCCATTTCCCTGAGGATAGTACGATGTTGAGAAACGATGTTGGATATGAAACTTCTCACATAATTCTTGGACATCTTGGTATTTGAATGGCCATCCATTATCAGTGATAATAGATTGAGGTATGCCATACCGACAAATTATGTAATTCAATATGAATCATGAGATTTGTTTTCCAGTGATAGTTGTAAGAGGAATTGCTTCTATCCATTTTGTAAAGTATTCTATCATTGTGATTATGAACTTGTGTCCATTGGATGAAGATGGATTTATCTTTCCTACCAAATCTAGTCCCCATCGAAAAAAGGGCCATGTTGATGTGAATGGATGCAATTATTGAGCTGGTGTGTGGATTAGATTACTATGAATATGACACTTTTGGCATTTCTTTACAAATTGATAAGACTCTTTCTCCATACATGGCCAATAATATCCTAAACGAAGGAGTTTCTTTGCTAGAGTTATACCACTCGAATGAGTGCCACAAATACCTTCATGAACCTCACGTAAGGTTGTCTCAAATTCATTGTGTTATAGACATCGGAGTAAGGTACCATCTAGACCTCGATGATAAAGGACATCGGTGATTAAAATATGTCGGGCGGATTGGCGGATGAAGTGTTGCTGGTTCCTGGAAAGATCGGAAGGGAGGATGTTATCCTTTAGGTAAGCATAGGTTTTCTCATAGATAAAGGATTCAATGGTATCTAAATGGCATATGGTACTGGATTCTGAACTATTGTAAGAAGGACATGATACTTGTTCTACCATAAACTCATAATGACCACGTTTCTCTGGAAATTGTAAGAGTGAAGCAATTGTCACCATAGCATCTGCCGCTTTGTTCTCTACCCTTGGAATTTGATCAAATTTGATATTGACAAAAAAATGTTTTAGATCATCTATTAGCTGCTTATAGGACATCAAATTTTCATCTTTCGTTTGATATTTGTCATTTACTTGATAAATGACTAGTTGAGAATCCCCATATACCTGTAATTATGTGATCTTCCATTCAATTGCTACTTTGACCCCAATGATTAATGCCTCATATTCTGCCCCATTATTGGTACATTGAAACATCAGTCTATAAGATTTCAGGATGGTGTGTCCTTGAGGTGTGATGAACAATATCCCTGCTCCAGATCCTCGTTGTGTATATGATTCATCAAAGTACAATATCCATTGTTGTGGCATCACTGTCAGAATTTCCGCATCTGGAAACTCCATTGTCATAGGTCGATCATCTGGTAAAGGAGCCTCAACTAATTATTTTCAATTGCTTGACACTTGATGGATTTTCTTTCCACATATTGAATATCAAACTCACTTAAAATCATGACCCATTTGGCCAGTCTACCTGTTAAAGCAACTTTACTAAGTAGATATTTTAAGGGGTCAATTTTTGCTACGAGCCTGATTGTGTGAGTCAACATATAATGTCACAACTGTTGAGTAGAAAATACCACCGCCAAACAAGATTTCTTAATGAAAGTGTAGTTTATTTCATAACCATTTAAAGTTTTGCTAATTTAGTAGATGGCATGTTTCCTTCCTTCCTAATCTTCTTGTGCCAATAATGCTCCTAAAGAGATATATGCTGTTGCAATGTATAGTATTAGAGGTCTTCCTTCTGTACGCGGCATGACAATAGTTGGTGACATCAAATATTGCTTTATTTGGTTGAGCGTTATTTCACACCCATTATCCCATTTGAATACAACATTCTTATGTAATAGATGATTGAATGGATGACTTTTGTCCACCAGCTGGGAGATAAATCTCCTGATTGATTGGAGCCTTCCCTATAGTGACTTGAGTTGACTGATGTTTCTGGGTGGTGGCATTTCCATTATTGCCTTAACTTTCGCTGGATCCACTTCAATGCCATTTTATGAGACTATGTATCCCAAGAGTTTTGTTGATGCGACCCCAAAGACACATTTCTTAGGGTTTAGTCTGACATTAAATTTTCTATCCTTGTGAATATTTTTCTCAGGATATGCAGATGTCATTCCCTAGAACAATATTTAGCCAAAATATCATCTACGTAATCCTCCATAAAGGTGTGAATCATATCATGAAAGATTGCGGTCATTGCTCTTTGATAGGTTGCCCCTGCATTTTTCAAACCGAACGGCATGACATTCCAACAGAAGGTTCCCCATGGACATGTAAATGTAGTTTTCTCCTGATCTTCTGGAGCTATCTTAATTTGGTTGTATCCGGAGAAACCATCCATTATTGACAACATAGCATGTCATGTTGTTAAGTCTACAACGATGTCTATATTGGGCAATGGGAAATCACCCTTTGGGAATGCCTTATTTAGGTCCCTGAAATATGTACATATCCTGATACTATTGTCCAGCTTTGAGATAGGTAGAATATTTGATATCCATTTGGCATAATCAATAGACCTAATGAATCCAACATCTAATAATTTCTTTAGCTCAACCTTTACCATTAATGCGATATGGGGATGCATTTTTCTCAATTTTGTTTTACAGGCTTGATTCCTGTAGGCAAAGACAAATGATGCATTAGAAGATTTGGGTCCAAACCTGGCATATTGGAATATGACCAATCAAATTTAATGCTTCTTTCCTTAAAGAATTTGATAAATTCCGATCTCTCTTGTTTCTGTCATAGATTTTTCCAGATGTAAAATCTTTGCTCTTTCTTCAGTGTCAATGTTTATAGACTGTGTTGGCTCCACCAGAACTGATGACCCTTCATCATAATGCTCTGGAAGAGTGTCAAATCTCCCATATTTCAGTGCCTCAGAGAGGTTTTTACCATCAGATGCGTTCTTTATTTTTTCTTTTTCAAGATCTAATGCTGCCATAAAATGGTTTTCACCATTAGATCCATTATTCCTGTTTTTGATTTTGCAACTGGGAGATTTGACACCCTCCTGCCAAGTCACGTTATTATGAGAATTATGGATAGTACTTATACCAGGTTCGTCACAACATAGGAAATTTACGATGGCATCATTGTTTGCAAATATGGGTACATTTATAGGTTCAACAGGTTCCCAGTCAATAAGTTTGGGATGGACTAAAGGCATGAAGTCATCAAATTGACATAGGTTAATGGGGTTAAGGGTTAGGACAACTATGTCATCATAATCATTATTAGGGATGTCAAGATCAATAATGGTACCCTCTTCAAGATCGTCTAGTTCGCTCAATGTTTGTTCGTCCCCACTTGAGTCATCGATATTTTGTGATCCTAATACAAATGGTCTAGACCCAGAGCTCTATCCCTCCTCACATGTAGGTGCATATTGTTTTATGACATCTATTTAGATATCCGTAAAAGATATATCAAAACATAGATCCCATTCATATTCATTAGAATCCATTTCAGAGCTATCTCTAACCTGAAGGATTCTTTCAACAACCTTCTTTGTCATTTCTTGTTTTTGTTCTTCTGAGTATCCTAGTCCTTTTTTATCTTTTGAATGAAGAGTAAGAGGCTGAATAGGTTCTACGATGCCTTCCTTCCTTTTTCCAATAGGTCCTTGTCCTTCATAACCCATTTTTTCCAAAATAGCCTTCCCTTTGCCATACTTATCGGTGTTTATGTTGATGTTTGTTGATGTCGATGGTTCTCCATCTTTGTATAACCAATTAAGGATAGATTTTTCATCTGATTCGTCCTCTATAGTACCAGATTTTACAAATATTTCTTTTATAACCGTGACAGGTAGTGATGTTTGATGTTTGATCATTGATGGTTGGCCATATGTCTTTGGAGATGGCATCAATTGTGAAAGATTAAGAGCTTGGTCAATAGAATATTGCCCCATTCCCTTGTCTGCCAGCTGGACTTGTTCTTGGAATTTTTGTGATAAAGAATTTTGGGGATCTAGATTGTCTATTAATTGAGTGTCAACAAGACTTGCATCTTTTGATTTATCCTTTTTCTCTACCCACTTGGTGATAATGTTTGGACGTTTTTCTTCATTTGATGAATGTGAACTGCATGCTTCCCTATTGTGAGGCACAAAGGTGTCTTGAGAGATTCTGAGTGTATCACAATGCTGGGGATGATTATAATCGGCTGATATAGTCACCTCTTGTCCATTTACTAGGAATTTTAAGCATTGGTGATATGTGGAAGGTATTGCCTGCATTTCATGAATCCATGGGCATCCTAAGAGTATGTTGTAAGTTAACTCTTTTTCCAGTACCTGGCATGCTATGTGTTTCATCATTGGTTGCACTTGAATGGGTAACACAATTAGTCCCTTAGAAGATCTCTCTTCCTCATCATATTCCTTTATTGTCATTTTTCTTTGGGCATCAATAGCATTATTTGAATACCCTAGTGCATGAATTAACTTTAGAGTGCAAATGTTCAAACCAACTCCCCCATCTATTAAGACTCTTTTGACACAATGATTGTGGATCAAGACTTCGATATGGAGTGTCATGTTATGGGGATGGTTAAGTGACACATCATCCTATTCAGAAAATGATAGACAATGTGGTGTAGTCAAATGTCCCACCATAGCCTGGAATTGGCAAACATCTAGATTTTTCGGTACCGTAGTGGCAACCAGTGTTTGTTCTAGAACCTCCTTATGTGATGGTGATAGTTTGAGGAGTTCCAGTATTGATATCTGCATTGGAATTTTTTGAAGTTGATTGACAATGTTGTAATGAGATGGAGGTGGAGTTGCATTTTTAGGCGCAACTCCCTTTAAGACTACCTTGGATTGTCCCCGTGTCATTACATTTACTGGTTGATAGTCCTATCATTCTCTAATTTTTAAAACGTTTATTTGATTTTTCAGAGACTTGTATGCTTGGGAGAAAATCCAAAGGGGTAATGTTGTTGGTTTTGTGTTTGTCCATGTGATGACCAATGGTATTATTATTCTCTACTTCGGTAAGACAAAGGATCATGGTATCGTAAACATGATTGATATTTTTACCTTTGTTGTTCGTAGTAGATGATTCTCCTTTGTCATAGTTTGGTAAAGGTCCTTGAAGGCTGTATGATCATTATTGTTTTAGTGTCCCTCTACATATACCTTGTTATTGTCGATCAGATCTTGAACTGTGTTTTTTAACTCCATGCAATCATTAGCCTTGTGGCCTTTATTGTTGTGGAAGTTGCAATAATTTGGGTCATTCCACCATGGTGGTTTGACCTTTTGATCCCAAAATCTTGCTTCCCGCGTAGTGATAAGACCACTTGTGACTAGTTCTTTCATCGTTGATTCCAATGTTTGGCCTAAAGGTGTGAACCTACGTCGATTTGATGATTTTTGGTACGTTTGCGGTTTTGTGATTTCATTGTTTTGAATGACATTTGACTTGATGATTTGATCGTTGTTTTGATTTTTTTTTGAATTAGATGCTGTCAAGTTGAAAATTGGTTTGCATTTTGTAAACCATTTGTCATTTCATTTGTCCCCGTATTTCTATTCTTTTGCTAGAAGTTTGGTTTGTCATTGTTGGGTATTGATTTGAGGAGTTTGTGTTATTTGATTTATTGTTGTAATTTTTAATAACCCCTCTTTTGACCAGTGCTTCTTCAATCTTAAGGCCATTTTCTATCACCTTTTCAATTGGAGGACATTGTAATTCGAGTCTGTAACTCATCTCATCTATCAAATTGTCTATGAACAACTCCATTTTTTCTTCCTCAAGAATGGAAAGAGGATATCTAGCGAATAGTCGTTGCCATCTTTGTAAAAAGGATAGGAATGTCTCCCCTTTATTTTGTTTCATGTTATATAGATCCTTTATCGTGACATCATGTTGATGTTAAAAGAATATTGGGAGATGAAACTATTGACAAGCTCTTCAAAGGTTCGTATTACTGGTTGCAATTTGGAAAACCATTCCATACATTTCCCTCCTAAAATTCTTGGAAATAACCTCATGAGGTAAGTTTCCTGTTGTGCAAACTCTAGACTCATGATTTTGAATTCGCATATGTGATCAATCAGATCTGTTTTACCATTGTATTTGTCATACTTTGGAAATTTGCAGTGTCGATGGAAATTACCATTTCTACTGTTGAGTGAAAAGGATAAGGACAAATGTCCTGTAATGCATACCTTTTGGTGTTTCCTTTTGTCATGTCTTGTATTTTTTGTTGTAAGTTTTGCATTTGGGTTGTTAAGGCCACAACCGGATCTACACCTTGTGTGTGTTGTGGTATTTCGGTTTCGCTTGTTCCAGGTGCTTCTTTTAGGCAATTTATGTCAGAGTCTTTGGGAAGCTTAGCACCCGATTCAACCAACATTAAGAGGTATTTCTCCATGTCCTACTCTAAGATCTTTTCCATGAATTTATGGAATTTTGGATCCTATTGGGCTATTTGTATATCTTCTAGAGTTATTTCATTTTTGTCACTTTGATGTAGACTATTCCAGGGATTTTCTTCTGCCATTGTATTTGATGTTTCGAGTTCCTTTTCTAAGATCCTTTGTTTTTGTAACCTAGTGAAGATTGGCATACAAGTGTTTTGTTCCTTCCACCAAACTTTGATCTTCTATATTGGAAAATGTCAAGTGAATTTTTAACAAAGTCAAATAAGATGATATATCTTATTGATAAGACTAGGTTAAAAATTTGATTACTATGCCTTGTTTCATGATAATAGGATGATAATATCCTGATGATGAAACTTTAGCGTAATAATCAAGATTTTTTTTTTATTTGACACTTTATGATTTGCAAGATCTGTGTTTTAGTTGAAAAGGACTAGTAACTGGTAGGAACCTATCTGATTTTGGTTTCTAGAAAATGACTTTGTTAAAAAGATACTTTTGTTTGACAAGAAATCCGTGTTTAGATGATAATCAAACTAACCGATATGTGGTTGAACTCTCTGTTTTGAAAGCACTAAAACAAGACTTGGAAGTGCTATTTCGCAGAAGCGCTAAAACAGAGTTTAAAAGTGTTGAAACAGATAATGGAAGCACTATCTTTATGGATGCGCTAAAACAGTGCTTGAAAGCACTAAAACAGTGCTCATAAGTGGTATTTTGTGGAAGCGCTATAATAGTGCTCAGAAGTGTTGAAACAATGCTTGGAAGCACTATTTTGTGGAAGCGCTAAAACAGAGTCCCAAAGCGCTGAAACAGATTTCCAAAGCGCTAAAACAAAGGATGGATGGTTAAGACTCTTTATTGCAAAATTTGATTTGGCCTTGTGGCGTATTCTATTATTGGTTGTGGGATGTAGGACTAATGTATGCATTGACTATGATTATGATATTGTTTGAGGGCTCTCCTTTGGAAGAAGGCTTGTGAATAAAGAGGTTCTACGACGTAATCAACAGTATAACCTCTAGCAAAATCGTGATACCTATGAATGAAGGTTTTGTGTTGTAGCAAGATTTTTCGACTTTGATATAAGAAACGCCTTTTTCTCAAAATATTTTGGTAACCAAGTGGTCTCTTGGGTTTCTTGACTTTGATGGTTTTCTTGAAAAACTTTGTTGACTTCCACTCTCGAATCATGAATTTTTCAAACCTAATTTGATTTGTTGTTTTCTGGATGGTCTGTTATCTGATTTATAATGATTTTGAAAACACAACACGAAAATTGTAGAATAATTGTTTTAATCTTAGAATCTTAGCAGATAGTGTATATTCAAGAACCATGAATGGTCCTTATTGATTTTTACTGGTTTGTTTTGACAAATATATACTTTTAGATAGACTCACTCTTAAATTCAAAAAGGTCATTGTTATACTCAACAACCCACATCTTAAAATTGCATTGACTCACATAGTCGTGTCACCCCCTAGAGGGTGCCCATGTTTTTGTCGTTTCCAGGTGCGTACTCAAAGTTGGATTTCTTGTCCTCTAAGCAAATGGTCCTTGGCAATTATATGGTGAGTGTCTTGGGGGCAGATTCTTCCCTCCCCTTGCACCGTGAGTATTACAACATCTGGTTACTGACTCGGCTAGATACTATGCTATGGTTCTTAGATAGGGTTTCCGTGCGGTGCGGTAAATGATAAACTCCCTCAGGAGATATCCTAATCTTTAGAACAAATATTTTGGGGATGGTTATCTTGCACACTACCGTCAAGTTGGACTCTCATCAACAACTTGAATTTGATTAGAGTGGGTTGGAATCCTTGGCTTTAGGCATTCCCACTTACGTCATTCCTGTAGGGTGAGTAATTTTTCCCACTACGACAGACCTTCTAAAGGTTTTAACCAAAGCGTAAAATTGCATGAAAATAAAGGATGAGTCTGGCACTTTTATCACCCAGTTAAGGGGAGAGCATAAGCCTATTCACCACACAAGCACAACAAATAAATGATTCATTTTATTGACAAATTTTGCTAATCTATGTGAAGATTTTGCTTCACAAAAGTCATGGTGTCCATTTTAACTGATATAGCTAAAGTGTGATGGCTACCCTAGGATTGATAATTTTTAAACCGAAATGTCTACCCTAGGATTGATAAATTTTAAACCAAGTGAATATCCTAGGATTGGTTCATTTTAGTCCAAATGGATCAAAATAAAATCCTGGCTGCAGAAGCGTCGGATCCAGATAACTAATTACAGAAGCGCTAAAACAGTAAATGAAAGCGCTATAGTTTTTACCAGATGCGCTAAACTCAAAAGCACTGAAATAGAGATCCAAAGTGCCAAAGTTGTTCACGAAAGCACTATATCAAATATACTGGAGATGGGTGGTCAATGCAATAAAATAGTTCATGGAAGCACTATAGTAGAAGCGCTAAAACATTTAACGGATGCATTATAGTTTTACGGAAGCGTCGAAATAGAGCATGAAAGCGCCATAGTTTTTGATGGAAGCGCTATAGTTTTTGATGGAAGCACTATAGTTTTTGATGGAAGCGCTAAAACAGAACACGCCGGAAACCTGTACGACACTTTTCAGAAAAATTGCAAAATATGGGTTTAATGCCCCACGGTTGGTGCCAAATTGTAAGTGTGAATAAGTAAACAAAGTAAAAAAAAATCTTAATGAAACATTGTATCAAAGATTAAGCAAATAATCTAATCTAAAGCAAAATATCTACTGAAAGTGTCTCATTGTCTCCTATCTTTAAAGATTTATTAAGCTACAATGCTCTCAAATTTAAATGAAACACTACAACTGTTAAAATGACAATCTAAAGAACAGAGTGATGTTGAATGCAATGATGTGAAGCTATATGATAATGCTAAATGATAAAAGAACTATTGTAACATGAATTGACATGAAAAACTATGGATGAAGCTACAGGATGCAGCCATGATTATGATTTTAAAATGTTGGATGCTTGAATTGCTTGATGATTGATGAAAGGCTTGATGATTTCCTACAGAGTAAGATTGCATAAACATGATAATCTGGGATCCTTTCTTTGTTGAATGAAGTTATATTTATAGATTTCTAGGTGGAAAATTTGCATAAGGGCAACAAAGTAGAGGCTTGGATTCAATCTAAAGGATTGAATGGTAAGAGATGGAGGTGATTGAGAAGATTTTGGGAATTGTCTCTACCCATGAAAGAACCAGGCAAGAGAATAGGACTCAAAATAGGGGCACACAAAATGAGGTGAAACAAAAGCGACCTGGCACAAGTGAAAAAAGAGGGTCCTCACTTTGAATGGGGCATGTGTTCTATAGGAACAACAAATGGAAACTCTATTAGGAGAATGCTTATGGCATTCTAAGGATAAATATTCATTTAGAACCCAAAATACCTAGTTCGCAGAGCAGAGGCCAGTTTCCAAGAGTGAACTAAGAAACCGGTTGAGGACGAGATCCTTGGTAGAATCGTATTATAGGGTCATCATGGAATTGTGTGCAGGGTGATTTCATTTCCTTTCCTCAGAGATTGTGTAGACAACCACTTATCATGCTAGGACAATCTATGTAAATTGTCTAACCGCAAAAGTAACCTGGACATTGCTCTATTGCCAGTCAAGCATCCATAGCCCCGACAGAGCTATCGTTGTGACCCCACGAACATAGCTCTACTACCAACTAGGCGTCCATAGCCCCAATAGAGTTATTTGTACACCCATACAGTTGCATAATTTTGACCTTCTTTGATTTTCTCTTTTAATGCTTCTTTGCAGTTCTTTATTTTCTTTTGCTCAACTATGTAAGCACTAAAACTCACAATGGGTTTGGGAATCACAGTGGTCACTGGAGTAGACTTAAGATTTTTCACTTGTCCAGCCTTCCTTGCAATTGCCACAAAATTTGGCAAAAACATTTAAAGTGTGTTCTGTGTATGATCCATGATAAGTGTAAAAAGATTCAAACAAGGATGCCATCCTAGGTTAGTCTAGAGTTCAAAAGAGGAAACCAACTTCGGGGGCATTCAGAAATTGATAGTTGGGAATGAATGCTTATCCAGAAAATAAGCGAGAGTGGGTCACAGAGTGAACCATTTGTTGAAATAAGCATGACCACTGCAACAGGAACAAAAGACACCCTCAACAAAGCCAAAATAGTTGGGAGACGAGAAAAAGAAAAGGAGAGAAACAACAAAACAAGGGAAACCTAACCTAACCTATGTACAAATATTTACAAAGGATGAGCCATAATAGCTTAGGGGAGGAAATAATGCTGAAGGTGCTTCCCATTGATAGGAAATGAGACATCTTCACCAGCTAAGGTCTTGAGGCAAAAATAATTATACCCGAGGATTTCAGAAATCTAAAAGGGACCAAGCCATAGCTTGTCGAATTTGTCATGTCCCCCTTTCTTTTCGTGGGCCTTGTCCCAACATAGGACCAGATCAACAATTCTAAAGGCCTTTACTTTGGATCAACGATCGAACCATCTTTTGATGATGCCCTGATGTTTGGAAAAAATTTCAATAGCGCAGTCACAGACTTCTTCTAAGTGGAGAAGTTCAGCTAAGCAAGCCTCTCTTCGATCCCCTTCTTTATAAAATATGTTAATGAACTAGAGGGTGGGGATTTTGAGGTGAATCGGGAACACAAGCTCAAGGCCATAGACGAGGTGGAATGGGGAATCTCCTAAGGTAGCCTTATGATGTGTACAATCTGGCTAGAGGGAAAAATGGAGTTGGGTATGCCGGTCTTTGGGATTCCTATCAAGCAACTTCTTGATGACAGTGATTATGTTCTTATTGGTGGATTCAGTAAGGCCATTGCCTTGGGGATAGTAGTTGGACAATAATTTAAGGGAAATACTGTGGTCGAAGGCCCAACTAGAAAATTTCAGCGAGGTAAATGTGGGACCATTATCACAGATGAGAGCATAGGGGCAACCAAAAAGATTGACAATGAAACTTTCAAGGAAATCAATAACTACTTCTGTAGTACATTGCGTACATGCAATAGCTTATATCCATCTATTACAATAATCAGAGGCGGTCAGAATGTACCTATGACTCATAGAAGATGGTGGGCTTACCAGACCAATGAAGTTGAGACCCCATTGCGCGAACGGTCTTACCTCCAAAACTGGTTACAGTGGGACAACAACGTTCCTTTCTTTGGTTGTAGCAGTTTGAAAAACATGGCATGTGCAGAAATGATTATGGGAATCCTTGAACACCATGGGCCAGTAGTATCCTTCTTGCAAGATTTGATGGGTAGTAGAGGGGCTAGACCCCTGACCAATACCAAACTTGTCATGAAACTCTTTCAACACGTGCACCGCTTCTTCTTTACCCAAGCACCTGAGATGACTTCCCTCATGATTTTTCTTGTAGCGTATGGAGCCTTGTAGCATATAGATTGATGAGCCAAGTTTTTGGCACATTTTGATCATATTTTTATAAATAATTTTCTGTTTTTATTATGCTAAATCAAACATTCAGTCTGATTATGGGATAGAACATAGACCTTTTTATGACTCAAATATGATGAGTATATTATGATAAAAAGTTCCATGATTATTATCTTTAATGTTTTATTAGTCTGATAAATATTTTATGGCTTTTTGTGATCATAAAACCTTCCTGCAACCTCCACTACCAAATTTCTTGCAGCCATGTCTGAAACGATGTTTTCCTTAGTTTAATACTTAATGAATGAATGAATGAAGTAATGGACTATCTTAAAGATGAACGTGTTGAGCTAAACTTCTTCTCCAGGAAAGATGGCGAGTTATTTTGCAGGTTCCATGATTAGAGGAAGGAATTTAAAATCCACTTGAAGAGTAGAAGGCCAAATCTACAAAGATTGGTTCAACAGCGAAAGATGGGGAGACAGTTTCAAACTTATCCGCCAAGCAAGAAGAATGTTCCAGGAATCTAGGCCAGGCATCCTGCTGTTGCTCAAATCCAGGATGATGGTGCTTTAAGTCTGCCAAACCAATTTGACTTGGTCCTTGCATTGCCATTTGCCTCTTTAATCAAGTTAGTTGGATGTAATAAATACCTCCCAATTTATAAGGGAAGGTTGGTTAGTAGTTAGGATTAGTTTTCAATAAATAGCCCATTCTTTTTCAGAGAATGGGCTGGAAGATCTTGTCATTTGTAATACGTTTTTCAGTATCAGAAATACAGTTAAGAAGGATTGTGCTATGTACTTGTTCACTTTAACTCAATAAAGTTTATGGAGCTTTTCACCTAATCTGTTGATTACTTTGGCATGACCTAAGGGGTCCCACTTAGGAAATTGCTTGTACTTTCATTCTATAGGTTAGGATAGATGTACTTTCTTTTGTAAAAGTTAAATGTGTCTATTCCTTCAGCAATAGAAATACATCACTGTTGACTGTTCCTATAGCCACTAGAAACAAAGTAGTTTTACCTTTCAGTTTTTGTTTCCAGCAAGTTATTTAGTAAAGTAATTCCAGAATTTAGAGTTCTAGCATTTTAGAGATCATGCATGTCTGGAAGGGTGGTTAGTGCATATATTTTGCTGTCCCATTTCAAGTCTACGTCCTCGGGTTGATAAGTAAATGAGGTTCTTTAACAGATTATAGTTGCTTGTTGTGATGTCCAATCCCTAAGTTAAGGAATTCATATTCCTAGTTATCAAGCTGATTAAAGAACACTACATAGATATTGCTCTTAAGTCTGAGGGCACACTTCTAGACTCCTGCAAGTGGGACAGACATATGTGGTTCAATAATTAATAAACAATATCATCATACCACTCCCCTGGGGAGACATCTTCAAGCCAATATTGTTGAACTGTGAGCTCAGGCCCTGCTTCAGCTGCTAGTTCAGCTATCGTTTAGATGAGTGCTTGTCCTCTTACCAATTTCATTAACTATATTTCCATGTCGTACTCTTGCAGCAGAGTAACCCATTTTTCTCACCTTTCTCCCAATTCATTTTGCATTAGCAGTTTCTTCACTATCGAGTTAGGCACTATGGCAAACACCTTGTTGTGTAGGTTGTAGTGTCTAAATTTCTTGACTCCTCTGATAAGAGCATATGCCTATTTTTACACATTGTGATATCTCAACTCAACATCTTTTAATGGAGCACTCATGAAGGCAATTGGGTGCTCATTTTCGTCATCATCCTTCTGAGTCAATATACTGGCACATGAGTGATCTGAAGCAAATGAGTAGATATAGAATGACTTTAGGAAGTCTGGACTGACTAACACGGGTACATCAACAATTGATTTCTTTATTTCTTCAAAGGCCTGCTTTGCCTCTGGATTCCACTCAACTTTGGAATCTTGCTTCAACATAGCATTGAGTGGCTTAACAATTTCAGCAAATCTTGTAATAAATTTTCTGAGAAAGTTTATCTTTTCAAAGAAAGATTTCATCTCTTTCTTGTTTCTTGGTAGCTATATCTTCATTATGGCTTGGATGTGTTCGTGGTCTATGGAAATCCATTTCTCTGAGAGGACATATCCTAGCAACTTTCTCTCGGTGAACCCAAAGATCCATTTCCTCAGATTCAAGGAAATGCCAATTCTCTGAATTTTTGGAAGAACTTACATAAATCAGAGACATGATCTCCCCTAATATTTGAAAACACCATAAGATAATCCATATAGATGATGATGCATTTACCAATTATATTCTTGAAGGCAATGCCCATCTCACGTAGGAAGGTGGCACCTATGTTGATCAATCCAAAAGGAATTCTTTTGTATGCAAAGCTTCCCCACTTGGTGGTGAATGTTGTTTTATGCCTATCTTCATATTGAACCGTTACTTGATTGTACCTGGAGTACCCATCTAGGAAGGACATCATCTGGGAACCTTTAACTATCTGCAATACCTCGTCCAATGAAGGCACAAGATAGTTATCATTTTCCGAAGCTCTATTCAAATTGTGGAAATCAACACACAACCTAATTTCACCATTCTTTTTCCTTACCAAAACCAGATTTTCCACCCACGTGGAGTGTCTAATTGGAAATATAATTCTGGCGGACAACAACTTTTGTACTTCCTTGCAAATGATTGGCTCCAACAAATCATTGACGGGGCTCTATCGCTATCGAAATGGCCTCGCATCCGGTCTAAGAGGGATAGTGTGTGTGATGATTGACATGTCATATGTCTTCAAATCCTTGTAACTCCAAGCAACTACATTATGATACTTCTGCAAGGAATCAACAATACCCTTTGTCTCTTCTGGTGTGCGCACTTTACCAATAAACACGTTCTTTGCATTCTCGACTATTCCGAGGTTATAGGTATTACGGTGATTGCTGATGGAATATTTATTTGCTTGTTGTCTTGATCTCTGATATGATCTAAGTCAAATATCCGCTCTAGCTAGACCATTCCTCTGGGAATAGTGTTGGTCTTGAGGTTGATGACTTCTTCTATGTCAAGCTCGGCCTCTACAGGCTCAACCTCATGAATTATTTGGGCAACAAACACATCGGAGATGGTGATGAAATCCAAGATGTGTTTATCATCATTAAACACTTGAAAGCTATACACATTGTCTGGCATAGATGGAGTAGAGGTGAGCTCAACAGTGAATCTCTTGAGGCTAGACAATGATAGAGGTTGTAGGGTACTAGCCTCCCAGGCTAAGGCATTAGCAGTGTAATTCTGAGAGTGTGGGATCAATTGAATGTTAAATTCCAAGGACCAATGCCTCATATTATGCTACATTATTCATGCAATAAAACTAAATTCTACGAGCAGTAAAATATGACTTACCTGGGAGGCTGATCAAATCGAAGCCAGCCCTAACTCCTTGCTTAGATTTGGACCCATCAAAGTGTAGCATCTAGAATTTGGAAGAGTCCTTCACCCTGGAATCAGCAAACCTAATTTTTTCTTCTGATGGCAGCTTTACTTCAGCAACCTTAGGAGGTGGCATAGATTCAAAGCGACTTTGATCCAGTGGTACTAATTAAGCCTCCTCTTAGGAGTGACCTGTCCTTTAATGTGTTCAATTGATGTTTGGAACAAGCAGCATTCAAATTCTGAATGGGCAATGTTGTGTACCCTACACCAACTAGGCAACATGAGTTCTTGAAAATTCATTCTTTCCCCCAAACTAAGCTAATCTTGTACGCACCTTTCCATGAAATCTTGGAAGCCATCTAGCAATCCAAGGCTGCCATCTTCATAAGAACCCTCACCATCTGATTCAATTAGAATTTATATGCTTTGAGGAGTGTGGGTCAAGCCGACAGGAAGACTACACAATACAAAAAGGACTTCCTCGGTTGCTTCTTTTTCATAGCATTCTTGTTCATCTAAATATGACACAGGGCTTTAATTCCCTAGTTTTGTTTTAGCAAAAAACACCTCATTCGTGTTGTATTTCATAATCATGAACTTCATGTGTGACTCTCAATCTATGTGGATCTAATTAGGCATCCCCTTTCCATGGCAGCCATACGTGAGAATAATCCATAGCATCATATCCATTAAGTGCTCATGTGAAATCTTGGCCTAAGATGATGCCATAGGTGTCAAGAATATCAACAACTTGGATGTCAATTATTTGTTGTATCCTAGGATCAACAATGATTTGCATAGGTGTTCTATTGATCTCACCAACTATGCTACTCTTAGTTTTATCAAGCTACGACACCTTGCACCGGGAGGGAGTTGGAACTATTCCCAAAGCTTTGCATACTGACAGGGGCATGACATTAGCGGAGGCTCCCAAATCAAGCAAACAATTATGCAGATTATTCCTAAATATTCTAATAGTGGTTAGGAAGGGTGGGGTTTCCAATTTTCCCTGAAATAACCCTCCCGAAATGTCCACTTGGGCAACCTGACCCTTGTCTTTATCATTGCCCTTGTTTTGGGTTTTTTCTTGATCTAGTTCCTTGGTAGGCTATTTGTTTGTTTGTTGGTTTGAAGGTGGGTCCACTTTCCTATTGAACACCTATCAGATGATAGGCTCACTCTGTGAATCCTCAAAGGAGACCCTCTTGGCAGGTGCTTCTTGGGTTGCATTGGATGAAGGGGTCCCATTGATCATTCTAAAGAAGGTTTTCCTAACGATAGGTACCTTGAGTAACTCAAAGGTGGACACACTTAACTTGACCTTCTTGAATTCCTCTGCAACATATTTTACCATTTTCTCAATTTCAACATCACAAGGGGCACTCTGGGAGGAGATAGTAGGTTGGTTTTGGTTTTGACCCTACTGCCTATTCTTGTTAAATTACTGAGTAGGTACATGGGGATAGCTCGGGTTGTTACTAGTATTTGGGTTAGGAGGGGTACTAAATTTGTTAGGGGTCGTGGAGGTCATAAAAGGACCGCCAACTTGTCCACCTGTCTACCTATTCCTCGGGTCATATGAGCTAGTCCTTTGGTGAAACATTTGGAATTCATCTTCCCTCAGCTCTTCTATGTCTATTGGACCATTATCTATGGAATTAAAGAGCTAAGACAAAGTACTTTTGGTACTTACCTCCTCTGCTTTATCATTGTTCATGGAAGCATCCTCCCTTTCAGGCACGTTGCACTCTACCTTTGGGAAAGGAGCTTGGTTCATCACCAACATCGAAGAATCATATGGTTTAGAAGGGACGATGTCTCTGCACCCCAAGTTACCGATGACATTCTGGACCTCTATCTAAAAAATCTTCGTGGCTGTCTGGAATTCCGAACAATCCAATTCAGAATGTCAACTTGTTTTATGGATGTGGCACCAACCGAACAAGGCAACCTTAGCCAGGTATACTCTGCTCATGTTCATGTCATTTTTGTTGGGCTGGTCAAGTGGTGTGGGAATGCCACTATTGTTTGGCCTGGTGTTCCATGTACGATTTTTTCTCTGGGAAGGCCTTCTTTCAAAATTCTGATTAGAATTCTGCCCTCACTCATAATTATGCCCGGATGACGTACCTACCTCATGATTATCCATATTATCTTGATTGATGTTGGTATGCATGTTGTGCTGAGAGGCCTGTAATTGATTATTCTGGTTCCTTAGGTGAGTCATCTTCATGGATATTTTCTTTATCATCTTCGTCAGCTCATCTAACCGATATTTCTCGACACTGCTTGGCTACGATGCTTGATTTTGGAGGAAAACGGGTTGTGCCACCAGTTGGTTCTACTAAACAGGTAGGATTTTAGGCCCTTGTAAATATGCTAGCATTGATGGAAACTATGCATAGTGTGACTATTGTTGAGGCTGTGAATAATGAGGAACTAGGGCGCCTGGTTCATAGGCTACCCTAGGTGAGGCACTATGGACAGATGCGGCACTGGATTCATGAGGGAAACTTGATGCTGTAGAGCTTGAGTAAGTCCTTGAATCTATGTGGGATGAGCAACTTTCCCCAAGGAGGGCAACAGGATAGAAATATTATTTCCCAAGTCAGTGCTAGCTATGATGGCCTCCGCATAGGCCTCCACTAGTCTAACAGGAGTTGGTTGCATCCTTTTCACCAATTTTGTTGTGAGGTTATCCAATGTTGCATAGTAAACAAACAAAACAACATCATTGAACACATACGAGGCTTGTAACCTAGTATATGCCCGGTGAACTGGTCATTAAAGGAGTTGATTGTCTCGTTAATCTCCCTTTGGATAGACATAAACTATCGATACAACTCTAAAGGCTGATTGGGATCTTGAACTTCTACAAGAAATCATCCTTTAGAAGGTCCCATGTGTTAATGGATCATGTTGGAAAGTGGACGTACCAGTAAAAGGCCTCCTCCCCCAAGGAGTAGGGAAAGAGCCAATAAGCAACATCCTCATGTATGATTTGCATATTCTTTAGGGCTATCTGAAAAATATTAATGTGTTATTTTGTTGTCCTCTGTGGGTCCCAAGGTTTGAACTTCGTGTAGAAGCCCTCTGAGTTCTTTGGCATATCTGGTAAAGGTTGAAGGCTAGAGGAGATAGATTATTGCCTAACCACGCCATGGAAAGCAGAGGTGGAGGAGGTTACACTAGATTGAATTGGGGCTACAAAGGGGCAGCCGAAGCTACATGGACAACACCCAAAAAGGGAGCTACATTGGGTTGGAAAGCAACACCTAAGATATGGGAGGAAGCAACCTAGAAGGCTGTTTAAAATGGCTGAGGAGAGATGCGTTGCCAAGGGTGAAGGAGAAGGCGGAAGTGAATGGATGGAAGGATAGGATGATGGTGAAGTTGAAACAAGTTCGTTGGGTGCACTGGAGGCAGATGCTTCCCCTCTTTTAGCTCTTCTAGCTCAAGTAGGGGGTGGTAGCTCTTGGAATTCCCCTTTGTTCGGTGTGGACCTTAATACTCTATAAAATCCTTCAGGGGAGAATGACTCAATTCGATACAACTTAACTCCAAAGAGGCCCTCCTTCTAGCACCATTTATGTTGATGGTTGTCTTAGCACTTCTCAACACAAGTAATGCATAGGTGTGTCACCTCTCTTGAAAGGAAATATCCAACAACAAGTTGCTAAAAATTACCCCAAGGTCTCTCGGGTGTCAGGTCATGACATGTTTGGAATATCTCAATGGTTCAAATGTGATTTTGCTGGTAATCACAGGACAAACTTACGAAAGTTAGGTTGGAAAAGAATTGGTTCAATTAATGGAGATATTTAAATGGGAAGTCACTTGCACAATTGTTGTAGGTTCGAATAGTAGCCTAAAACTCCTATTTCAACTTCAGATTTGGCTTTACAATGTGCAATGAACCTTGTTCAAAGTCACTATAAAAAAAAGGAAAAAGGGCAAGGAAGAGAAGAGGTTCCTGGATATGAAACTAGCAATGGACAGTGACAATGAAGGTTTCTACAGGGGTCCAACCTTTCCAAGACTGAGTTTCACTTAACCAAGAAAGTCTATAGTATCATGAAACTAGTGCAATCTTCCAAGGACTAAAAATTTCAGATTTTCCTTCACCATGAGCATGAATAAAGAGATGAGATTTAAGTGCAGAAATATCATAAAGTTTAGACTAACTTTGCACAGTTGTATATCATCAACATGTAGCGAAAAGTATGAACTAGGATGAGGTCAACACCATATCAATATTTAGCATCGATGAACAACATCTAACTACTCTACTAAAGCAACTAAAATACATAGAACAACAAAGTAAACTACTCAAATTCACTAACTAAGAGAAGAAGAATCATGAAACATGAAAAGGAACTCAAGAATCCACCAAAGTCAATGAATTTCTATTAATATTCTAGTAGCATGTCTTTACTATTGAGAAATTATGTTTCAACTTCCAGCTTGAAGTCTTCATTCTTTTTGCCTTGGCGAAATTTTGTGCCTTTTACTTTGTTTGGCAGAGGCGGAACCAGTTTTGGAACTTAACTGTGTCAGTTTGTAAGGTTCCCATTTTTGTTTCCATTCCGGCTCCAGATCCAATTCCTGCTTTTGCGATCTGGTCTTCCTTGCGGTTTGGATTTTCCTCGGGATGGTTTCCTCCGCTTCGTTCTGGTTCGAGCTTGTTGTTTCGTGCAGTTGTCGGAGGCGGAACCAAAATGTTTCTTGAACCTGGACCTTTGGTAAATTCTTGTTTCTATTTTCGATTCTGATCTGACTCCGACTCCAGTCTTGTCTTCTGGTTTGACTACGCATTGACTTCCTCTGGGCTGAACTGTCTTGGGCTTGCTCTTCTTTGTCGTGGGCGAAGGCAGAACCGAAATGGTTCCTGAACCTATATTTTTGATGGAGTCTTGTTTTGTCTCCCGTTCTGACTCCGGCTCCAACAAAGTTGTACAGACTTGGAAGTCTTGTACGTGCTCGGTGTCTGATTAGACATGTTGAACTCTTTGTCAGTTGCGATAGGCAATGGGATGGTGACACGTGGCAGTCTGACCAAATGTTGATTGGATGGTTACCTAAATTGTTATTGTTGCAGGTGCATGGCCTATGTAAGTTGGCAGAGCTGAACCCATTTTTGGCATGGCATTGAATGCTTGGGTGGCTCGATGTAGGACTTGGCATGGGCTCTTCTGATTGCATGTTCAATTGGAGTTTCTTGGTCGGCCATTGGCTGATGGCATTGATTATTGAGTTTGACTTTCACTGTCTAGCAGGTGTTTGTATATATACGCCTTTTGTGTAAGTTGCTGAGCAGAATAAGTTGAAGTCACAGATTGAAGAGCTAAAGAAGAAGAAGAAGAATGTGAGTTCTTGAAGTGAGTTCGAACTATATGTTTTGATAACATTGTAACAGTGATTTCGAATCTCTCTGGGCGATTGTGAGCAGAACAGAGAAGTCTGGAAATTGTATGTAATTGATTCATTACTATAATACAATAGACTTGACTTTGTGCGGTGGGGTTTTTACCTAAAAAGGTTTTCCCATGTAAAATACTGTGTCATCTGTGTTTGCTCATTCTTTGTTATCTCATTTCAATTATTGTATGCATCTCAAGTAGTTTTAGAAACTATTAGAATCAGTTTATGCTTCACTCCTCGATTGTATTGGTGTTAAGGGAAAGTTTTCCACATTGTTGGGTCATTAGATCCAGCCCTCTTTCCCTTCATTTACAACAACTCAACTCTCATGCAAAAATGAGAGGAGGAGACCCCTATTTATAGTTTTCAAAAAGAAAAATGGGTGGCCAATATTTAATCTCATTGTGTGGCCAGGATTCACTTTACACTTAGGGTTTCACCTATCCCCAATTATATAGCAATTTAAAATTACATCTTTGTCTTCTTTCCTATATTGTCTTTTGTGGTAGCACTGTAGCTCTTTTTTCTTTTAGCAAATTGTTGTTTTCCCTTTTGGCTATAGCTACACAGTGGGAAACTCATCATCAATAATAGGCTTTCTAGCCTCCTTTTGTAGTGTAGCATATTCCACAAACTTGTCGATCAAAGAATGAAGCTTATCCCACTCCAGAATGTCGGATTGAAGCACCTAGAATTTCAACTTCTTGGATCTGTGGGTTAGTATGTTCCAATATTCTTCATACTTGGACGCATTTTGGGCTACTTGTTCTGACTGGGCGAAGGCACAAGCAACAAAACCCATAAAATCCGTTGTGAGCTTGCTCGTGGTTCCATCTTCCATCTTCTTATGGAAGTAAGGTCTTATCTTTTTAGGATCTATCTCAGCAGACAAAATTTCAAAATTTGTCATCAGTATAAGGTACTCTTCAGATGCCACTCTAATCTCCTTAACCCAATCAATATCTTGCTTCACTTCATGGAGCACTTTCTCTAAGATCCCTTTCTTGTGATCAAGGCTCAATCTCCATTTTTCCACAAGCCAAAAATCATTCTCAGCTAGAGCAAGCTCCTTTTTCACTGTTCTTTTAGGCATCTTGAGGATTTCCTCTTTTTTAGGATACGTAATCCTATATATCTCTGGAAATTCAGTGCAAGTTTTCCTTATATCCTCAAGATACTTCCGCACATCTAGAAATTTGTTTGTTGTCCTGACAACATGTCCAATACCCATGTTCCCATTGTAGAGGACCTGTCGAAGCCAATCTTCGGTAGCCTTGGTCCAACCCTTTCTCTTCTCCAGCTTATTGATATGCTCCTCTGATAGAAGCAATGGGGGAGCCGATGACGTGGTAGGGAGCTCTTTGGTTAAATACCATTGTTGAATATATGTCATTAGATCCGCCACCTATCTCTTTAGCTCCTCCTTGGAGGTCTTGTCCTTGTTCATGTGGTGCATAATGGTGGCCACGGATCCTTGAAGATGATCAATTTTTTTCTCTCTCATTGTTGTCCCTAGGTCAATGGTGGAGATACTGTAGCTGACCCATTCCTCACCCACTACCGGGGTGGCAATTTGTATTGTTCTTGATCCGGATGCATCCATAGTCAGCTAAGATCTGAATTTTGGTTTCTTCTTCTTCTTTGTACTGATTTGGGCTCGAGCCAAGATGGCCTCAAGCCTTTCCTTTGGATCCGTTGGGATTGGGTTCTTCTTTTCTAATTGCTTCTCGAGGAACTTAGGTATCTAAGTTTCCCCTTTCAGTGATTTGTGATCACCTTCCTCTTCATGGGTGTGTTGGATTTGTGATTTATTTTCACCCGAGGCTTCTTGTTCTAGCTTCTCCCCTTCTTCTTCATCTAGATCCTAAATAACTACTATCACTTTCTTTGGGGACTCAACCATATGCTTCTTGGGGTTTTCTTCCTTTTCAGAAGTCCTTTCTTCTTCTTCCTATTCATTCCCGTGTTCTTCATGATGTTCCAATTCTAGGCTCTTTCTCATTTCAGCCTCTTCTTCAGGCTTCTCTTCATCTTTCTTTTCTTTCTCTCCTTTTTCTTGTTCTTCAGGAAGAGGCATCTCTTCATCATGCTTAGGTATTTGGTCTTTCTCCCCTATTGGAGGTTCAGTATCCTCCATTTCTTCATCAGTATTTATTTCCTCCATGGTGGGCTATTTTTAAACTTCCTCCTTGACATCCTTGAGTTGTTGGGCTAGCTCCTTTTCGAGCTCTAGGTCAAAAGTCTCCATGATGTATTTGGTGCCCAGATATTCATCATCCTCCTCAAAGGATTGTACATCCTCATCCTCATGGACAAATTCATCAATCATGAGGTGTTGATATACATGATGCTCTTGGTAGTCATCCGCCTCTTCCTCCAATTTCTTGGCAACCTCCTTTTTCTACTTGTCCAATTCTTCAGAAATTTACATTGTCACCTCCATTGTGGGAGGCTCATTACGAGGAGGAGGGATAGGAAGACTAGTTATGGCATGAGCTAAAGCGGCCTACACTGTGAGGTTCGCAAACATCCCAAAAAGCTCAGAGGGCATGTTTTGCATGTATTTAGTGAAAGATTCTAGAAGGGCGAGAGTGAGAATTATGGTTGTTGTAGTGGCAGTCAGAAGAGACAATGATGGGGACATGGATGAGGAAGAGAGTGGGGAAGTGGTGGAAGATAGGGAATCTATAGTTATAACCTGAGCCATAGGAGAAGTAGAGGCAAGGTGGACTGAAATGTCCACCGTAGGCGAAGAGGTGGAAATTGCTACCCGTGAGATAAGTGGGGGAGTAGCAGAAGTAGCGGGAATTGCAACTGGGAAATTAAGTGTAACAGATGGGGACTTTGATTTTTCTTCTCCTTCATGGAATGGGTCCTCCTAGATAGTGGGCATTCCCCTGAAACTGTCCAATCTCTTTGACTTCTTTGATGTCCCAACTTCCAAAGCCTTCCCTAAAGACTCCTTAGATTTAGGTTGATGCTCAAAAGTTTCATTTCTCTTCTTCAACCTTGTAATGGGAGGAGACGCCAAGTTCTCTCCTGCTAGGGCAGTACTAGTAGTGGCATCATCTATTTCACCCTCATGTGGACTTCGGGCTCTACAAAAGTTAGCTTTACACCTTGGCACCCTAATTGAGAAATTTTCCCAACAACCCATTTCCTTGTCCTTGCCTAAATGGGCTTTGTCAATATATCAAGGTCATTGAACTCCTCTTCATTCCAATCTATCAATGGTAGTGGTAAGTTGGTGACAACGTTATACTTGGGTCCATCACCGTGCTTTCTTCCTCAACCACTTGCTTCGACACAAGAAACAACTTGAATACCTTGACGAAGTAGGTCATCATGCACATGTATTTGTAATCCTTGCAATTAGCCTAGAAGTCTTCAACATTATTTAGGTGGGCATAATCCAATCAAACCATTTTCTTCATCTTGCCATATGGGTCTATTTGCGGTCGAGCAGTGTGAAAATTTAAGTTATATTCGCTTAGCTCTTTGTCAGAATACTCTGAACATTGGGATGTGTGGAACTCATATTATCCTTGGCCAAAGGAGAGGGGATAGGGGACCCCTACCCTATTCTTGTCGCTCAAGAGGGCATGTGATCGCTACACCTGTCATGAGAGTTCAAGCAATACTATCTAGTCATTTAGGTATTGGGTAAACTTGTACGATTTATCAAAGAATCCCTCTGCTTAGATGTAGGTGAATTTTGGAAATTGTATAAATAGAAAGCTAAACCGGTGACCGAAGGCATTGGAACTATGTGAAATTCTCCTTTTAGGGTCACCCCCAAGCAATCTAATGATGTGGTCTATGAAGGACTCATTAACCCTACAATAGTCCCTCTTAAAAAAAATTTACTATAGTTGAGGGTACTTATTATACACTTTTAATATCATTTGTGGAGTTGGATTTGGTGCTACAAATAAACCCCTATATTTGGCATTGTCAGCAAGAAAGTATACAAGTATGTCATCATGTAGAAATTTGAAGTTTTTTTTATTGCTACAAACTGCTCATGCAAGTAGTCACTGATCATTCCAGCCCAATAGAAATATGTGTCCCCTTGGATGATCTCCTCAATGAAATAAAACATCTAGTCTTGGAAGAAATCCATGGTCAGAAGGCCCATACCTCTGCTTAGAAGAGTTACCAAGTCATGGTAATCTTTGAAAGAGTCACTTCGAAAGAGTTCTTGGGGCACCTTATTGGCAGTGCCCCTCTTGTTCTTCAACCAATATTGATTAATCTATTTTTGTACCTGAGGGGATCTTCATCCCACATCTTCTTTCCATACTCCTTTGGTGTCTACTCCATTTCGCTAAAGGTAAAGATGTGGAAGGTCCTCCCTATTGACATGGCAGACAAGTCAGCCAATACATTTCCATCTTTGTCCACTATTGTTCTAGTGTCTTCTTGGTACACCTCCCTACAAGCCATTACAAGTTCAGGGGATATGAGAGCTGGCGAGAATCCTACAGCCTTGGCTAATCCACTACTTCTGATTTTTTTGGCATTCTCTATTGTGGGATTGATCCTAACCCTCTGTTTGAATTCATCAATGTCTACGTGTACCAAATTAGTGTATGAGATCTCCTTCCATTCTATAAGGACCTTTGAGTTGAGGGGCTCCCCTTGGAACTTGTACTTCATTTGGTCTTTATCCTCCTTGCCTCGAGGTGCCTTAGCGATCTTCTTCCCATTATATTTCTCTATGATTGCCCTTGAGGATCTGACAACTAGTTTCATATATCCTACAACCAAACGAGCAGTAAATGATTCAAGCATAAAATACGAGGAACGTTAGCCAAAATCATGCAAAACAACATTAGATCAAACAATTCATTCTTTAAAGATCATAGAAATCTTCTAAAAATCACCTTCATCTTTCATTCAGAGGAATTTGGGAAATGCAGGCCAAAGGGTGTGGACTTCCCTAGGCTAGGAGTTGTTTTGGAGTCTCTCCTATTAAAATGGCACTAGCAAGATGACATCCTGCAGATGAAGTCTCGTAATGCGGGACCCGTGGGGCCAAAGGACGGAAGACATATTCAGGCTAGAAGATGCGAAAGGACACAGGAGGTCGACCATTTGGAATGGCCTCATTGGGATGAAAGTCCGATAGGGGAGATCTGCTTGGTTGGGTCTGCAAGAGGGTGTGGGTAATCCACTATCATTTGATCTTGTTTTACTATCCCAATGGCAAAGATGATGTCGGGTTTTGCAACGTGGGGAGACAAATATTGAAGGTCGTTTGGAACAACAAAATCCAAACGCAGTCCCATAGACAGAAGTTTGTAGCACTTTGCCCGCATGATGCCAAGACTTAGCCATTTTGCAGAATCGGGGGTTTCAATGACGCTGACAGTCTCGGGACCCAATGGACGAAGGGAAGTAATGTTATGGTTGTTTGGAATGGCGGGCACCAAACATAATTCAAAAGATGGTGATCTGCAACTGCGGGCCTTAGAGGGTTTGAGGGTCATTCCTTAAACTAATAAATTATTCGATTTTTTTTCATAAACGACAGATGAGAGGGTGGGGTCTGATTGGTGGGAGGATAGGTTACAGAGGTCATTTTGAATGACAAAATTGAAAGGCAATCAACAGACAAAGGCCCGCGGGGTCGGACCCGACAAGGCAAATGGACGCGCCCTTTAAACTTATGAAATTTTGAGCTTGTCGACCACGGAGACAGGATCCATGCATGAGGAGGATGCAATAAGATAGTCATTCGAGATGGCAGAGCCAAAAGTTGAAATACATTCGGAGGTCCATGATTTTCGACCAGAAGAAGCTGGAAGGTCAACCCTTGGAACTATGAAATTTGGCAAGGTTTGGGACGTCTAACAAGAGGGAGCACTCCGCGAAGGCGGGCCCGACAAGGGCGGCAACCTCTTTTGAAAGTTCATTGTTTGCAGGAGAATGAGATGGCTATGAGGGTGATGCAAGTCTGAAGGTCATGATCACTGCGCCCAAGAACAACGACGAGGGTGATTAGTTCCGCATGCAATTATCTCATTGTTTTGAGGGGGTTTTCAGATTTCTAACTTGTGGGTTTTGTAGTGAGGTCGTTTGTTTACCTAGATTCACTATTTTATTGAACAAACACTTTAATCATTTTCAATTTCTTGAGGAAACAAAGATGGCGAGGAGCGATGGTGAACTCACCTTTGGCTCCTGCACTGGATGATGATGAACATACCTTGAACGATGTTTGAATCGAAAGGGGGAGATTGTAGGCATGGCAACGACAATGACTCTACTTTAACACTTCGATGCAAAAGGAATTTGTTGAAAATGATAGGTCAGACAGGAGATATTTATAGGAAATATAGCATTAAATTCCTTCATTAAATGTTGGTATGGTGATTGTTGGGGTTGGTGAATGGGCACTTTAGAACGACTCCCAAGTCGGTGGAGTCTATTGACAGGATGACAGTTACGCGTTGGCCGTTTAAAATGATAGTCTACGAAAAAAGGGCATATCAGAGTGCGGGTCCCATGAGGCGGGAGGACGTTGGTTATCCTCCATCTAGAATGGCGAAGACATCAGAGAAAATTGTAGATGGTGGCTCGAAGGGTGGGACCGCACTGGATGGGGGACGTCGATTTAAAATTTGAAGGAAAACAACCAAGGGGATCCCGTAGGGACTTAGGAATTTGAAAATTGGGGGGGGAGAAAAAATATGGCCAAATCAAGATAATTCTTTCAAGGTTCCTTGACCATTTAGGACTCAAAATAGGGGGCACACAAAATGAGGTGAAACAAAAGCGACCCGACACAATCAAAAAGAGAGGGTCCCCATTTTGAATGGGGCGTGTGTGCTATAGGCACAACATACATCAACCAAAAATATTTTCATTCAATTTTGTTCTTGTTCAATTCTTTTCAGTTCAAGTTGGTAGATTCAATATTTCATCATATTTGCTCACCAAACCCTACGGATCTATTTTTTCATCGTGGACATGTTCATTTTCCTAATTCCAAGATTTCATCACGATTGGGATTTTTTGGCAAGTTATCGCTTTTGGATTAAGTGACAATTTTTGGAACCGACACTAAAATAATTTCAAGCCTAACGATTAGTTTGATCTCTTGTGGATCTTTCCCGTTACTTGCAGATCCTTGCGAGGTGTTTCTAATTGTTCCATGGAGTGTCCCCGACCTTAATTTTAGGTCTACACTTCATCATATGCACCTGCCGAGGAGAAATTCAAATTTAAGGTTGACCTATTTCATGCACATTACTTTTCCTTCATCGAAGATTGTAATGATCTTTGGCCGATATGAATGCTTCTAGATCTCGGATGTGATATAAATCATTGTAATAGATCATTAAGATAGCAATTAAGATAATTAAGAAGATATAGAATTCAATCTATAATATTTTCACTCGCATTGAGGAGCATATATGAATACTGTATTTCTGAACATGTTGTATCAAGCCCGTGATCCCAATCTATAAGCCCCAATGTTTTCGGTCGATTGTAATAAAAAATATTGTTAATGAGAATGTTTGAATCTGTATTTTCCTCTATATTTTGAGTAGCTTTTGTTGTGTAACTCTTGCTACACGGTCTAGACTGTTCTCTTTGAGCACCCTCCTACCATGACTACACCAATTTCTCTTATTGCACGGTCTGGATTGTTCTCTTTCAGGACCCTCCTACCATGACTGCACCAATTGGAGCAATCATGATAGGAGGGTCCTCAAAGAGAACAGTTTGGACAGTGTAGCAAGAGTTACACAACAAAAGCTACTCGAAATATGGAGGAAAATGTAGATTCAAACATTCTCATTAACAAAAAAATTGATTACAATCGGCCGAAAACATCCAGACTTACAGGTTGGGCTCACAAGTCTGATACAACATGCTTAGAAATATAGTATTCCTATATGCTCCTCAATGCGAGAAAAAATCTTACAGATCGAATTATATATCATCTTAATTATCTTAATCGCTATCCTAATGATCTATTACAATGATTTATATCACATCTGAGATCTAGAAGCATCCACGTTGGCCAAAGATCATTACAATCTCCAATGAAGGAAACATAACGTGCATGAAATAGGTTGGCCTTAAATTTGAATTTCTCCTCGGTAGGTGCATATGATGAAGTTTGGACCTAAAATTAAGGTCGAGGACACTCCACGAAAACAATTTGAAATACCTCGCAAGGATCTGCAAGTTACAAGAAAGATCCACAAGAGATCAAACTAGCCATTAGGCTTGAAATTATTTCGGTGTTGGTTCCAAAAACTATCACTTAATCTGAAAGTGATAACTTGCTGAAAAAAGATCCAATCGTGCTAAAATCTTGGAATTAGGAAAATGAACATGTCCATAATGAAAACATAGATCCCTAGGGTTTGGTGAGAAAATATGATGAAATACTGAATATGCCAACTTGAACTGAAAAGAACTGAACAAGAACAAAACTGAATGAAAATATTTTTGGTTGATGCAGGATTGTAAAGAACCCAGGATTCTCCTACATTAGACATATGAGGTTATTTTAGAGTGACTCCCTCACTTTGTTGGGGCTAAAGGAAAACCAATATAGTCTATCTCTGCCTAATAATTCCAAGAAGAAGAATCCACTATGTTTCTCTTTCACCAAATTATCCCTCATTGAACTCCGAGGTATACACAATTAATTCCCTCTGAACAACATATCCTCTTGAATGAAATAATCCAACCACTTAATCCTATCCTCCAGGACTGGTTCTTTACAAGCTCTCCAAAGTTCTATAAAATTTGGGTCTTCCTCATCCAAGTTCTTCAATTCATCAAAGCCTAATACTTCCACTCTCATCTTTTCCAGTAAATTTCTTCTCCTACTCAAAGCATCAATGATTCTGTTTGACTTTCCACTCCTATGTTTCAGAACAAAAGTATAACTCTACAAGAATTCCACCCATCTCATGTGTCTCTAATTCAACTTACCTTAACTGTTCAAATATTGCAATGCCTGATGATCTATATACAACACAAAATCCTTAGGAAATAGGTAATGTCTCCACTTCTTCAAGGCTTGAACTATGGCATAAAACTAGTGATCATACACTAAATACCTTTTCCTTGCATCATTCAACTCCTCATTGAAATAGGCTACTGGTCTTCCTTCTTCACTTAATACTGCTCCAATTGAATTTCCACTTGCATCATAGTCTACTTGAAATACCTTATTAAAGTCTAGTAAATCCAACATGGGTTGCTTAGTCACTTGTTTCAACAACTCAAAACTTTGGTCTACTCCAAATTTCCACCTAAAATCTTTCTTATCTCCTCTCACTATTTTTGTCAGAGGACTGCAAATAGAACTGAAATTCCTAATGAACTTTCGGTAGAAACTAGCCAATCCATGAAATGATCTTACATCTCCAATGCTTTCTGGTGTAGGCCATTCAAAAATTTCTCTTACCTTCTCAAGGTCCATCTCCAATCCATTATCAGATATCACAAATCCCAAATATACCAATTATCCCTTCATGAATCTACACTTCTTAATGTTTATCAACAACTTCTCTTCTCTCAACCTCTGCAAAAATTTTCTTATATGCAACAAATTTTCTTCTCTATTCTTACTTAAAATCAAGATGTCATCCAAATAGACAATCACAAACTTACCCAATAATTTCTTCAATACCTCATTCATAAACCTCATGAAAGTACTCGATGCATTTGTTAGTCCAAAAGGCATCACCAACCACTCATACAATCCTTCATTTGTCTTGAATGTTGTATTCCACTCGTCCCATTCTCTGATTATGATCTAATGATATCCACTCTTCAAATATATATTTGTAAATTATTTAGCTCCACTCAAACAATACATAATGTCATCCATATGGGGCATAGGAAATCTATACTTCACTTTGATCTTGTTTATGGCTCTAGATTTTGTACGCATCCTCCATTCTCCATCCTTCTTAGGTGCCAACACAATAGGAACTGCACAAGGACTTAAGCTTTCTCTTATTAAACCCTTCCTCAACAACTCTTTCACTTGTCTATTCAACTCTTCATTCTCTTCCAATGTCATCTGGTGTGTCGCTTTATTAGAAAAACTAGCTCTAGGAATCAGATCCATGCAATGACTAATACTCCTCACAAGTGGAAATCCATCAGGTACATTATCTGAAATGATAGCTTCATATTCTTCTAGCAACTCCTTTATCTCCTATGGTTGTTCTTCTACATGCTTCAAGTCTTCAACCTTATTAGGAACCAAGGAATAACACATGCTCTCATGTCTCAGTCCATCTAGAAATCTCCTTCCATTAACCAAACAAATTCTAGCACTCGTACAAACCTCAACTTTAGGAACATCCTCCAATGGCAACAAATTCTGCTTCATCCTATTTGTATCAATGGTATATATGTTCTTCCTTCCATCATGAATAGCCTATCTATCATACTGCTAAGGCCTTTGCAACAAAACATGGCATACATCCATAGGAATGATATCACACAAATCTTCATCATGGTAATTTCCTATCTTCAATTTCACCAAACATTGTTCACTTACTAGTATCCTATGCTCATCTTGAATCCATTCTATCTGATAGGGCTTCAGGCATTTCAACATTTCCAGCTTCAATTTGTTCACCATTTCTTCATAAACTAGATTCTTGAAACTTCCACTATCAATAATCACTCTGCAACATTTACTAGCTACTTTGCATCTGGTCCGAAACAAATTCTTTCTCTACAACGGTTCTTGCTCCATCTCACTTTGACACAATACTCTTCTATTCACCAACACTTCTCCTTCTTCCAGTTTATTAGATGATCCATCATGATCCTCCTCAGCAAAGGTTGTTCCCCTACTATTCTCTATCTTTCTGCTTGTCTCTCCCTAATTACATTCAAATTCTCTGTGTCCTTCTCCACCACACTTATAACAAGTTTCTTTGAATAATCTTTTCTCCTGTCCTCTATCAACTTTTCTATAACCCTCATTCTGGTAACCATCATATCCTCCTCTTTGGTAAGATTTTTCATCATTTCTACAATACGAATTATCATTCTTACTGACTTCCTTATCTTTATTTTGATCTACAAAAGGTCCTCTTCCTCCTCCAGTAAAAATTATTCCCCTTTGAAATTTTCCACCTCTTCCTCTCTGTCTCTGCACATGTATTTTATTTAGCTTCTCTTATGGTTTTAGGGCACATTGATATGCCTCCTCCACACTCAACAACTTAATCAAACTGATCTCATCTTGTATAGATGACCTCAAACCATTCACATATCTGGCTACTTGCTCGGTCTCATCTTTTGAATATCTAGATCTGATATTCAACTTGTAGAACTCCTCAGTATACTCTATCACACTTGACTCCTTCTACTTCAAATTCTGCAACTTTCAAAACAAACTAATTTGATAGTTTGTAGGCATAAACTCTATCTTTAACTAATTCACCATCCAATCCCATGATTTTATCTTCTCCTTTCCTTTTCTTTGCCTATCTGTCTACAAATGTTCCCACCAAAGGGATGCATTTCCTTTCAACTTTGTACAAGAAAATTTTACCTTCTTGTCTTCAGTGATACCTTCAAAATCAAAGTACTTCTCCATCTCTATTATCCAATCAAGCAATTCATCCAAATCCAACTTACCACTTTAATCTATTGGATTGAAATGTGGTTTAGTATTTACTCTGGTTAGGGCTCTTATAAACCTCTCTTCTCCCTGATCAAGGCCAAGCTGATCTTCTCTTTCTATTTCTTCCTATTCTTCTACCTCTTCATCACTCAAATCATCAACTAGTCAACCTCTCCTCTGGGTCATTTCAACTACTTCTAATCTAGTAGCAATTCCTCTCAACATCTCCATTATAGTTGGGTCTTCATTTCCATGCACTCCATTTCCTCTACCATTTCTTCTTCCCACCATCTTTACACAAGTCCTCTACAGCTACAGGTTGGATCCTCAGTTCGCCACCCCACAACAAATCTTCAACGAGAATTTGCAAACTCTAATGATCTCCCACAAAATGAATCTCGCTCTGATACCAATTTGGTGCAGTCACGGTAGGAGGGTCCTCAGAGAGAATAGTCTGGACTGTGCAACAAGAGTTACACAATAGAAGATACTCGAAATATGGAGGCAAATGCAGATTCAAAAATTCTCATTAACATAATTTTTTATTACAATTAGGTGACAACATCTAGGCTTACAGATTGGGCTCACAGGCCTAATACAACATGCTCAGAAATAAAATATTCCTATATGCTCCTCAATGTGAGCGAAAATATTACAGATCAAATTCTATATCTTCTTAATTATCTTAATCGCTATCCTAATGGTCTATTACAATGATTTATATCACATCTAAGATATAGAAGCATCCACGTCAACCAAAGATCATTACAATCTCCAATGAAGGAAATGTAACATGCATGAAATAGGTCGGCCTTAAATTTGAATTTCTCCACGGCAGGTGCATATGATGAAGTGTGGACCTAAAATTAAGGTTGGTGACACTCCATAGAAAATTTTGAAACACCTCGCAAGGATCCGCAAGCTATGGGAAAGATCCACAAGAGATCAAATTAGTCATTAGGCTTGAAATTATTCTGGTGCTGGTTCCAAAAAATTTCACTTAATCTGAAAGCGATAAGTTGCAAGAAAAAGTTCCAATCATGCAGAAATCTTGGAATTAGGAAAATGATCATGTCTACAATGAAAACATAGATCTGCAGGGTTTGGTGAGCAAATATGATGAAATACCGAATCTGCCAACTTGAACTAAAAAGAACTGAACAAGAACAAAACTGAATGAAAATATGTTTGGTTGATGTAGGATTGAAAAGAACCAAGGATGCTCCTGTATTAGTTTTCTTTCTACCTGGGTCTATAGTGGGTATCTTCTATGGAGGTGGAGATTGCTCCCATTGAGGTGAAGCCCTCTCCTATTGAAGTGGAGTGGGTTGCTATAGATTTGGTGGGAATTACTTTTCTCTACTACTTGTTTCTATTGAGGTGGAGTGTGTGCGGGTAGAAGAATGAAGGCTTTGAAGGTTTGGGATCTCATAAATTTCTCTCCTATAGAGGGGAGCTATCTCTTATTGAGGTGGATTTGGGATTGGTATTTTAGGAGGAGTGGTACTGCAAGAAGGTTGATGTGCTTCAATTCTCAGTTGTGCTCTCTAACTCCCCTATTGAGGTGGGGATTTTGGATTTGTCGGTGTTGTTGATTAGGGGTATGATGGTGTTCTACGCCATCAAGTTTAATTTTTTTCTTGGCTCAGTGGTGTTTTTCTTGAGTGGTTGGTTTGTTGATGCCTGGCTAATGTAGACAATGTCTATTTTTACCTAAGGGTTCTAGTTCTTGGTTAAAACCCAGTTGTTAAGGGTCTAGGGTCCCTTCAAAGCCTGCCTATTGTAGCTTGTGTAATATTGTTTTTATTTTTGTTGCTAGTGTTGTTGGACTATTGTTGGTTTGTGGATTATCATGTTAGCAACATGATTTGGTGTCATAGGGTTTCGGGTCCCTTCAAAACCGCTTTGTAATGGGTTTCGAGTCCCATCAAAACTTTCTTTAACCCCTAATATAAAACATGACCTATTCAACTAATCACTTAATAGCATTGAAAAAAGTGTGAATTAGAAAATTCAATTCAAAAAATATAATATATCACTTAATGTAATGTAAACTATATTATCATGGAATCTAGCAGCACTCGATCCACGAATAACCCCTACAAAACTTGTCTATTTCATAGGTCTGTGTGTTTCAAGCACAAAAAATAAGGCAATATTCGATTACCCTCGATGCATAGTCAAAACCTCAAACAGTCTGTTTGAGCATTCCTTCCTCATTCATCTTTTGAAGAGCTTTGAAACAAGCATTTTTGTTAATTTCCTTTTGTCGAGGTTTAGTCATTTTCCTTTAGGTGTAGGAGCACTAATTTTCAGTGCTCCTACACCTAAGGTCCCTTTTTAAGGTGCAAAAGCAGTGAAAATCACCACTTTTGCATTTTTCTTTCTTTTTTTTTTGTTGGTACATAAGTGGTGATTTTCACCACTTTTGCACCTTTTTGCATTTTAACTTGAGTCTATCTTAGTGAAATTAACGCAAAAAACTTAAGTTATTTTTTACCCTTCTTAAGCACTTTTTGGATCATTTGACATCATTTCACTCTTTTGAGTTTATCTATCTCCCTCCTCATCACACGGTCTCTTTCCTCCTTCGACAAAGAAATATTTGCAGTGGATCTTCAGCGCTTCTCCAAACTAAGTTTTTCGCCATTCTTTGTGGTATGTGAACTATCTTTCTTTTCTTATGTTTTTCGTTTACATATGCAACATTTTTTTACCTTGTCTCTGTGTAGGTGATTTTCTCCTTTGTTTTCATTTCCATTTTTATTTTCCCTAGATTACTCTTTGACTAGTTCTTTGTTGCGTTTATGAAAGTGTTCTTCTTTTTCACTCTCGAACTAGGGCTTTTCTCCCTCTTAAATGTCTGGGATTTTTCAACTTCCTTAGTCCTTTGTGTTGTGTTCTCACTATTACCTTTCATAGTATGAAAATATCCTCTTTTCCTGACACCTCGATCTCAAAACATTTTTTTACCAAGTACCAAGGCATTGATTTTATCCACCATCGCACTAAGTTTTTCACCAAACTCCCCATGCAGGAGGGGTGAAAATCACCACCCCTACATGGGGATTACTTTCACCATCGAGTGTTGAAGCATTAAATCAACCCACCCGAGCACCTTTCCAATACATTTCAAACATTGAGGTGTCTAGGGGGTGAAATTATCCACCATCACATGGAGTGACTTACTAACTTTCTCAAGTGCTCGAGCCATGAAATTCACCGCCCAAGCACTAAACTTATCTACCCACACTTTGGTATCAGAGTGCTGATTTTCAGCACTTCGACACCAACAAACTTTTCCCCCTAGTGTCAAAGTGCTGATTTTCAACGCCTTGACACCTACCTTGAAATGCAAAGTGTAGGAGCGTTGATTTTCAGCGCTCCTACACCAAAAACTATTTTTTCTTTCTAACACCTCGTTCTTCACTTTGGCTTTTGTTTTGACACTCATGCTCCACTTTTTGTGCCTCATAGCCAAAAATTAATTGCTCCAAATTTACTTTCTCAATTCACGCTTTCCAACATTGCAATTTTCTCCTAACACCTAATGATCAACTATTCTTGCAGTTCCTATCAGGTTCTCATCAGGTGATCCTTGAAGGTGATAAATCTTCAGTCTTGGCACTTCTAGATGACAACCGAAGAACCCCCATCATCTTCCAAGAAAGAAGTCAAGATGAAATACAAATAGTTGGGTGTTTTTCTGCCAACTGTGGTGATCTCAAAGGTGGATGAAATAAAAGACACTGAAATTGGTCATCAAGACCTACACAATTTTGTAAAGAGAATTCAGAAAAATCCCTTAGAAGATGACTTGAGAGCCATTGTTCATAGCAACTTGCATTTGGTGTAAACATTTTCAACTTCTACTCACAACACATAGTTTGTGCTTCAAGTTTCATCTCACTACATCCCAAATGAAAAAAGTGTAAGATTATTTAGGTCAAGTCATGATGAGATTGGATTCTAAATTTTTTTATATTGTTTTCAAAATCCCACATATGGAACAATATGCACCAATCACAATTCAACAAGCACAGGATATTTTTGATAAAGATTCTAATAAGGCCAAAACATTGATTGACACTCAATGGTTGAAAACTCCTAGGCATGCAATCTCTAGATGGCATAAAGGACTTCCTCGAAGTGACTTCAAAGAGGATGTCAGGGATATGATTACTCTTTTGAGCAGGGTGAAGGGCTTTCTGGAATCATCCCATTTTCTAGATTGGATGTATGAATACATCCGCATAATCAGGAGAAAGAAAGCTCATATAGACTAGGGGACTCAAATCAATGATGAATTCATGAGAAGTTGATCAATGTACTGACCAATTTGAAATTCTACATGACTTGTTATTTGGTGTACACAACTGTAGTTATGAGGAAATTCCCAGGTTTGTATACAAAGGGAAACAAACACTCTATACCTGTGTATGATTATTATTATCAATTGAATCTAAGAGAAAGCTTCCATCATTTCAGAAGAGTTACAAATTCCTTCTTTGCACCCCTATTGTTTACTTTTGATCCAACTCTTGAAAAGAAAAGAGTATCAAATGAGTCTTACAAAGTTGTTAGCAAAGTTGGATGTATATTTTTGCAATTCCCAACCTGTACTTACATAAGAGTAGGTTTCTCTACTAGGTGTCCCTACATGTTACCCAGACATCCCTTAGATAAATGGATTCTAATGGAGCTATGCAGACAATTGATCACGGTTCACAAGGAACATCAAAGGATCCATAAGCTAGGGTTCAAGCTTCCACTGACTATTGGAAGGTACACTATTAAAAGTGTACAAAAGGAAAAGAATGTTCTTGTAGAAATGTAGGTAATGACTATCAGGACCTACAAGTATAGAAATGACTTTGACTATCACGATTTGAAAAGGAAACTCAAGGAGGGTCACCGACATGTCTAAAGTTTTGAAGAAATATTAGAGAAATGCAGAGATGAAGAGGACATCCACAAAATTGATTATTGTAGGTTAACCATAGAGCAGATCAAGGATCTTGGTGTTTCTGACCTACCAAAGGGTTTCAAAGATCCTGGAGACATCATGAACGCTACCTACGATGAAAATGAAATCTCTAAGAGACTTTTTCCTCCGATTCAATGGTCTAAAAAGGAAAGTATATCCATCAAGGAAAGGATTTCCCCCATATTGTCCAACATAGTAGAATGGGTGCACAAACATGGTTTCCAGATCAAAGATTTTAGGATGGAATCAAAAGGAGAGGTACCTGAAGTAGAAGCCATCCAACAACAGGAACTCTGCACAAAAGACAAGCATGCATATACTCCCTCTTCTTCCCATAAAGGTCCTAAAATCAAGTTTAATGTTCACAAAAGGGATACACGGGAAGTTGAAGAAGAAGAGGCCACAAAATATGAATCAACTCACTCAAAAGGGAAAGGACCGGTTTCTAAAGAACAAGAGTTTGAAGGTGAAGGAAATGAAATCAAGGAATCAGTTTCTAGAGAAGATTTTGAGGAAGAAGAGTCTGTTGAAGAAGAGACTTCTCCAGAAGAGCAAGATTTTGAAGAAGATGAGGGCGAACAAGAAGGTGATAAAGAGGAACTCAGGAATGATGAAGAACAAACTATATCTCCACATGAGAATTTTGTTGAAGACCTTCCCCAATCGTCATTGCCCATTACTTCAAATGTTCCTTACACACCTCCTAATCCTAACACTCTTCCACCTCCTCCCACATCAACCATACTTTCCACTCCCCCCGCAGTTTCAAATATTCAAGTTGTTGATATTTTTTCAAGTTCTCCATCATCCACTCCTAGTTTTTCATCTCCATATTATGACATCACTTCTGATGTAGGAGCATCCTTGGTTCTTGGCAATCTTGCATCAACTAAAAATATTTCCATTTTGTTTTGTTCTTGTTTTGTTCTTGTTCAAGTTGGTAGTCTGATGTTTCTTCATGCTTTCTCACTAGATCTAACGTACCTATGCTTTCATCGTGGACATATTCATTTTCCTTATTCCAATTTTTCAACTCGATTGGATCTTTTTCTAGCAAACTATCACTTTCAGATTATGTGGCAGTTTTTGGAACTGGCCTTGGAATAACTTCAAACCTAATGGCTAGTTGGATCGATTGCAGATCTTCCACGTGACTTGCGGATCCTCACGGTGTGTTTCAATTTATTCCATGGAGTGTCCCCGACCTTACACTTAGGTCCACACTTCATCATGCGCATCTACTGAGGAAGAATTTCAGATTTGAGGCCGACCTGTTCTTGCACACGTTATGTTTCCCTCATCAGAGATTGCAATGATCTTTGGCCGACATAGATATGATATAAATCTTGTAATGAATTATTAGGATAGCAATCAATCAATATAGAGTAGAATAAGATGAATCTAAAGTTTGATCTATAGGATTTTTGCTCACATATATGAGCACTATACTTTGAATATATTGCAATCAGGCCAATGTGCCAAATCTGTAAGCTCGGATGTGGTCGCCTATATGTAATCAAGATTTCTAATAATAAGCATGTTTGTATCTTCATTTTCCTCCATATTATGTGTCGCTTTTGTTGTGTTACTCTTGTTGCACGGTCGAGATTGTTCTCTTTGAGGACCCTCCTTTTGTGTCTGCATCGGATTGGTATGAGAGCGAGATTTGTTCCTTTTGAGATCATCAGAGTTTGTGCAGTCCTATTGAAGATTTGTTGTGGGGTTGTGGATTGAGGATGTGACCTACAATTGTAGAGGGCTTATGTAAAGATGGTAGGAAGAAGAAATGGTAGAGAAAATGGAGTGCGTGGAAATGCAAACCCAGCTATAATGGAGACGTTGAGAGTGTTAGAGTAAAGGTTTTAACTTAAATATGTTAATTAAGTTACCTTTATTCCTCTCTTAAGATTTCACTTAGTTTGCATAATGTGACATTTAATAATTATATTAATTATTAAATGTCTACCTATTAGAGTTTCTTTAGGGTTGCACAATCTCCTTTCATAAGGATTCGTCTTTGTATTATTTTACTCTCTCTGATTAATACATATTTTCAGCTTTCAGAGCACCCTTGTTTTTTTGTCTCCAATGTCTTCTTTTGTGACAGGTTATTTGCATGCAAGTGATCTTCAGGGTCTGTGAAGTTGGCTTTCACAACTTCTACATGGTATCAGAGCTCCAGACCGGTGGTTGCCTGTTCGGTTTTTCGAAGATTTCGTATTACAGAGTTTTTATTTATGTGCAAGGGTTTCAAGCTGCAACCGTTTTTTGCTAGATCAGAGGATTTGTCCATCATTTTTTTAGAGATTTCGACTTTTTCTCTCTCAAACAGTGCATTCTAGTGCAAAACAAACTTCACAGTTGCGCTCAGAAGACCCAAAAACCCCTATTTTCATATAAAATATGATAGGGTTTGCTGAAAATTGGTTTTTTTGAGTTTTTGGGGTTTTCCAAAAATGCTGCCAGAAAAATCTGTACGAACTCCTTGATTTTCATGCAAGTTTGCCTCGATTTTTGTGCCATATTTTTTGGCATTTAAAACATTTTTGAGTTGCCTCGGTTTTTGTGCCATTTGTCTCGATTTCCATGTCTTTTTTTATTTTCGTGCTACCTCGATTTCTGTGCCATGAAGGTACAGCTGAATATTTTATTAATGTTTTAATCTTTAAATTAATAAAATATTTGGTTTAATGCCTAAATGAGCACTTTTAGTAAAATGGTCATATCTTGGGCATACAGTGTCGAAATTGGGCAAACAAGATATCGTCGGAAAGCTAGTTTCAGGAACTATCCAATGGTACAATTTTGATTTTTTGGGTTTGCAGTTTTGATATATATTTTTCCAGTCAAAGTCAGATGATGATTTTTACACTTCGGGAGGCATATATTTTGCGTCTGGACTCCGTTTTGCGCAAAAAAATAGGCGTTGGAAAGGTGTGTCAGTGCTATTTTCAGATTTGTAGTCTATTTAATCAGAAAATTTACCAGGTATATTTTATTCAGCTTTTTGTTTTTTTACACTTTGTGTAATTACTTGGACATTCTGGCACCTACATGGGATTTGTTTGTCTGGGATGGATTATGTTGATATGATTTATTATGGCTAAGAGTTTCAATTTCTGATTTTTTCATTTGAGTGAGTATAATGGGTTTTTCTACTCACCCTTCAGTTGTATTTCTGGATAAGGATAATTATGAGTCATGGGCAAAGGGCATACTTACACATTGTAAGTGGCTCAATATTTTGCCTTATTTATATGATCTCATACCTACACCAGACACATCAAGGGGTTTATCAGCATGGGTTATTAGTCGAGATCATATTGTAGGGGTTATTGGTTGTAGTGTTGATTTTGACACTTTGTGTGCTTTATCTGACATGGCTGTCCTCACACACTTTGGCAACATCTTTGGGAGATTTTTGGAAACCCTAATATCTCTCCATTCCCAAAGAATCCCATTGCAGATTGTCTCATCCCTCTTGCAAATGTAGATTTCATACCCTATGATAATTGTACTCTAGAGGAGCTTGAGTATCTTATAGGTCTTGCATGTGTCGATGGTTCAAAGACTTTGTATTCATGTTCCCACTCTTCAGACTGAGACTTCATCAGCATCTCCTGTTGTTCCTGATTCAGTGTAGTAGGGCATCATTCCCCTTCCAGACATAGCTATTTTGGACTCTTATCTTGCAGACATATCTTTCTTGTTTGTTGAGTCCTATATTGCAGATTTGGAGGATTATTTTGAGGACATTCATCTCCTCTACCTTGACAGTCAGGTTACTACTGTATGCCCACCAGTATTAGTGCATTCAGAGATTCCATTTCAAGATTCTCCACATCAGTTTGGATTTGACATCATTTGTTTCAGTTTAGACAGTGAGATCCTTCAGCATTCGATCATGGCACATATCTTGAGACAGATTAGTTCATCACTCTTCACAGGGTTTCTTCGACATCGTCCTTTGGATCCGTTTCTTCCCAAGGGGAGGAATATCATTTGCCACTTCAGGATCTCTTTTTGGATTCTACATCAGGCATCTACCATTGTGACAGGAGTTTCTTCATTGTGGGGGGGCCTTCTTCTCTCTTTCTATCTCTCCTATGGAGACCATTGTACATGTACTTATATGATAGAAGTTGTCTATGGGGGGTATCATGTAATCCACCTCCTATCCTTCTTTCATTAGTGAATTGCATTCCTTCTTTGCATTCTATTTTGGGGAGGAGTTTTGTTCCCACTGGGTTTTCTCCTTTACCCCATTTCATTTAGTTTGCATTGCTTTTGTAAATGGGTACCTAATCAGGCCTAGTTGTCGGGACCCATGTTTACTTTCATGCATTGTAGTTACCTTTTCTTTCTTGCACATGTTTGTAGTTGCACTCTTGCTCATCTCAAGGGGGGGTGTTAGAGTAAAGGTTTTAACTTAATTATGTTAATTAAGTTACCTTTATTCCTCTCTTAAGATTTCACTTAGTTTGCATAATGTGACATTTAATAATTATATTAATTATTAAATGTCTACCTATTAGGGTTTCTTTAGGGTTGCACAATCTCCTTTCATAAGGATTCATCTTTGTATTATTTTACTCTCTCTGATTAATACATATTTTCAGCTTTCAGAGCACCCTTGCTTTTTTGTCTCCAATGTCTTCTTTTGTGATAGGTTATTTGCATGCAGGTGATCTTTGAGGTCTGTGAAGTTAGCTTTCATAACTTCTACAAAGAGGAATTGTTGATAGATTGGAAGCAGTTGAAATGACCTAGAGAAGAGGTCGACCAATTGATGATGTAAATGATGAAGAAGTAGAAGAATAGGAAGAAGTTTCAAGAGAAGAGCAACCTGGCCTTGATTAGGGAGAAGAGAGGTTCATAAGATCCCTAACTAGGGTGAACACCAAGCCATATTTCAATCCACCATATTATAATGGTAAGTTGGATTCAAATGAATTGCTTGATTGGATAACATAAATGGAAAAGTACTTTGATTTTGAAGGTACCATAGAAGACAAGAAGGTAAAATTCACCTGTACAAATTTGAAAGGGCATGCATCCCTTTGGTGGGAACACTTGCAGATAGATAGAAAAAGGAAAGGAAAGGAAAGGAGAAGATAAGATCATTTGATCTGATGGTGAATAAGTTGAAGAAAAAATTTATGCCTACAGACTATCAAATCAGTTTGTTCCAAAAATTATAGAATCTGAAGAAGAAAGAGTCAAGTGTGACAGAGTATACTGAAGATTTCTACAAGTTGAATATTAGATCTGGACACTCAAAAGATGAGACCAAACAAGTAGCTAGATATATTAATGGTTTGAGGTCATCTATACAAGATGAGATTAGTTTGATTAATTTGTTGAGTGTGGAAGAGGCATATCAGTGTGCCCTAAAAGAAGAAGAGAAGCTGAATAAAAGACATGAGCAGAGACAGAGAGGAAGAGGTGGAAGATTTCAGAGAGGAAGAATATTTACTAGAGGAGGAAGAGGACCTTTTGCAGATCAGAATAAGGATAAGGAAGTCAGTAAGAATGATAGTTCATACCAAAGAGATGATGGAAAATTTTATAGAGGAGGAAGATATGGTGGTTACAAAAATGAAGGTTATAGAAAAGATGACAGAGGACAAGAGAAAAGAGTATTAAGAGGAACTTGTTACAAGTGTGGAGGAGAAGGACATAGAGCATTTGAATGTAAGAAAGAAGGGACAAGCAGGAAGACAGAGAAAAATAGAAGAACAACCTTTGTTGAGGAGGATCATGCTGGATCACCTAATCAACTAGAAGAAGGAGAAGTATTGGTGAATAGGATAGTGTTGTGTCAAAGTGAATTGGAGAAGGAGCCATTGCAGAGGAAGAATTTGTTTCAGACTAGATGCAAGGTAGTTGGTAAATGTTGCAAAGTGATCATTGATAGTGGAAGTTTAAAGAACCTGGCTTCTAAAGAAATGGTGACCAAATTGGAGTTGGAAAGATTGAAGCACCTGAAACCCTATCAGATAGCTTGGATTCAAGATGAACGTAAGATACTAGTAAGTGAACAATTTTTGGTGAAATTGAAGATAGGAAATTACCATGATGAAGTTTTGTGTGATATTATGCCTATGGATGTATGCCATATTTTTTTGGGAAGACCTTGGCAGTATGATAGACAGGCTATTCATGATGGAAAGTGTAGACACCAAAAATTGGTCTAGGCCCGCAACTTCAATTTCTTCATAATTTGTACCTTCATTGACATAATTAAATAATCTTAATTATTTAATTATATGTCTAAAGTCATTTGTCTTCTATTAATTAAATAACTTTAATTATCTAATTAATTCATTTTATCCATATTTCAATCTTGATTAATTAAATAAATATTATTTATTTAATTACATCACTAATTAAATCTATATCTCCCTAAAATTAAATAAATTATTATTTAATTTACCATTGTCACATTTCCAACTATAATTAAATAATCATTTTGAATTATTTAATTATTCTTTAACTTTTTTGATAGTTAATTAAATAAATCTTTATTTATTTACTTTAATCCCCAAATTTTGAATGTTGAATTAAATAAACGTTTAATTCATAAAAATAATTATTCTTGGCATATTCCTCTCTGATTAGATAATTGCTTAGTTATCTAATTAATCATCACCACTTAAGTCAAGATTTAATTAAATCGGCCAATTATCTCCTGATTTAATATCTTATTGTTCCTAACAAACAGACCTACCTCCTCGTCAACTTTCCTCACCCTACTTTCGTTGGGGCATATCTTTTTTTCATTTTTCTTTGAAATAATGTGATAAACACATTGTATCAAAGAGGGACAAACTGTAGACACCAAAAATTGGTCTAGGCCTGTGACTTCAATTTCTTCATAATCCGTACCTTCATTGTCATAATTAAATAATCTTAATTATTTAATTATATGTCTAAATTCATTTGTCTTCTATTAATTAAATAACTTTAATTATTTAATTAATTCATTTTATTCGTATTTCAATCTTGATTAATTAATTAAATATTGTTTATTTAATTACGTCACTAATTAAATCTATCTCTCCCTAAAATTAAATAAATTATTATTTAATTTACCATTGTCACATTTCCAACTATAATTAAATAATCATTTTGAATTATTTAATTATTATTTAACTTTTTCAACAGTTAATTAAATAAATCTTTGTTTATTTAATTTAATCCCCAAATTTCGAATGTTGAATTAAATAGACATTTATTTCATAAAAATAATTATTCTTGACATATTCCTCTATGATTAGATAATCACTTAGTTATCTAATTAATCATCGCCACTTAAATCGAGATTTAATTAAATCAGTTAGTTATCTCCTGATTTAATATCTAATTTTTCCTAACAAACAAACTTTCTAGGTTTATCAGTTAGTCTTATTCTTCTACATGCGAATTGTTATTAATTAAATAACTTTATTTAATTAATTCATTCATTCGTGTGTTCAAACACAACGTTTCTTCTTTATCTTTGACATGCAATCTCTATTCTTCTAAATTTCAAACAGTCTCAACTAAAGATTAAATTATTATTTAATTTAATCTTCATCTTATAACTCGCATTATTTCTGACACTAATCTCTATCACATGGCATTCATTAATCTCAAACGTCAATCTGTCTTTTGAATCTGAGTCGATCATTCAAAAATCAATTTTCTATAAATTGGCTTGACCTTTGTCATTATTCCTCCTCCTAAAATCGATATATTTTTAGGAAGCTTTTATTTAATCTTCGATATTTTGTTAAGTCAATAATCAATAGACCATATTTGCATACTTAAGAAATCTGAGGGCAATTATATTAATCCAGAAAAATGGAGAAGTGCAATTGAGGTTATTCAAGGATTTATATAGATATTCGGTGAGACTGTTCTTGTATTTATGCTTTCATAGTTTTCCTTGTTCTTTGTTGTTTAACATAGGATTAGATTAGTTTTATGCTTTTATTAGATTAATCTTGTTTGCAGTTTTATTCCAGCGTTACATTTGGTGAACCCGACGTGAAGACACCGTCTTCAAATCCATAGAATTTTTTAATTATTTTCACAGGTATAGTATGAAATGACGCATGTGTAGTACAAAATTCTGCAACTGGATTTTTGAGACGCATATGATATTCTGTGATGCATCTATTGTTCTACGACACATCTGCTTTGTTATGTGATGCATCTAGTTGGTAAACATTTTTCTGAACTTCCGTGTTTTAGTTTTTAGTTTTTAGCTTTTTATGACTAATTTTGAGTTTGTAGCATGTGTTTTAGAGGAGTTAACATAGTGTTTGCAGGAAGATTCATAGAAGACAAGCATTTGAAAACCTTTTTGCAGGACGATTGAAGAAGACAAAGAAATAATAAACTACTAATGAGTTGTTTTGTAAAACGCTTGTCGAAGATATTTTTGAAACAAATTGTTTGAGTAAATTAGAAAATTATCATTTGGGCTCAAAATTAATCATTTTCTTTCATGTTTGGTGTGTTTGCACAATTGTTAGATTAAAACCCCTAATTCGATAACAGAAGTATCCTCTCCCCTTGCGCATTCGTGCGATCTTGGGTGTAAGAGAAACTATTATTGACTCTAGAATGGGCCTACCAGGTGGGAAAAGGTAATCACCCCAGGGAATGACTCGACTAGTAACACGCTAAATCTAAGTGACTTTCAGCCGGTATATAAGTGTGAATACTTGAGGAAAGTTCAAGTATCATGAGGATTGTTCCGACAAAAAGGGAAGCAATGGTCTCTTGCCACATGGATGGTCCCCCATGAATGGAATGCACATACTAAAAATCCATTCTTTATAGATTAACCAAAAACCCTTCTATTTGTTGGTGCAAGAGGTCAGACCTCTGAAGTTGTCTCACATTCTTATGGTTCTTAGCAGAGATGAGAAGTTTTCCATGGGAGAGTAATGGGAACTAAAGCTTGGCTGACCCGAGAAGTGTGTGTCGTGGAGGGGAGCTAGTGTGGTCAAGCTTCTAGTCATCCACTCTGAATAAGCGTAGCTGGGGAAACCCAAGTGAGAATTCAACAAGTATTGTCCTTCACAGCCTTAGGATTGTACATGTTTTCTAGAATTATATACATTCATGATACATCAAACCAAAAACACTTTGTTTTTTGATTGTCTGTATTTTTCCAAAATTTGATCATGAAATAGAGTCAGTCGAAAACCTAGTTCATCAAAAAACCGCATCTATCAAAATGGGTCACATCTATTAGTTAGAAAAATGCAACTGTTAATCTGAGTCGCATCTATTAACTAGAAACTTGCAACTATCGAACCAGAGTCCACTGTCATTTACCAAAAAAAATTGAGTCACATTTGTTAACCAGAAAGTCGCATTTGTCATCCTAAGTTGCATCTGTCATAGCGAGTCACATCTGTTCAAAACTTAGTTGTATCTATCATAGTGAGTTGCATTTTCCTATCATAAACCTGAGATATAGTTTACCAAAAAAACACATTTGACACGAAGAACCGCATCTGTTAAGGTGAACCACATTTTCCTGATAACCAGAAGACCAAAATTCAATATCACGGTCTGAAATGAGTCATACCGGTCTCTAATTTTCTATTTTCTTCCTTGGACAGAAACCAAAAAGTTTGCTCATACCTTGCATAATAGCATTCTTTAGGTATCACTTAGCTTTGGTCATATGCATCCTAGTTACACAATTTAGCTGCATCTTAGAAAAGTTACCTTGCATATCTGAGAATAGGATAACTTTCCATATTTTGGGAAAACCCTTGCTTCAAAGAACATTGTCATTGAACCTAGTCACTTGTCAACATATATTTTGTCCTCACATGAATCCTTCCAACTCATCAATCTACTTTGGGAGTTCACCTTATCTTTTGGTCCTAGTCCTACATAGGTTCTTTGGCAAAACTAAATTGTAGCCTTGGTTAAACTATAGGTGGTAGGTACCCTCCTCTTAGAATCATTTAGAATTGATTACCTTAGAAGTTTTCTTAGACTTTTGCATACTTAGAAACTGTCATCCTAGCATAGCATCATTTTAGAGAAATCCTTATTTGCCAAAAAATACCAAAATAATAGTTGCATAGCATTTACCTTATATCCAGAAAATCCCAAAAACATAGACTAGAACATATAATTCTTAGATGTAGTTTTGCATCCCTCATTTTGAGCAAAAATTTTCATGGTCGAAACAAGGTCTAAAAAGAAATGTAGAGAAATGGCTGATCCACAGGACTTCATCAATCCCTTCTCGAACATACCACCAGGGATATCATCCAGACCTCATAAAGCCATGCTAGAAAAAATTGTCACTATAGACACACAGGAAGATTCAAGTAGAAGACATAGATGCCACTGTCCAAGATTCTGAATTTGCATATTTTGTAGATGAATGTTTGGCACAAGATCCCCAGAGATATCTTGCAAAAAATTTATTAGAAGGTGCCACTCTACCTCTAGGATTTGACATCCACACACTTAAAACTTCATCTACCCAAGGAATGACAACCATTACATCAAGTCTCTCTATTCCTCAGATTGCCATGATAATACCATTTGGCATACCTACTCAAATTGCCTTAACTATACACACAACACCATTTGGTATAACACAAGGCTTACAGTTCACTGCAGGAGCATCCACATCAAACTCCTTTCGCACAAACACCAAAAGTAAAAGGCCCAAAATTGGCATAAACATGACATAGGCTATACCAAAAATCAGAATCAATATTGCCATTCCACAAATAGGGACAATACAAATAGGACATATTCCTATGCCTAATCAGAATCCATCACAGAATATTGTGCCAGGACATATTCCTACACCAAATCAGAATTCATTACAAAATATTGCATTTCAGAACACTTACATCGATCCTAATAATGCAACCAACATGTCTTTAACACAGGTAGATGTTCTACAAAATCAAATGCAAGCCCTCTAACAACAAATGGATAGTATTTCAATGTCAGGCAAGCGAACCATTTCAGTGCAAGATTTATGTCCACATCCTTTTGACAAAGCACTATACATGATGCCCTTCCCACATGAATACATTATATCAAATTTACCTAAGTATAATGGAAAGAGAAATCATTTGGAACACATCAGAGAATTTTCCACAACATGCATGGACATATCATATGATCCAACATACCTTATGAGACTCTTTATGCGAACCCTTGTCGGGATAGCATTGGAATGGTTCTATAAACTTCCATATGACATAAGATCATGGGGTGAATTAGTTGAGAAATTTTTGGAACATTCTTCCTTCAACATAGATAATGAAATCATGATAGCTACCTTGTGTCATACCATGCAATAAGAAGGAGAAAACTTCACCACCTTTTTCTAGAGATGGAGACGTTTAGCTAGTCGATGTCCAGTTGAGATACCAGAGAAACAAAAGTCACAATATTCCTTGAAAATCTTCATCCAAAATTGAGAAGTGACTTAAGAGTACATTATTGTACCTCTTTTCTAGACTTGGTGCAATAATGCATTATACTTGAGAAATCCCTCATTGACAAAGGATAAATTAAGATGCCAGGTAGGAATCTAGTTGTTCAACACCAAAACACCCCCAATGATAGAAACAAATTTTGGTCTCAGAACAAAAATGTAACAAATGACAGTATTGTTGATGCTAAGACCCTACACACAAGACCTATCATCTCGCTTATAGGTTACAATCCCTCTCATGACATACCCAATAGTGTTGATCAAACCGCCAACTTTGTCCAAAATTCACAACGACGGCGACCACATAGGAGATTTCCAAAACATGAGTTTACCCCTTTAGGGGAACCAATTGAGACAGTTTTCAAAGAACTAATTAAACATAAAATCATACAACCTCTAGAGCCAAAAAATATGATCCTGGAGAATTTAAACCTTCATGGTGGGATGACAATTCCATTTGTGATTACCATCAAACTAAGGGACATAACCTACAACAATACCGACAATTGAAGAACATCATACAAGACTTTGTTGAAGTTGGAACTATATAAGTCAATAGGAAAAAATATACCAAAAACAATGACCACAAGGTCTTTACAGATCCATTACACGACCATGGGAAAGGAAAGCCCTCCAGTTTGGGAACTAAGACTAATACCTCAGCCAATTATGCCAATGCTAGGTATGATTATAAACCAGGTACGATCATCAATCATATCCGAGCTGCTAAAAAAAATATCCATACCATTACCATAAAGAAGTGTCCTAAATGTGCTTTCAATACACGCAGAACTAAGATAACCCTTCCAGGTCCTTCATCAAAGCCACAACTACATTCTTCCAAGCCTAAGTATAATTTACTTCATCAGTTGGGAAAGACCTCCACACAAATATCCATCTTGGAGTTGTTGACCCTATCACCAAATCATCAAACCATTCTTGATAAAGCCTTGCAAAGCACAAAAGTCCCCACCAACTTAAATTTCAATCATTTTGAAGAGATGGTAGGATACTTAACCAATTCTCATCATGCCACCTTCTCTCAACAAGATTACGCAACCAAAAAGACCAATCATAACAACCCATTACACCTTGAAGTTCTTGTCCATCAAACGAAAGTCAGACGAGTCTTGGTAGACGAAGGAGCAAGGTTGAATCTTTGCACCTTGAAGTTGGTTAAGGCATTAGGTTTCTCGGAGGAATGCGTAGACACCACTAAGAGCATAGTCATCAACGTGTATGATGATGAGGAAATATCATCTAAAGGAGTTGTAACACTCCCTATCAAAATTGGCCCGACAGTTATGGACACTATTTTCCAAGTCTTGGATCTCGTCCTTCCCTATAATCTGTTACTAGGTAGACCTTGGATACATGCAATGAAATCCATACCTTCCACTTACCACCAATGTCTCAATTTATCGTACAATAGCATCAAAATCACAATCGATGATGATTCAAATCCCTTCCAATATTGTACTAGCCTACATGAAATACCACAACGAAAAGTGCTAGTTAATCAAGAGGCTTCATCCTCCACCTTATCCATGTATGTTGACCCATCGACACTTTCTAATTCCATCATATCACAATCACCATGTTCCACTCCTAAGGTCGAGATCCAAGATAAGGGATGTAGAGAATATCACATGAAAGCATCCTATTGTGTCAACAAGTTGATTCCTCCTAAGTCATACGGTCTACCCATAGTAGATAGGAGGCAATCCATGGTCACATTCCATGTCCCTCCCACAATGACCTTTACAAAATGGGGGGAACTAAGTAAGGAAGCTACAAATCAAGAAGATGTGACCTCTTGGTTATATAGTGAAGACAATGCAAACCCTTTACCATCTATTCAAATATCTAAAGATCAAAATGGAAAAGGCTTCATGATAATGCAAAAGAAAGGATATGACAAACATAGTGGGTTAGGACTACATCAGAATGGAAGGACTAAACCAATCATTTTTTTACAATGACCAAAAGGTCTGGGGCTAGGGTTTCAACCAATTAGGATTGGCATTCCTAGTACCTCAGTACCATCACAAAATGAAGTAAGTGCTTCTGAAGACATCAAGATATCCCAAAAACCATTTGACCCATTATATTATGACTCCCTTGACTCAAATGAATATGAATGGGATTCCCTTTCCTCTACTAGCATGACGGAACTAGATAAGTTATTTGGGGAACTTGACAAAATGCTAAAACCCATACCAAATCCATCTGACTCCCATCCTAAAAAGTCCTTGTCAAAAGAAGAATGGCTTAAGCTTTATTATTGGGAAACCTTTAACCCCTCCTCTTGGGAACCTAATGAAACAACTTCTGATAACCTAGCCCTTACAGTGGTCCCATCTCAGAGTCTACCTGTCCCTAGGAAAAAGAACAAAAAGGAGTTAGTCCTAAACTTCTATGACCATGTCAACCACTCTATCCTCACCTTGTCAACATCCACATTTGATAACTCTGATGATGACATGCCCCTTGTATATCCCCAACTTATCAATTGGGATCAACAAGGTACACCCATCTTAGACATATTTGAGAATGATGAAGCGATAGCTAAGTTCATGGGATTGTGATAAGGCATACCTAGAGGTGATCATAAAGTTGGCTTTACCATAGACTTGGATAACATGGCATATTTTGGGGAGTCTGTTAACACCTCCAATTGCAAAAGTGAAAACAAAAAGAAAAACAATAAAAACAATGAAAATGACAAGTCCCTAGGTGAAAACCAAAAGGCGCCTTTGGATGAAGAAATAGTTAAAATAAAGGACGCATCCAAGGGAAAAAACCTCTCTGAGGCACCCAAGGATGGAGGTGTCAACATTCTCCTAGTTTCTTAGGAAAGGTCACCCATGTTAGTTGAATAATCTGTCGAGATCAACATAAACACTGAAGAAAATCGTCAGGTAATTTACTTTGTCGCATCTTTGACAGAGATAGAGCAACTAGAGTATCAGGACTTCTTCACAAAAAGATGGATAAAATTTGCATGGTCATATGCTAACATGCCTAGGTTGGATCCGGACCTAATATTGCATCATTTACCATTACAACCAGGTGTTAATCCCATCAAGAAGAAGTTAAGAAAAATGCATCCACAGATCGCTCTACTAGTCAAAGTAGAACTTAAGAAACTATTGGATGTCAAATTCATCAGATCAATAGACTATGCATAATGGATTTCTAATCTTGTGCCAGTAACTAAACCATCTAGGGGCATCCAAATTTGTACAAACTTTAGAAATATCAACAAGGCATGTCCTAAGGATGAATTCCCTTTGCCAAACATTGACATGATAGTGGACCTTACAACAGGATATGAGATGCTATCCCTTGTGGATGGTTTCTCTGGATATAATCAAATCAATATCACACCTGAGGACCAACACAAGACAACTTTTACATGTCCATGGGGAACATATTGTTGGAACGTCATGCCTTTTGGGCTCAAAAATGTTGGGGCTACATATCAACGTGCCATGACAACTGTATTCCGTGACCTTTTACATACTCTCATGGAGGATTATGTGGACGATCTAATAGCCAAATCATTGACAAGAGAAGATCATTTAGAAGTCTTAGATAATATATTCCAAAGACTAGAAAATTACAAAGTAAGGATAAATCCAAAAAAATGTGTCTTTGGCGTTAAATCAAGCAAACTTCTAGGATACATCATTTCTAGACAAGCCATTGAAGTGGACCTAGCGAAAGTGAAATCCATAATGGACATGCCTCCACCAACCAACATAGGTCAGATAAGAACACTACAAGGAAGATTGCAATCTATCAGACGCTTCATATTACAGCTAGCAGACAAGATACATCCATTTCAACTACTACTCAAAAAGGGTATACCATTTGTATGGACAAAAAAATTCCAAGAAGCTTTTCAAAAGATCAAGGATTACCTACTTACACCACCTATGTTAATGTCACCTATAAATACCCGACCTTTGATACTTTATATTTCAAAAACTCAATCAACACTAGGAGCCTTACTTGCACAAAATGACGATGAAGGTCATGAAAGAGCAGTGTACTATATCAGTCATACTTTGGTGGGATATGAGCTAAACTATCATCACATAGAATGTGCATGTCTTGTAGTAGTCTTTGCTACTCAAAAGCTTAGGCACTACATGCTTAATCACCAAACCATGTTGGTCGCCAAGATAGATCCTTTGAAATTTCTCCTAAGTAAAGCAACACTAATAGGTTGATTGGCTAAATGGGTAATGATACTTAGTGAATATGACATCCAGTATGTAGAAAGAAAAGCTACAAAAGGACAAGTCATTGTTGAACAACTAGTAGACACACCAATTAAGGATGAGCATCCTCTATTTTTATATTTTCCTAATGATTTCATCTTCACCATTGACAAAAGAACCACATGGAAACTATACTTTGATGGATCCCACACAAATTGTGGTTCAGGAGTAGGCATATTGTTTGTCACACCCCAAGGTGACACTATTCTGAAATCATTCTGAATTATCTTTCCTTGCACAAACAACATAGCAGAGTATGAGGCCCTTGTAACAAGACTAAAAATGGTATCCCAATGGAAGATTAAGCATTTACAATTTTATGGAGACTCTCATTTGGTAATCCAACAAGTCAATGATGAATATGAAACTAAAGATGAGAAACTAGCCCCATACAAATGCATGGCTGACAGTTTTAAGAAATATTTTGATAACATCAACTTTCATCAAGTACCCTACATTCAAAACAAGACAACAGATGCTATGCCAACTGTTGGTTCATTATTGGATATACCTAGCAATGTGCCTAAACTCAATTTTTTGGTCGAACAACTTGTGGTCCCTACCTTTGACATCCCAGATTTTGCGATGGTGTGTTTGCTTGTTGGTCCTACTTCCCCGTGGTACAAGGACATATATGGCTACCTCCATGCCCAAATCCTACCCTTAGACTTGTCAAATAACCAACGTAGGACCTTTATCCGTAAGTCTTCTAAGTATACCATCATCAAAGATACCCTTTATAGACGTGCCTTAGATAACACCTTGTTGAGATGTCTCAATGATGAAGAAGCACAAGCAACCTTATGTGTGGTACATGAGGGTATATGTGGATCCCATTCTAGTATTCCTACCTTAGCTAAGAAGATTATTAGATTAGGTTATTATTGGCCTACTATGGAAAAGGACTCATATATCTTTGTCAAGAAATTTTGACAGTGTCAAGTACACGAAGATTTGATACACACGCCAGCATAGGACCTTCGTTTGATTACTTCACCATGGCCCTTTTCCCAATGGGGACTTGACCTCATATGTAAGATACACCCTCCATTTCCCAATGGCCATAAGTTCATCATAACTACAATTGAATACTTTACCAAGTGGATCAAGGCTATTCCTATGACCTACATCACCGACACTCAAATTTCCAAGTTTATCCTTAATTATATCATTTGTCGATATGGTGTTCCTCAATCCATCATCACAAATAATGGCCACCCATTTAAAAACCAATAATTCTACCATCTCTATGAATAATTCCATATCCAACATCATTTCTCCACTCCCTATTATCCAGAAGGTAACGACCAAGCTGAGGCATCTAACAAAACAATCATTAGAATCCTCAAAAAGACTGTCAATGACACCGGTCATGACTGGAATTTATAGCTTAATCCTACCCTATGGGCTTACCGCACAAGCATCCGCACTCCCACCGATGCCACTCCATACTCCTTGGTATTCGGTTCTAAATCCATCTTACCTATAGAGGTCAAAATTTCTTCCCTAAGGGTATCATTGAAAGGGCATATGATGATGAAGAGTACCGAGTTTCAAGACTACATGAGTTAGAATTCCTAGATGAAAGCAAATAGAAGGCACTAGATCATCTTCAATCATATCAAAACTGTCTTCGTCATAGCTATAATAGGAAAGTTTTGAATCAACACTTTGACATTGGTGACCTGGTCTTAATGGAAAATCCAAAGAATCAAATAGAAAGAGAAAAACCAGGCAAGTTTGAACCTAACAGGTTAGGGCCCTATATTGTTACAAAAGCCTTTGGATCAGGATCATATCAAATCTCTACCCCTGAAGGAGAACCACTCTTATCACCAATCAATAGCCTTCATCTGAAGAGGTTCTATGCATAGCTTCTAAGAGTCTTGTCTTAACCATAAAAAATACAAAAATAAAATAAAATAAGAAAATAAAAATTGAAAAATCCACAAAATAGTAAAGAGAAATAATTCGTCCAATAGTGAAAACCACTTCGGTGGTGCTTTGGATAAGTACCATGGTGAAAACCTGGAAAACAGGTGCCATGTGTAGTCGACTTTACTCATTCGTCTACCATTATTCCAATCTGATTTTTGTATCATTACACCTGTAATAAATGGTTATCATTTCCATTACTTGGAACGATGGACATCAAGTCCACTCCACATCCCCATCCCATCCTATTGGTCTTATACCCAACTGGGGGAAAATACTCGACCTATGTCATTTGGACCTTGCACTCATTGTTCCAACATCAGAAAATGTCTTGAAAAATCCAAAAAACATTAGAAAATGTCCTTAAAAAATCCAAAAAAATCATAGAACTCCAAAAAGACAAAAAAATAAAAACATGTCAAAAAAACCCAAAAACAAAGTCAGAGTCAATTGTGTCAAAGCAGTCATAAAAATAGTCGAACTAAGTTGTCTTTGTGACTAGACGTAGACAAGGCCATCTAATAATGTGCCCTCGAGACATTAAGTTAGTCTTTTTAGGTTTGTCACATATCACACACACAAAATCATGACTTATTCTTTGTACATGTCAAAATCATTGGTTGTGTCGAACTACGAGGTCTCTACGTGTATAACATAGGGAAGGCCATCAATCGATGAGCCCCCGAGGCTACACTAGGTCAGTCCTTTAGGGTACGTCGTGTCAACATAAGTAATACACTATCATCACACACAAACAATGGTCAGAACATCGAGACAAATCACACATCAACAAGACAAACACGTCAACAATGTCAAAATGTCAACTCAAACAAATTTCCAAAAACAATCAACTTATGTCTTATACAAGATGTGTCCTTCTTGGCAATAGACATTATCATTTAGTAAACAATCATCATAGCCTTATGTAGCTTGTCGCATCAATGACATTAGACTCAACATCTTATACAGTATGTGCCTTTCTAAAACCAGACTTTGTCATGCCTTACATAGATAGTCACAAAATTGAAACTAGACTCAACGTCTTATACTGTATGTGTCATCACTGTCATTAGGATTTATCAAAAAAACAGCTTATCAAACAAACAACAGATCAAATTTTCAAAAATATTTTTATTAGCTATTGACTTTATGGCTTGTTTTGTCTTATCTTTTTATTCTTTGGCTTTGTCTTTGAGTCTGGTTAATAGCTTTCTCGAGGATGTCCCATGAAAGATTTAGAGAAGCAAGGATGTCTCAAGACTCTTTTTCTTTGAATGTTGTCTGTCGACTATCTTTTAACTTGGTTTTTAAGTCAGGTTACTAGCTTCTTCAAAGATGTCACATGAAGGATTTAGAGGAGCAATGATGTCTCTTGACTTTGTCTTTTTATTTGTCTGTTGTCTGTGGTTTGTCTTGACAAAAAGACTAAGGAAAATTTGTCCTTAGTATGAGTTAGGACACTCCTTGTTTGTGACTATATTTTTTTAGCAAGTGGATGACCTTACACACCTTGGTCTATCTCATATCATGGTGTTTATTATCCATTTGTGTCATGTCCCGCCCAATGATGATTTAATGCAAGGCCAACTATGTATTTGGCAAAGTATTGAAGATTCTGAGACTCTTTTAACATCCATGTCTTCCATGCTAACATCCATGTCTTTTATGCTACTGTTCATCTTTTTCCAATCTAACATTTTTTCTTTTCTACATATTTATTATCCTTATCTATTTTCCCCCATTCTCTTGTCCTTCATATTTTAGTTCTCTTATTGATTTTGAGAGCACACTCGTGTTCTTTGAACCCACCTGTCCTCTCAAGGGGGCATACCACTACCTCCTCGTCAACTTTCCTCACCCTACTTTCATTGGGGCATATTTTTTTTTCAATTTCCTATGACACAACGTGATAAACACATTGTATCAAAGAGGGGCAAACTGTAGACACCAAAAATTGGTCTAGGCTTGCGAATTCAATTTCTTCATAATTCGTACCTTCATTGTCATAATTAAATAATCTTAATTATTTAATTATATGTCTAAAGTCATTTGTCTTCTATTAATTAAATAACTTTAATTATTTAATTAATTCATTTTATTTGTATTTCAATCTTGATTAATTAAATAAATATTATTTATTTAATTATGTCACTAATTAAATCTCTCTCCCTAAAATTAAATAAATTATTATTTAATTTACCATTGTCACATTTCCAACTATAATTAAATAATCATTTTGAATTATTTAATTATTCTTTAACTTTTTCGACAGTTAATTAAATAAATCTTTATTTATTTAATTTAATCCCCAAATTTTGAATGTTGAATTAAATAAATATTTAATTCATAAAAATAATTATTCCTGGCATATTACTCTCTGATTAGATAATCGCTTAGTTATTTAATTAATCATCACCACTTAAGTCGAGATTTAATTAAATCAGGCAGTTATCTCTTGATTTAATATCTAATTGTTCCTAACAAATAGACCTACCTTATCGTCAACTTTCCTCACCCTAATTTCACTGGGGCATATATTTTTTCAATTTTCTTTGACACAATGTGATAAATACATTGTATCGAAGAGGGGCAAACTGTAGACACAAAAAATTGGTCTAGGCCTACAACTTCAATTTTTTCATAATTTGTACCTTTATTGTCATAATTAAATAATCTTAATTATTTAATAATATGTATAAAGTCATTTGTCTTCTATTAATTAAATAACTTTAATTATTTAATTAATTCATTTTATCTGTATTTCAATCTTGATTAATTAAATAAATATTATTTATTTGATTACGTCACTAATTAAATCTATCTCTCCCTAAAATTAAATAAATTATTATTTAATTTACCATTGTCACATTTCTGACTATAATTAAATAATCATTTTGAATTATTTAATTATTCTTTAACTTTTTCGACAGTTAATTAAATAAATCTTTATTTATTTAATTTAATCCCCAAATTTTGAATGTTGGATTAAATAAACATTTAATTCATAAAAATAATTATTCTTGGCATATTCCTCTATGATTAGATAATCACTTAGTTATCTAATTAATCATCACCACTTAAATCAAGATTTAATTAAATTAATCAGTTATCTCCTGATTTAATATCTTATTGTTCCTAACAAATAGACATTTTGGGTTTATCAGTTAGTCTTATTCTTCTGCATGCAAATTATTATTAATTAAATAACTGTATTTAATTCATTCATTCATTCATGCGTTCGAACACAACATTTCTTCTTTATCTTTGACATGCAATCTCTATTTTTCTAAATTTCAAGCAGTCTCAACTAAAGATTAAATTATTATTTAATTTAATCTTCGTCTTCTAACTTGTTATTTCTGACACTAATCTCTATCGCATGGCATTCATTAATCTCAAACATTGATCTCTCTTTTGAATCTGAGCCGATCATTCAAAAAAAAAAATCTATAAATTGTCTTGACCTTTGTCATTATTCCTCCTCCCGAAATCGATATACTTTTAGGAAACTTTTATTTAATCTTCGATATTTTGCTAAGTCAAGAATCAATAGGCCATATTTGCATACTTAAAAAATCTGAGGGCAATTATATTAATATGGAAAAATGGAGAAGTGCAATCGACGTTATTCAAGGATTAATACAAATATTCAGTGAAATTGTTCTTGTATTTATACTTTCAAAGTTTTCCTTGTTCTTTTTTTTTTAACATAGGATTAGATTAGTGTTATGCTTTTATTAGATTAATCTTGTTTGTAGTTTTATTCCAACGTTATACAAAGAAGAACATATACACCATTGTTGCTAATGGGATGAAGCAAACTTTGTTGCCATTGGAAGATGTTCCTAAAGTGGAGGTTTGTACGACTACTAGAATTTTTTTGGTTGATGGAAGGAGATTTTTGGATGGACTGAGACATGAGAGCATGTGTTATGCCTTGGTTCCTAAGAAGGTTGAAGACTTGAATTATGTAGAAGAAAAACCAAAGGAGATAAAGGAATTGCAGACAAAATATGAAGCTATCATTTCAGATAATGTACCTAATGGATTGCCACCTATGAGGAGTATTAGTCATTGTATGGACCTGATTCCTGGAGCTAGTTTTCCTAATAAAGCAACATGCCAGATGACATCGACAAAGAATGAAGAGTTGAATAGGCAAGTGCAAGAGTTGTTGAGGAAAGGTTTGATCAGAGAAAGATTAAGTCCTTGTGCAGTACCTATTGTATTAGCACCTAAGAAGGATGGAGAATGGAGGATGTGTACTGACTCTAGAACCATAAACAAGATTATAGTAAAGTAAAGGTTTCCTTTGCCCCAAATGGATGACATTATGGATTGTTTGAGTGGATCTAAGTACTTTACAAAGATAGACTTGAAGAGTGGATATCATCATATCAAAATCAAAGAAGGATATGAGTGGAAAACAACAACATTCAAGACAAATGAAGGATTGTATGAGTGGTTGGTAATGCCCTTCGGATTGACAAATGCATCGAGTAATTTCATGAGGTTGATGAATGAGGTATTAAATAAATTCTTGGTTAAGTTTATGATTTTTTATTTGGATGACATCTTGATTTTCAGTAAGACTAGAGAAGACAATTTGTTGCATATAAGACAAGTTTTGCATAGGTTGAGAGAAGAGCAGTTGTTGATAAACATTAAGAAGTGTAGTTTCATGAAGGAAGAGTTGGTATATCTAGGATTTGTAATATCAGTGGATGGATTGAAGATGGATCCTAAAAAGGTAAGAGCTATTGTTGAATGACCTACACCTGAAAACATTGGAGAGGTAAGATCATTTCATGGATTGGCTAGTTTCTACTGAAAGTTCATTAGGAATTTCAGTTCTATTTGTAGTCCTATGACAAAACCAATATGAGGAGATAGGAAGGATTTTAGATGGACATCAGGAGCAGACACAAGTTTTGAATTGTTGAAATAGAAGGTGACTGAGCAGCCCGTGTTGGCTTTACCATATTTTGATAAGGTATTTGAAGTAGATTGTGATGCAAGTGGAAATGCAATTGGAGCAGTGCTAAGTCAAGAAGGAAGACTAGTAGCCTATTTCAGTGAAAATTTGAATGATGCTAGGAGAAGATATTTAGTGTATGATCAGGAGTTCTATGCCATAGTTCAAGCTTTAAAGAAGTGGAGATATTACATATTATCTAAGGAGTTTTTGTTGTATATGGATCATCAGGCTTTACAGTATTTGACCACTCAAGGTAAGTTGAATTAGAAACACATGAGATGGGTAGAGTTCTTGCGGAGTTATACTTTTGTTTTGAAGCATAGGAGTGGAAAGTCAAATAGAGTTTTTGATGCTTTGAGTAGGAGAAGGAATTTTCTGGCATAGATGAAAGTGGAAGTATCAAGCTTTGAAGAATTCAAGAACTTGTATGAGGAAGACCCGAATTTTGCAGAACCTTGGAGAGCTTGTAAAGAACTAGTTTTGGAAGATAGGAGTCAATGGTTAGATTATTTAATTCAGGAGGATATGTTGTTCTTAGGAAATCAGTTGTGTAAACCCTGAAGTTCAATGAGGGACAACTTGGTAAAATAGAAACATAGTGGAGGATTAGCAGGACATTTTGGAATTGATAAAACAGTAGCATTGGTAAGTGAGAACTATTTTTAGCCATATATTCATAAGGATGTTAGGAAATTTGTGTAGAGTTGTAGAGTTTGTCAAGTTGCAAAAGGGAGTAGTCAGATTGTATAAACCTTTGATAGTACCAGAGAGACCTTGGGAAGATATCAACATGGATTTCATACCTGGTTTGCCTAAGACACAAAGAGGTAATGATACAGTACTTGTGATAGTGGAAATTTTTTCTAAGATGGCACATTTCATACCTTGTAAGAGATAACAGATGCAGTACATGTAGCAGATTTTTTTTTCAAAGAAGTGGTCAGATGGCATGGCTTACCTAGGAGTATTATTTCAGACAGAGATACAAAGTTTGTTGGTTACTTTTGGAGGACACTTTGGAAGAAGTTGAAGATAGATTTGAAGTTCAGTTCTACTTTTCACCCACAGACAGAGGTAGTAAACAAGAGTTTGGGGAATTTGTTGAGATGTTTGGTTGGAGAGAAGACTGGAAGTTGGGATTTAATCCTTGATCAAGCAGAGTTTGCATACAATAACTCAGTAAACATGAGTATAGGAAATACACTTTTTGAGATTGTTACTAGAATTCATCCTAGAGGTATATCAGAGTTGCAAGACATCAGTAAGGAAGATAAAAGGAGTGTAGAAGCAGAGGAATTTGCAGACCATATGAAGAAAGTGCATACTCAAGTGAAGCAACATTTGGAAGATATGAACCGGAAGTATAAGGATAAAGCAGATGAAAAGAGGAGACATAAGGAGTTTGGATTTGGAGATGAAGTGATGGTATATTTGAGGAAGGAAATATTTCTTGTTGGCACATACAGTAAACTGAAGATGAGGAAGTTTGGACCCTATAGGATTTTGAAGAAATTTGATTCAGGAAATGCATATGAAGTAGAGTTACCAGATGACATGGGTATTTCACCTATATTCAATATTGCAGATGTTCATCAGTACCATGAAGTAGAATTCAGTGAGGACAGTAAAGAAAAATTGGAAGAACAATTTCCTAAACAACAATCAAATGGGATAGAAGAGATTTTGGATGTTAGAGATGGGAGAAAGACTTGTGGAAGACAATACAAAGAATATATTGTGAAGTGGAAAGGTAGACCAATGGAGGATTCTTCTTGGATTTCTCAGGCTGAGGTAGATTGTATTGGTTTTCCTTTAGCCCCAAAAAAGTGAGGGACTCACTATTCATTAACCCTGGATGTCTAATGTAGGAGCATCCTTGGTTCTTAGCAATCTTGCATCAACCAAAAATATTTCCATTCAGCTTTGTTCTTGTTCTTGTTCAAGTTGGTAGATCTAGTGTTTCTTCATGCTTGATCACCAGATCTCACGTACGTATGGTTTCATTATGGACATTTTCATTTTCCTTATTCAATTTTTCAGCTTGATTGGATCTTTTTTTGGCAAATTATCGCTTTCGGATTATGTGACAGTTTTTGGAACTGGCCTCGGAATAACTTCAAACCTAACGGCTAGTTGGATCGATCGCGGATCTTCCCCATGACTTGTGGATCCTCATGGTGTGTTTCAATTTGTTCCATGGAGTGTCCCTGACCTTACACTTAGGTCCACACTTCGTCATGCGTATCTATCGTGGAAGAATTTGAGATTTGTGGTCGACCTGTTCTTGCACACGTTAGGTTTCCTTCATCGGAGATTGTAATGATCTTTGGTCGATGCATATGTTTCTCGACCCATGGATGTGATATAAATCTTGTAATGAATCATTAGGATAGAAATCAATCAAGATAGAGTAAAATAAGAATAATCTAAAGTTCAATCTGTAGGATTTTCGCTTGCATATATGAGAACTATACTTTGAGCATATTGTAATCAGGCCTGTGCACCGAATCTATAAGCTTGGATGTGGCCGACTATATGTAATCAAGATTTATGATAATAAGCATGTTTGTATCTACATTTTTCTCCATATTTTGTGTCGCTTTTGTTGTGTTACTCTTGCTGCACAGTCCAAATTGTTCTCTTTGAGGAACCTCCTTCCATGTTTGCACCAACTTCTGAATCTAAATTCAATGGGTTTATGAATGAATATTTGCAAGGTCAACTTGGTGTACAATCTACTAGAGCAGCCATGATAGACACTACCCCAATTGTCACCATACTAGTCATTTCTATAGAAGTGATTGTGACACAAGAGTTAATGGTCAGTCAAGAAGTGTATACTTCCTCTCTTCCCCTTGGTTAGTATCTCAAGTATCAAAGTGAAAGAAACAAATGATCTCTCTAAAAGAGCTCGATCTTGAAGAGATAGCCCCTCCAAAATCCAAGGGGAAGAAAAAAGAAAAAGTACATTCAAGGCTTCATATTGACAAAGTTGGTCAAAATTTTGTAGAGATTGGTCTACCCCCATGGGAAGAAGGTGATGTTTCCATGGAGGACTACACAGCCACAAGAATCCGGCTCATAAAAGTAACAAACGAAAGTGCCAAGGCAGATGCACAAGTGGTCCTAGATGCATTGGTAGGAAGGCTTGACCAGATGGAGCATGCCTGAGATGTTTACAAAGAGAAGGTTGAGTGTTATGAAGCTATTTTGAGAAAATTAGCAAGCTCTTCAGGAAATACACAATCTATGGCTATGATAAGCATTGAGGAACCAACAGTACTGAAGGAATAGAAGTTTTCCTCCAAGGGTAAGGCATTGTATGATTTTATTGATGAAATGATAGAACATGGTTCATAGGTTATCATTGTTGAAGATGAAAAGGCTACTCAGATAGCGAAGTTGAAGTCAAAGCCTGAGAAGGAAGAAATAATACTTTCTCGAGAGAAAAAAAAATGGACAAACACCTCTCATTTTGATCACAAATGAAAGAGGAAAAGCAAAGTAAATTGGTGAAATTTGGGGTAATTCTTGACAAAGAGAAATATGTGGAGGTAAAAGAGATGTTCAAACACCACATTCAAGTGATCAAATCTCTTATTGAAGACATCCACCAAGTACAAGAAGATTTCGAAGGACATCATGCTATCCTAGAAGTTGAAATTAAGGAGTTATCAAGTAAGCTCCTTGATGAAGATCATATTTTCCTCCTAGCTATTGAACTTTCACGGATCTACAAGGAGGTCGTCATGGAGCAAGTAGAGGATGTCAACTTTTCAAAGACCTCCATGTATGCAATTTGTGACTTGCGGCTTTCTCTTGATAATCTCAAGATGCATATTGATAGATGCAAAAAGCTTCGCTCATCTACCAAAATATCAATCACTAGAGTTCACACCATTGTGGATTACACTGTTGGTCCATATGAGGCATTCGTCTTGGAGACAAAGAATAAACACAAAGACTTCCACGCCTAAAGCAAGGAATCATGAAGAATTTTTCTTCTCCAGTGTTATTTTTTTCTTTCATTTACTCATTTTGTAAATAGTTCTTGACATATTAGATGTCCTTTTGAGAAATGTAATTACATGTAAAAACATAGATGTTTTCTTAAAAAGATGAATGACATTTTTGGAAAAGTCAACTAGTTAATTAGATCATATTTTCCTAGATTTACTCTTTTGGTTTTCCTAAATTTACTCTCCTCTCCCATCTATAAATATGAGAGGATCCTATTTTAATGTTTTATCTTTAATCTTTTGCAACAAAGTGCTGCCCATTTGTGAAACAAACACTGAAACTTTGTGTTCAATTTTGTGAATATGAATTTGATCAATAAAGAAGAAATTTGCATACCAAACTTTTTGTTGGATCAATCATCTTTTGGATTTGATTAAGATTGGCAGCGATTATTGTGTGAGATCTAAGGGCTTTGAATAAATTTGTGTAAAATTTGTGTTGCACTCTTTATTCGAATTTGTGCTTATGTTTGGATAACTATTGGTGGATTTTCTACAAGACTTTGTGCTTGTAATTATTCATGTTGTTCAAGGAATTGTTGTATCTAATAGTACTTTGTGCTTCTAATACGACAAATTTTACATCTCTCAAGGATCCATTAGTGAAAATCTACAAAACGATTTTGTGCCTTCGTGAGTTTTTCTTTCTCATTTTATTGTTTATTATTATCATACCTGGTATCTCCAAGCTTTGCTTTGAAAAGATACAGATATTGGAATTACTGCTTTGTTTTTATTTTAAAGTTGTATCGAATCAAAACCATCAACCGTGAAGCATTGTAAAATATATTCTCTAAAAAAAGAGAGAAGTATGAATGTGACACACCCCATCTCATAATTGTAGTGTACATGTTTGTGAATATTTAATTAGTTTTACTTAGTTTCTGTAAGAAATAAGAAGGGCACCTCCCTTTTCTGAGAGGATAGATTACATCTCACACAACTATGGTTGAAATCAAGGTTGTGTTATCTATTGAAAAAAGGATTACATAATTTTCACCCAACAAACTAAATTCAAAAAATACCATTCTTAATATAATTATCCATCTAAGCTAACATGGATTATGTGGTACCTCAAGTGGCCCTTGCTTGAGCTACTACAATCCACAATGTCTCCTTTCAAATACTAACTTAGAAAATCATGCTACTAAAGTATCCTACTTTATTGTAATCCACACATACATAGAGCTTCATAACAAAGTATAAAACATATTATATTTATCTAACTTCATGAAATATATTTAGTTCGTCTCTCACAAGAGTATCACCATATATTGGGTTTGTGAGAGTCTTGTTATTCAAAAACTATTAAAAAAAAAAATTATGAGCAATTATCAGCTCCTATGAGAAAGCAGGAAGAGGACCTAGTATTTAACTTAACAAAAGTATAAAAGTGGGTGGAAGTAGAAGTGTTGGAATCCAATAAAGAATCTACAACAATCAATAAGACCATTATATCATAAATGTGCTTAATAGGAAAAAGCTTTAATTCAATACACTAATCATTGTTAGAACATGTCTCCTCTTCCACCCATGATTTATTGAAGGGATGGAATGACACATGGATATTTGTGTCCACATCCTTGGATAATAATTTGCATCGTCTTCTAGAAATATGCTCTTGCTGAAGTTGGCCACCTCCTCTAGTTGTGTTGAACCGACATCCTTATGTTCTAGGTTGACAAGTTCTTTATAATTTTAGGGGTTAGTCTTATTCTAAAGATATTTTTCATTATTAACAACTATAATTAATCATAAAATCCTACCAAATCCTATAGACATTAAAATATCATGCATTAATTCATTAATATATCATATCATATTCAACTTAAATTATATATAAAGGCTTAGAAATGTCTTTGAAACTTAGGAGAAATGAGATAAAAAAAAAATATGAAAATAAAGAAAGGAATTGGACATTTTTAAGACTCATAACTAGAAAATTGGAAAAGATTTTATTTATTGTGTTGCAAAGACTGATAGATCTAAATTTAGAGATTATGTTCACACCAGATCTTTAAGGGATAAGGACAATGGAAGTGTTATTAATTTCCTTGAGACGGCCAACTGAGGACTTGAATTCCCTAACAACCTAAACATCCTGACCAACAATGTCCCAATATCTTTGGAAGAACCCAGAGGAAACCCATCCAGGCCAAGAGATTTGTAGGGTTTTAGAGAGAATATAATGTCTTTGACTTCTTCCACCAAATCATGCTTGTCCATAGTCACAAAATCAAAGGTGGAGAGGGAATTGGGGGATAACTTGCAAGAGTTGGTTAGCGATGAGGTCTAGTTGGGGGTTGTTGTTAAGATGAGGGTTAATGAGGTCCTTGAATAATCTAACCCTCTTGATGGATTTCTTCTTCTTTGGAAAAGAGTGTACCATTATCATCAATAAGATTAGTTATCCTTTTCCTTTTTTTGCTCTTTGTAGCTGATTGGTGAAAGAACTTGGTGTTCCTGTCTCCTTTTATCAATAGATTTCTAGATCTTTATTTCCAATAAATTCCATCTCTTTCAACAACATTGTGGAGATCACTCAATAGTTTCTTTTCTTTATGAGAGAGCTCAACAATTTCTCCATCTCTATCCATGTCCTTTTGGACTTTCATCAATTGACCCTTTATTTCACATTTTTGGGACAATATGTTTCCAAAGGAAGTCCTATTCCAAAATTTCATATTTCTTTTAATAATTTGAAGATTGAGGGAAATTTGAAACATAGTTATCCCATGAACATCAATAATCCACTAGATATGAAGGAGGATTTTGAAATCAGGTGATAAGTCCACATTCTTTCAAATCTAAAAGGAAAGAAAGCTCTAGCTAGAGGAGTGTGCCAGTTTAGGAGCAAAGGGGTATGATCATACCCAAATCTTAACTAGGAGGATTGGGAACAATGATTAACAACATCCGAGTTGGTCAAAACAAGACACTTATTAAGTCTAAATTGAATAAGATCGATTCCTATTCTTTATTTACACCATGCAAATTGACTTCATTTAAGATCAATGTCTAAAAGACCTACATTGACTAGCAAGTTGTTAAGGTCCATCATGCTATCAGACAGGTCTAGAGTATCCCCATCTTTTTCAAATGGGTAAAGAGGGGAGTTAAAGTCTTCGAGCAACATCTAGTGGGAACTCTTAAGGAAGCTCTATTTCTTAAGAGATTATCCCAAGTCTCTTGATGAAGGGCTAGGTTTTTCTCCATATATATTAGGGTAAAAGTACAAAGTTGTGTCACACTTTTATAAAGGAAATGGCCAACACTAATCCAACTTTAAAACTAGAATCAATAAAAAGTGATATATATGTTTTGAATTTTGAAATGATGTAAACTAATAAAATATTTATTTTTTAGTATATTTTATGTTTGAATATTTTTGAAAAAATTAAAAAATTATTTGAATATATTTTTTTATAAATTAACACTATAATTTAGTTGTTGATAAAATGTTGAAAAATGAAGTTACATGAGATGTCAACCATTATATAGTAATTTTGTTTTCCTTCATTTATTTTGTGTTTATTTATAACTTGAAACTTTAGGGCATGGATACACTTTTTTCCAATTTTGATAAATATATATTTGTAAATAAATATTAAAATGTGAAGGTATTAATAGTCGACGTCAAATTTCATATAAAATAGAAAAAAAATTATACCATCTTGATATAGATTCTTATATCTAGGACATCATATTTTTTTCAATTTTATTAATAAGTTTTACTATTTTTTCTTAACATGGTAATCAACCTAATGCTTTGTGTTGATAACCTACATTTAGCAAAGATAAAAAGGAAAATATAAATAATAATAAAACTAGTAAAATGTATACATTTTTTAAAACTAAACTTATGGATCTACAAAAGGGTATTTTTTATATTTTAATAAAAATGTTTTTTACGCAAGTAAAAGTTGTTGAAACATCAAGTTTTTCAAATAATTTTTTTTTTTTGGTAAATTGGACTCAAAGTGGTGCTAAATATTCATTTAGCCAACAATTTTAGTTGGAAAATTTGTGGACATATATAACTTAGCTAGAATGAATCTTACAAGAACATATGTTTGACCAAAATTATTTTTTAGTTAAAATTACTTGAATTCACCTGTGCTGATAAGTTGGTTGAAAGCGAGACACAGCTTTGTGTTGATACCCATTAGAGAACTATTATAATGAAGTCTCCACAAAGTATCCATACCACTAGAGGCACCATCAAAAACCACAACAATAGAAAGGGAAAATTACCAAATATAATTACAAGTTTTTTCAATACTAGACACACTCATTTTGGTTTCTTGGATGAGTATAATTTCAAGCATGAGCTCTTTGATTGGGTTCTTGAATATATTTTTCTTGTGGGGGACATTGAATCCCCTTAAATTGTAGGGGATAATAATCACTTTTTTTTTCTTTTGGAGCTTGGATGCTGCATATTACTCTGACTTCCATTAGAAACATATCTTGTTGTGTTCCTCTGTCTCATTTCTCTAGCAAATTTTCTCCCATGCTTAGAATTAATTCCCACATCAGTCATCTTTCTCAGCCCTAGTCCAATTTTTGAAAAAGACGAGATGGAATGAGAACACAAGAGTCCAAAACTAGACCCCTTAGAGGATTTGGGAAGTAGGGGTTGACAGGAAGAGGAATCTATGTTGAAGACTCTGATATCGCAACCTCCTAGTCCACCATTGTAGGATGGGAAGGGACACCATTATCCACCTTTACAAGGAAAACAATGGGAAGAATGTCTCCTACCTTCTCCACAACAGGATTGGGGGAAAGGAGGAGCAAATATATTCTCCATAGAAGGACCAATTAAAAAGCTAGAACCGGTTGAGGAACCTCCTGTGGACAATCCATCAATTAGAGGTCCCAATAGAGGAGAGGGATGGGTACTGACATCAAGAGGACTTCCAATAGTTGAAGCCCCAATAAGAGATTGAGGAGAAACCAATATTACTTCAACAATAGGGGGAGTATATTTTAGTTCCATCTTCTTCATCGAGCTCGAGGGTCAAAGCTCAAAGGGGGCCTCACAATGCCCTTATCTTTTGAAGGCTCAAGAATGGTCTTTCTCATCAACTCTCTTTTTAGACAAGCAATACAGAGGTACCCCACCAAGGAGTAGATTTGATAGAAGAGAGTTGAGTTCTTGTGTTCAATTACCTAAGACCATTTCCAAGCCTATACTCTAAAGTAACAAAGGTTGGTAGGACTTTGTTTGGATCAATGTTGACACATAATCTAGAAAATATGCATCTAGACCTAGCCTTAGTGACATGATCTAGTGAGAGAAAATTCCCAAAGGATTTGGTAATCCTAACAATGACATCCTCATCCCAAAACTCCCAAGGGAGGCCCAGAAGACTGACCCAAGTTGGGATAGCATCAAGAAGGTGTATAGAGTGATCAAAACCCAAAAACCATTTATAGAGAGCTAGGATCTCTTTCCCAAACAACCAAGGGCCCATAGTGAGGAAGTTGAGGTAGTCCTCTTTGAGGGAGAAGGAAACACAAAAATGTCCTTTCAAAAGTGTTGACATGGTTAAAGAACCCTTAACAAACCAACACAAACAAGCCCATTTTCTCACATATTCAATATTTGTGCATCTGCAACAAACCTTCCAACCAGGGAATTCTCCATTTTGGCCAAAGGTCGATCTAGGGAGGGGTATTTGATCTTAATAGTTTCTCCTTCCCCAGAAAGAATAATTTGGACACTATCAAGGGACCTTTTTTGGGACTTCTAAAAAGAGATCCTTCTAGAGGCCCAGAGATTTTGAACAAGCTGCAAAATCCAAAAACGGCTTGGGAATAGGGGGTGTCCCATATAGCCTATGAAACCCACCAATTGATGCAAATAGTTTGACTACATTAAATCTAACACCAAGGTGTCCCTGCAACTCAAAAGGATCTTGACAACCAAGACAAGGAGATTCTCGCCCACCACTCTTTGCACTCATTTCAAATATTTTCCAAGGGTATCTTAATTTTTTGGTTAGCGACAACATTAAGATACTATTTTTTTATTTGTTAGTTATTTTATGGAACCTATTATATAGGAGCGAATTTGCACCCCTTGGGAAAATTGGCCTTTCACATACCCTCACCTTAAAAAATCAAATCCGAAGGCGAAATTCCACATCACCCACCTGCCTTCCATCCACTTGGCATATGTCTTATGCATCGGTGAGATAATATTTGTTGGGGATGCAAGCATGGAGCAAAGAATTCCATGCAATGTGCTACTATCCCCGATGGATTCCTGCATTTAAAGATGGTAGAGGCATTACACACTTGATTGGGGTCAAATTATAACATCCCTCTTTGATCAACCAACCTTTAAAATGGTAGATTCTTCCTTATTCTACCTTCAAATTCATTCTTCATCCTTTTATTTCATCTCTCTAGACATTCACTTCATCTTCTTGGCATTCTAGCAATCTCTCTACACATTCAACTTCACTCTTTCATTCTCAAGCAACATTCTAGCACTCTACTTTTGAGCATTACAATAGCTTTGAAGCTCTTTCAACTCCACATTGCAAGTGTGATGCATCTTTTAAAATGTGGGCTTGGATTCTTGTGATACCTCCCTTCATCACTGTTGCCGCTGTGCTGACTTTGCCAAGTCCATACCTTGCATTCTCCTTCTATTGGCTACTAATATTTTGGGTGGAGGTGGTAACGCTTCACTCCTCTCCATTGTGATTTTATTGAGTAGCATAATATTGTTTGTAGTGTTCATTTCCATATTTTCTTTCCTTTATCACATATTCTACTCTTTTTCTTTTTGGCTATCTATGGAGGTGGACACACCAAAATGGGGGTATGACTGAGGTAGGCCCCTATACAGACCCAACAATTTTCCCTCTTTCTTGTGTGTAGGTGAACATATGCGTGGAGTTAGCTGGCAAACTGGTGCTTCTATAAGTTGATCTTTGTCACTTTAGTCTTTATCTACTTACTTCATTATTTACGCATTTACTTTTTATATTTTGTTATCTTGTCACTTTCGTTAATGTCAATCAACTAGGTTATTTATTTATTTATTTTGGTGTTTTTATTGTGCTCAATGTTCTCTGGTCATACAGACACCGATGCACCTAAGAGACACTAGCGCATTGCGCTATCATCCTAGAACCGCATTGTCATCCTCAGACAGGGAGTTGTCTAAGGTGCAGTATAGACTCCAAAAACCAGCTTGCCTGGCCAAAACCTAAAACTCAAATATGTAGAGTGACATAAGCACATCATAGTGCTCTTCATTCTCAATCCTCACCCCAAGACATCCATTAGAGTGAGGTAATTTAGGGCAGCCCTTCACTCTTGGCTCTCTGTGACCCGGAGCCTTGACATGGTTGATTCCCCTCTCTTACATTTTTGGTGAACTTGACGTGAATAAACGTCTGACCATTCATCAGTGTTGAGACTTTTCCCTTGTACCTTGTGATTGTTGTGAAGGTTTATGAGAATCACAACATAGTCCATGACTTTTGAGTACATTTTTAGGCAAAGTGTGCAACACCTACCAATGGAGAACATGAAGGTCACTTCTAGTTTCATCTCTAGTTTTCCCACTGGTTTGACTAACGAGTTTACCACTAGTTTTCCCATGAATTATCCTGATGAGATGGGTTTCATGGAAGAGACCACTCATGTGCCTACTCCTCAAACATCCCCTATTCCTTCATCCATAGATGAGGATGATGATGTGCATGTTCCTATGGAAAATCTTATGGCATTAAATAATAGACTGCTAGACCTTGAAAACCACTTAGAGAAAGCATTGAGAATGGTGAGACCTACTAGGCTTCCAAGAGAGATGACATAGCTACTAGGGAAAGATCAAACATGTATAGAATTTCTACACGGCCTCGCCGATTTTACCGAAGCTTATGTCCCTTCGTATAGTCCTAGATCAGGTACCACTCGAGGAGAAGTGTTTGATGCCTATGAGAAGCAAATAGGCATATCAATGCCTACTAAATCCGTCTGCATGGCCAAATAAAGGCCCTCAATTAGTGTCTCCTCTACTCCTCAGAGGCCCCACACTATCAAGGTGAGTAAAACACCCCTTGGATTCAATTTCACCCCTCATACTACACCTGGTGGCAGAGGCTCGGGTGGAATGAACAGTGGTGGCTTTGGTAGTGGAGGTGACACTGGTAGAGGTGGCCTTGGTGGAGGTCATGGAGGTGGTCTCGGTAGCAAAGGTGGCTCTAGCAATAGTCACATAGTGGCCCCAAAGGCGATTCCAGAGGTGATGCTAGTGGCAATAGTTCTAGAGGCTTTTCTGGTCCTATGTCATCTACCGGTCCTATTTTGAATGCCTTGCTTCAAAACATGGTTCGAATGTAGAACCAACTCACAAGTCTCTTTGAGGCCTCTGCCTAGCCCATCTTTTAGCCCTTCTTCTAACATAGCCCATTGTCGGTGACAATCTTGAGCACTCGCTTCCCACAAGGAATAGAGATTCCAAAATTTGAAAAGTATGGCGGCAAAGGGGACCCACAAATGCATGTGTCTACCTTTAATGCCATGTGTACAGAATTATTCCATCACGATGCATTGATGGAAAAAATATTCCCTTGATCTCTTAAGGATACAACGCTCGAGTGGTATTGTTCCTTAGCTGACAACTCTATCTTCTCATTTGATCAACTTGTAAATCAATTTCTCCTACAGTTCCAAGCCAACATCAGGCCAAAGATGACCTTTTCATCTAATGCAAGCAAGGGGATAATGAGAAGATTATTGATTTTATAGCACGGTATCAAGCACTATTTTCTTAGATCTCATACCCATTGCCCAATTTTGATGTGCAAAAGTTGTTCATAGAAAACCTACAAAGACCCTGGCAAGAAAAGTATTCCCTTATGAAGTACCCTTCCTTTGTGCATCTATGTGCAACATTATGATAATATCAGCAGACGGTAGCTCAGTTCAGGGAATCCTCCTCATGCTCCCATTCAAAATGAAATTCCATTGTATTAATCTCGAGAAAATGCAAGGTTGTTGTGAATGTAGTAGTTGCAATGAATGATAACGACTTTAGATGCAACAAAATATTCACAAAGTTAGCATAATCTTATTCTTCCATCTTACAAAAGTTGTTGAAGGACAAGGTCATGACCTTGGAGAACCCTAGACCTCTCAAGGAACCTTACCCTGATTGGTATGATGAGAATGCCTTATATCAGTACCATCAAGTCAACAGATATGATATCAAATGTTGTATGTACCTGCATCATGAGATACAAGACCACATCGAGGATGGTACCATTCGTCTCAATGGGAGTAAACAAAATACAAACAAATCAGTGGCAAAATAAAATAGTGAGTTGTAGATAAACATGGATCTATTTCTAACCCATTCTGCTAACTTAATTATTGATCCCTCTGATTTTACAACTTAGCCTGAGGTGTATGTTAACATGGTCATGATTACTCCTTCCATGTAGCTTGCGATCAACTCATCGGATGTTACATTCACCTTGCAGGATATGCCCTTGAACAATAAGCCCTTTCCCCTCTACATTCCCACTCATCCCAATGGGACATTGTGATAGGGGTCCTAGTTGACCCTGTGAACCAAGTGAATTTCATTGCAAAGAGGACATTATGGCTAAATTCATTGTAGAGGAAGGAGTACAAAGAGATGAAGTGTTGCACAAGCGATTGTTGTTGCACCAATAGATCGACCTGTTAATGCTCGATACAATCACTGGATTTATACAAGATCAAGATCCACAAGAGGTGGTTAAACCATGTCACGAAGCCCAAGCATCATGCTGGACTATGCCTACCATAGGAAGAGGAGACCAAGGATCACACCTTGCAACAATCCCCCCTAGCGCAAGCATGGGGTTCAAACTTGTGACCTCAGCTCTGATACCAATTGTTGCATAGGCAATTGTCATTGCACCAAAAGATTGACCTATTAATGCTTGATATAGCTACTAGATTTATACAAGATCAAGATCCACAAGAGGCGGTTAAACCATGTCACGAAGCCCAAGAACCATGATAGAATACGTCTACCATAAGAAGAGGAGACCAAGGGTCACACCTTGCAACACAAATTCCATCATCCGTACACATGATGGCCTTTCTCTCAAGTTGTATGGCTCAATAACTCTATATGTCCTAGTCAGACCCAAGACCGTAGACACAACCTTTAATGTCATTCCAAAGTCAGATTTTTTCAGAGTGAAGTTAGGCATACCTTGGCTAGCTTCCATGAACAGAATCACTTACATCATTCATAAGTGCTTGAAATTATCCCGCGTAGGTGTTCTGCACGTCATGCATGACACTGGATACCAGCCATTGGTATCTTGTGGGGGCTACTAATTGGATCATTTTTGGCCTACCTCGACTGATCCACTTCCCCCAAGAACGGACCTACTTTACAAAACTATGTGAAGCATAAGATCAGGGGAAAATGATAGCCAAACTTGTCCCTTCAAGTGGTGCAACAACAAGTTGCCTCCTCTTCTCAAAAGGGGAGGGAAAATCCTCCCCATCCTCAAGGTGCCTCTTCTGCTCCTCTTTCCTAAGAAGAGTTTTGGATGAATACTCTCAGTTTTTACCTAAGGAGTCTGATGACACCGGCTTGGAAAAAACCCAAGATTCGGATATCTAATCTTCCCACTACACCTTCTGGACCTTGGCCCTACCTATATGGTATAAGGAAGGGTCCCCGAGGGGAATCCTCTATGTCTCGGCCTCTGCGGCCTCATACCGCTCCTACTCCAAAAGCAGTAAACAGGAAGAGGCCCATCGTCGAGGCACTAGAGCTAACTCCCCCTGCTTCCATTTAGGAGTCTATCCCTCTACCAAAAAATGGTTGTGATGGACACCCCTATGGCTGAGCAGGAGCCTTTTGTTCCTTCGCAACTCTCGACCTCTAGTTCAAAGAGTCAAAAAAACTTCCTTTCATGTGAATGCAAGCGTTGATGAAATGCTCTATCGTTTGAGCAAGCCGCTTTGCAGAAGAAGGAAGAAGAGATGACCGCCCTTGCTTCAGGGAAATATACTATGTCCTTCTCTCTCCTCCCCTCTGCTTTCATTCAACCAAGCATAGGCTCGCTTCCAGATCCTACTGTCAATGTGCCTAAACCCAAAAGGTGTAGGTGTTTATCACTTCTTCGGTTGATCCACACTTGTTGATGTCCCTTCCAGACATCCCAACATTCCCTAAACCCATGGACATGTTGAATACCTCAGTGGTGTTCACCAAGGTTTTCTCCTCCTCCTTCGTGCCTCTTTTCTTTTTTGTGGGGAGTTCACATCCCTCGACGAGGTAGAATATGGAGGTTGGCCCTTCCAGCAATGGAGGGCATAAGAGGAGCCCACCTTCTCCAAAAGGTGGTCCTGTGCTATCTTGTTTTGTTCTAGTGACAGAGCAAGTTCTGACCTCCCCTGAGTTTTTCACCACTCCTGAGTCACTTGGTGAGCCAAGTGGTGAATCTCTAGAGTAGTCCTCTTTGTCTATTGAGGTACGACATGGCACTCCTATAAAGTGCATGTTCAACTCTCTGGATAAATTTTTGGCCTTGTTAGTGATCTTCACAAAATCACTAATGATAGCTCCAAAAGACTTGGGTGGAAGACCTTGGGGGGGCTTCTTCCTTATCCCTTGTTGCAGAAGGGTCAAAAGCACCTCCCCTTAATACTCCACCACTGTAGGCTCATCCTCCTTTCCCTTACAATGATCTAGATTGGGAAGCAGATGACCTCTTGGTCGATGAGTGTTAGGGGGAGGCCTCTTCTTTATCTCTAGAATAGATGTGTGTGTGTTGTGATGTGTTCCCCCATGCTCATGCTATGTGTTCCTAGATGACCCTTGTCACCCCTGTTGATGCTTGGATATAGGACTAATTTTGTGTCATAAACCCTCCTCTATTTATATTATCATTCTTCCTCTGTTATATTCTTTAATTTTTGACAAATTGGGGACAATGCAAAGCATTGGAAGAACTTAGGCTTCCCTTCCATGTTGACCCAATTTTTTATTTTTACTTTGTATTCTTTGCATTCTTCTTGATCCGGTGGGGATTGATGATCTTTCGCCTTGCATCGTGGTTACCTATTATTTACATAAGTATGAGAAGATCTTACCTTGAAAAACTAGATCCCCCTATGTCTCTTGTTCATTATTGTTTCTCTTTCATTCTTTTCTTATATCTCTCTTCTTTTCTTGAGTTGTCCCTCTCATGCCTGACAAAATCATTTCAATGAAACTTTGATTTTTGAAAAATGCATTTGTTTCCAATGAATCTTTTCTTGAAATTACATGCAACCTTTTTTCAAAATTTACATTCTTGACTTGCACCCCTTACGGAATATGTTTCCTTCATCATGGGTTCATAAAGAAAGAACTTGAGATCTTTCCTCCGAGGTGGGAGCATATTTTTCCTATGGGAGAAGCCTTGACCTTCCCCTCACAAGGGGGCATTTCCTTCCTTTCGAATTCCTTGATGAAGTGAACATCTTTCGAAAGGATTCCTTGATGATGAATTGATTTGAGAAAAAAAATCTATTTTATACTTTCAAATAGTGCGTCCCTTGAGTGGACCCCTTTTATTTTTAAGGGTTCCCAAGGGATTCCTTTGAAAGGCCTTCCAATTTGTCGATGTTCTGCATGACTATTTGCTTGTTTTCTTACGTGGTTGCTTTGTTTCTTGACATGTTTTATCTGTGGATTAGCATGTCGCTTTGTAGGTGCACCTATAAAGTTGCTTTCCAATCTGACTCTACAGAGTCCCCTTACATTAGGCTTCCTTCATGAGACAAAACTTGGGGGTTTCCTTCTTGCAGTTTTGTGGGCCTATAAGATGCTTACTTCACTGGGCTTCCTTCATGAGAGAGAACTTAGGGGTTTCCTTTTTCCAATTCTACGGGCCTATGAGACACTTTCATCTTGTGAGATTTTTCCATTGTTGGTCTGAGGGCCTTCAGTGTACTTTGTGCAACTTCATAGTTCTGTAGAGCTATGAAGTCCTTTTGTTCAAAACTCCTCAGGGAGAGTACTTGTGGAGTCCTTTTCCTACCCCGCACTTTCGAGTTCACCAGATCGCAGTCTGCTTCCTCATTGGTTTAGGTATACATTTCTATCCCTACTAACTCTTCAATCTACTATACTGAGCGCTCATCAATATTTGTGCTCGTTAACATGGGGGAAAAATGTATACGAGTGAATTTGCACCCCTTGGGAAAATCCCCCTTTCACATACCCTCACCTTAGAAAATCAAATCCAAAGGAAAAATTCCACATCACCCACCTACCTTCCATCCACTTGGCATCTATCATGTGTCTCAGTGAGAGAATATTTGTCGGGGATGCAAGCGCAGTGTGTGGACGTCTATCTAGCACATTGTCATCCCTGAGACATTCTTGCATCTAAATCTAGCAGAGGCGTTACACACCTGATTGGGGTCGAATTGTAACATCCCTCTTTGACCAATCGACCCATAAAATGGTAGATTCTTCCTCATTCTACCTTCAAATTCATTCTTCATCCTTTTATTTCATCTCTCTAGACAATCACTTCATCTTCTTAGCTTTCTAGCAATCTCTCTACACATTCAACTTCACTCTTTCACTCTCAAGAAACATTCTAGCACTCTACTTTTGAGCATTACAATAGCTTTGAAGCTCTTTCAACTTCTCATTGCAAGTGTGATGCATCTTCAAAAGTGTGGGCTTGGAGTCTTACGAGACCTCCCTTCATCACTACTGCGACTATGGTGACTTTTCCAAGTTCATACCTTGCATTCTCCTTCCATTGGCTAGTGAGCTTTTGGGTGGAGGTGGTAACTCTTTACTCCTCTCCTTTGTGATTTTATTGAGTAGCATAATATTGTTTGTAGTGTTCATTTCCATCTTTTCTTTCCTTTATCATATATTCTACTTTGTTTCTTTTCGGTTGTCTGTGGAGGTGGAAACACCAAAACGAGGGTCTAACTAAGGCAATCCCCTATACAAACCCAATAATTTTCCCTCTTTCTTATGTTTAGGTGAACGTACGCGTGGAGTTAGCTAGCGAACTAGTGCTTCTATGAGTTGATCTTTGTCACTTTAGTCTTTATCTAATTGCTTCGTTATTTACACATTTACTTTATGTATTTTTTTTATCTTGTCACTTTTGTTAAAGTCAATCAACTAAGTTGTTTAGCCAATTTTTCTAGTGTTTTTATTGTGTTTGTTGTTCTCTGTTCATATGGATGCCAATGCACCTGAGAGATGCCAGCATGTTTCGTTGTCGTCTCAGAACTGTGTTGTCATCTTCAAATAAAGAGTTGTCTAAGGTGCATTACAGACTCTGAAAACCAGCTCACCTAACCTAAACCTAAAACTCAGATCTATAAAGTGACAAAAGCACATCATATTTCTCTTCATTCTCGATCCTCACCTCAAGACATTCATTAGAGTGAGGTAAGTTAGGGCATCCCTCCGCTCTCAACTCTTAGTGACCTAGAGTCTTGACATGGTTGGTCCCCCTCTCTTATGCCTATGAGCTCCATATTTATCATTATTTACATCTATAGATTTGCATCTTGTAATATAATTCATGAGTTTTATTTTATATTTGATGATAAGGTGTGGATCTATAAGAGTGTATTTATCAATTATAGGATTACCCACAACCAAGAATTTTTCTTCACAATTTTTTTATTATTATTTCTTACAAAAATATAACCTCCCTCTAGATTTAAATGTGTGGTTTTGAGTTGTCAAGAACTTCCATGGTGGGTACAACTTCATTAATCAACTACCTAATTTGTATTGCATCAGTTGGTATTCGACTATTTATGTATTATACATTTATAGGTTGATAAGAATAAAGTATGAAGGTGTTATCCACTTGTAGAAGGTGATTAGAGAGAAAATATTTAGAAATTAATCATGAGAGAGGAACATCTTTTCACAAGGAAGGGTTGTGAAATAAGAGAGAATACAAATATGGTTTGTTGTTGATGCAGTTAGGAGAGGTAGCATAGACAAACTAACTTGTTCTGGTGTCCAGTGTGGTGTTCTGGTTTTGCTCCACATTTATTCTATGTTGAAGATTTGCTTGTGCGGTTTGGATATGTTGGTTAGAGGTGTTCATAGGTTCTATATCCAAAATCTCTTGGTTTGGATAGTTGTGTTCACCAGTATGTGAACTGTATGTTGTAGTGGTATCTAGGAGAAATGGTTTTTCTCCACATTTCTCCACAGTTCGGTTTCTAGTCTTGTAGTTCTGGAAGTGTGTTGATAATGATCATATCTGCCTACAGTCAAATTTTTTCATGGTTTGGAGCTCGAAAAGTCTATTTCTTGAGTTACAATGTATGGAAGGTTGTTTGAGTGTACTGGGTGTGGACATTCTTCAGGTGAAAGTTTTTGCAAAGGAATTTGTTGGATTTCAGGGTGTTTGTGGAATATTCTAGATTGTATTCAAGTGTTGTGTGTGGTCTGAAAGTCGTATTTGAATTTGAGGAAGTGTGTACTTAATTGCTAATGGTTTTTACACTAACTATGGATTTTATTTGATGATTTTGGAAGTGTGGTATGACGTATATATGTTTGATTTGGATCCAAGTTAAGAAGTGGTGTGGCCCGCTTTCATTCCTTTCCACCATGAGAATGCTTAGTTCCAACCTAATTTGAATTCTCATGGTTGAGGTGCATAACTGACCTTGGAGAAATTTTTCAAGGTTGAAGAAGGTATAGATAAGTGTTAAGTTGATGGTGGATTATGTAGTGAAGTGTATGATGTGAATTGTAGAGTTGTGAAGTGTAGTGCGAGCTTAATGAGTTAGACTACTGGAAGTAGTGAGTAGAAGGTGTCTATAATCTTTAGAGAGGCTATGAATGTGTTGGTGATGTTGTGGTGGATATTTTCTATTGAATTGAGATGAATTTATCATTGTAACACTCTTCTTTATTCTTTTATGTAATTTGGCAGTGAGCCCTTCTTTCTTGTGGGTAGCACGAGCCCTCTGAAAATGAGCCCTGTGTATTCAATGTTGTAATTACTTTATATTGTGAGTTAATCCTCCCTATGGTTTTTCCCTTCTTTGGTTTTCCATGTAAATTTGGTGTTCTATTATGGATGGTGTTTTTGTGTTTCAGTTTTCTATTATTTGCTTTCATGCTAAATCATTCTAATAGATTAAGATTTAATCTAGTTGATGTGTATTTGAATGTTTATGAGGGTTTTAATTTTTAATGTATAGCTGATTCACCCCCTCTTAGTTGTCTTGTGTGCATTCAACAATAGGGTTGAGGGATAGTGTTCAGGGTTGAGGGTATAGGTTTAGATGCATAGGGAATATGGATTAGGGTTTTATATATTGAGAATAGGGTTGAGTGTATTTATTTATGGTTGAGGTCATAAGGTGTCTATTAGGGCTTAGGGTATAAGGTTGAGGATATAGAGTATAGGGTGCTACCACAATAGTGGTTTACACTTTTTGGGAGATCCTGATTTTTGTTGAAATCACATATTTTTAGAAAATATAATGATTTAAGCCTTGAAAATTTTTGTTTCAAGGATTCCAATTGAAGAGGGATTGATCAAACCACCTTAGACCAATTCCACTTGGATAGAACCCCACTAGTTTTAAACCATACCTATAACGGAGTCTCCTTTACACCTATCAAAATGCTGATAAAAACCCACTTTTGATTTACCTTTTGGGGAATCAAATGTGTTCATTTAAAATTTATTTTTTGTAAGTACATAGTCCTTATTATAAGCTTCCAAAAAGTTATATATTTAATTAAATTTAATTTGATTATTATATTTATTTTTTATTTCTTGTGAATGTAGGTTTTTCACCGAAAATCAAGCTCTTTGTTCTGCACATGTGGAAAAATAGTAGATTATCAAAATAAAATTTTGAAAAATATGTTCAGGCTAGGTATTGATGTCCTTGATCTATTAAAAAAAAATTGAATTTCAATACATACAGAAAAAGTTATGTTGTATACAGTCTGCTTATGTCTGAATTGTAATTGGTTTGACTTCAAAAATTGATTAAGGAAAAAATATTTAATAAAACACTATGAAACCAAATGAAGTGGTTAGATATCATAGTTGTAAATCTAAATTCGAAAAAAATATAATTTTATCCTTCATACAAAAAAAGTTATGTTGTATATGGTGAGCATCACTCCTTAAAAATGTTGTTTACTAATAAAAACTAGTTTTCGAAGGAGATGAAAAAAAAAGTGCAATCTGATTCCAAAAAAATTGAAAAAAATATATTTAGAATCTATAGACAAAAATTCACAAATCACTAGTTTGCATCATCTTCAAATTCCTCACGGTTTAGCCGCTATAGGATCCCAAAAGTGAAGATTTAGTTAAAAAAATTAGTTCAGTGTCCAATTTGCCCAAAAATTGTAAACCAGTATTGTGGGATCACCCTATATTGATGAGGGTTGAGGGTGTAGGGTTTAGGGTTTAAGGTACAAGGTTGAGGGTTGAGGGATAGTGTTTAGGGTTGAGGGTATACAAATTAGGGTTTAGTATATTGGGTATAGGGTTGAGGGTATTGGGTTTAGGATATAGGGTTGAAGGTATAAGGTATAGGGTTGAGGGTTGAGAGTGTAGGGTGTAGGGTTTAAGTATAGAGTTGAGGGTTGAGGGTATAGGGTTAAGTGTATAGGGTATAGGGATTAGGGTTTCAGATATTGGGTATAGGGTTGAGGGTATCAATTTATGGTTGAGGGTGTAAGGTATATATTTAGGACTAATGGTATAGAGTATAGGGTTTAGGGTATAAGGTTGAGGGTATATGTTATAGGAATGAGGGTTGAGGATGTAGGTTTTAAGGTTTAAGGTTTAAGGTATAGGGTATAGGTTTGAGGGATAATGTTCAAGGTTGAGGGTATAGGGTTAAGTGTATAGGGTATAGGGATTAGGGTTTAGGATATTGGGTTTACGGTTGAGGGTATTGGGTTTACGGTTGAGGGTATAAGGTGTAGGGTTGAGGGTTGATAGTGTAGTGTTTAGGGTTTAAGTATACGGTTGAGGGTAGAAGGTATCTATTTAGGGTTGAGGTTTTATGGTATAGGGTTTAGGGTACAAGGTTGAGGGTATAGGTTATAGGTTTGAGGATTGAGGGTGTACGGTATAGGGTTTAAGGTGTAGGGTTGAGGGTATAGTGTTAAGTGTATAGGGAATAGGGACTAGGGTTTGAGATGTTGGGTATAGGGTTGAGGGTATTGGTTTATGGTTGAGGGTATAAGGTATAGAGTTTAGGGTATAAGGTTGATGGTATAGGGTATATGGATGAGGTTTGAAGGCATAAGGTTTATGGTTTATGGTTTAAGGTATAGGGTTGAGGGTTGAGGGATAGTTTTCAAGGTTGAGGGTATAGGGTATATGGATTAGGGTTTAGGATATTGGGTATAGTGTTGAGGGAATTGCCAGGTTTACAATTGAGGGTTGAGGGTTGAGGGTATAAGGTATAGGTTTGAGGGTTGAGAGTGTAGGGTTTAGGGTTTAAGTATAGGTTTGAGGGTTTAGGGTTCAAGGTATAAGGTATAAGGTATAAGGTATAAGGTTAAGTGTATAGGGTATAGGGATTAGGGTTTCAAATGTTGTGTATAGGGTTGAGGGTATTGGTTTATGGTTGAGGGTATAAGGTATATAAATTTAGGGTTGAGGGTATAGAGTATAGGGTTTAGGGTATATGTTTGAGGGTATAGGTTATAGGGATGAGGGTTGAGGATGTAGGGTTTATGGTTTATGGTTTAAGTTATAGGGTTGAGGGATAGTGTTCAGAGTTGTGTGTATAGGGCTGATTGTATAGGGTATAGGGATTAGGATTTAGGATACTCGGTATAAGGTTGAGGGTTGAGGGTATAAGGTATAGGAGTGAGGGTTGAGAGTGTAGGGTTTAGGGTTTAAGTATGGTTGGTTGAGGGTATTGATTTTATGGTTGAGGGTAGAAGGTATCTATTTAGGGTTGAGGGTTTAGGGTACAAGTTTGAGGGTATAGGGTTGAGGGTTGAGGGTGTAGGTATTAGGGTTTAAGGTGTAGGGTTGAGGGTATAGGGTTGATGGATAGTGTTCAAGGTTGAGGGTATAAGGTTAAGTGTATAGGGTATTGGGATTAGGGTTTCAAAATTTGGGTATATAGTTGACAGTGTTGGTTTATGGTTGAGGGTATAAGGCATAGGGTTTAGGGTATATGAATTAGGGTTTAGGATATTGGGTATAGGGTTGAGAGTATTGGGTTTAGGGTATGGGGTTGAGGGTATAAGGTATATGGTTAAGGGTTGAGAGTGTAAGGTTTAGGGATTAAGTATAGGGTTGAGGGTACAGGGTTGAGGTATAATGTCGATACTCTAGATGTATTAGAAACTAAGACTATAATTTCACTTGATGAACCAATGACATAATTGATACTAGTAGCTAAAATTAGCATACCCTAATTTAGATCAACCTTAAACACAAGGTTAGCTCTCATAATTGTATTAAGGGGATCTAAATCCTTAAAAAATATTAGCCTACTAACCTAATTTATAACCCTAAAAATATGAAGAAAATATAAAATACTTTTGAGTTCACTAACTAAGATAATAGAAACATTATCACTTAAAGAAATGGAGGAAGTAATAAAAATCACAAAAAAATTATTGCAACCTATGTACAAGAGATCTTGACACAACTTCCTAAGAGCTTTGACACTTGATATGTGAGCATCTACTTGTAAAATTTCTAGAGTAATGCAAGATGGATCTCTTAGAGGTGAAGTAGCTATTGAAGAAACCTCGCCATCTTTAATTCACCTAATTTGGGAAAATCTCAAAATAATCATTCTCTTCAAAATGTGGCCTCTCTCAAATTTTGGGGTAAGTACAACCTTATACACCAACCACTCCTTTATAGATATTTAGGTATCTTTTGGAGGAAGCTTATCATCCAATGAATTAAGAAACCAATGTGATTGATAGAGTCCAAGTCCTTAGCCATAATCAACAATTCATCAATCTCAAGCTTAATCATAATATTTTCATCATACAACCCATATATATTATACTTATCATCAACTTAGGTTCTTAGTATCTATTATAATGAAGCTATTGAAAAATGACATGGAAAGGAATTTTGGATTCTAGCCTAGTTATTCAAGGAAGGATGAAATTTTATGGAAGGATAAATAACATTGATAAGATATGATGCCATAAAAAATTATCCCCCAACCTTAGTCTTCAAAAATATCTATTTGAGAGTTACAAAACTTAAGAAATTCATGAAATCCAAAATACAAGCGTGCTTTAGAAAAGTTGAAATCTGCTCACATTTTGAGCAAGTCAAAGTGCTCTCATGCTTTGTGCAAGTCAAAGCGTGCTCACGCTCTAACACGAGCATGTTTTGGGAAGTGCTCAAAATGGTAAAAAAGTATGTCACTTGTGATCTAGGCCCAAATTATCTATTATTCTCTAGTTTATATGCATTATCCGATAAAAAAATGTTTTTTCATGGTGTTGGAAAAATCACAAGAATTTTTACACATTCCACTACCTTTTCATCACTTTTTTTTATTTTCCAATGTAGAAAGGAGGAAATTATAGTAGAGTTTCTAGATGAAATTTGATTGTATGAACTCATATTTTCATGTTTGTAGTGTTGGAATGTTGATTATGATTTTTTTGTTTTAATTTCATAGTTTTTACTAATTCTATTAGATTATATATAATTGAACACTAAAAATGAAGAAACTTGGTGAAAAACTCTAATTTTTGAGGAGTTTGATGCAAAAAGAAAAATGAACTACACATAATTTGGTAGTTTCTCAAATCAAATCTTGGATTTTAAGGTATGTTCTCTTTATCCAATCATGAATTCCATTATTATGGGTCGATACTTTATCTAGTATATGCTTCACTTTCTATATAGCCTCATGTTTTCACTTGAAAAAATAGGGTTATGTAAAAATAAAATTATAAAAATATATGGACAAAGAGAGAGTACATGTTTAGACAAATAGCCATAGAAATAAAAAGGAAAACATTTTTAACACTTCCATATTGCACATGAAATAATTTTAAAATATTATCACTCGCACAAATATGGGGCATAATGTATGAACATAGAAAAACTTGTGCAAATGAATGTCCATGCCATTTAAGAATAACTTATCTATATCATTGTGTTTGTTTTGTAAGCCACAATTGTATATGGAGCTGGTGTCATGCCCACTCCCCTATTTTTTTTATTTTTTTTTTCAATTACGATTGTTCAGTGGTTGTTTTAAAATATTAAAAACTAGGTTTAATTTTTCTTCCCCATAATTTTTGATTGACCAAATTTGTTTTATAATTTTAAAAATGAAAAATTTATAAAATTAATTATGAAAAATATAATTGTTGAATAGAAAAATTACTAATAACAATTTTTATAGAATGAAAAATCATAAAAAATTACAAACATCAAAAAATAACATAATTGTTGGTCTTTGTAGAGTTTACAAGGTAATGTTAGCTATTTTTTAGAAAGTATTTTGAAAGCATTAAGATAGCATTAAGCTATAAATTCATATTTCTAGATATCTTCATTTATAGAAAAATTTAAGCTATAATTGTTATAAAAATAGTATTTGATGTATAGTTATGATATTGTTTTAACACTAGAAAGTAATATGATTTTTAGTATTTGTACAGTTTATAAGATAAATTTAACTATTTGAAAACATTAAAATGTCAAAAGCTCACAAAATCTATAAATTCATGTCTTTAAATATCTTCTTTTATAACAAATTTTAAGATATAATTGTTGAAAAAATAATATTTAGTGTATAATTGAAATATTCATTTTTTAACATTTTTTACATTTTAAAATTATAATTAAAAATTTAATTAGAAAAATCAAAAAAATTGAAACTATAATATAATTCTTAGTCACTAAATGATGTAACAATTCTAATTTAATTGTTTAAGAATTTATTTACAAATACTCATCTCCCTGCAAGTCTAGACTACCATTGCATCCATGAATGGATTTATTGATATTTTTCTTGCACATTCATAAAGATTTCAACATATTTTTTTCATGTTAGAATCCATTTACAGTAATAGAAATATTGGCATTTACATTGGGAAGATTGCTATTGGAGAAACATTTTCTATTTGATTCATCTATGTAAGGGAAAAACAAAAACAAATGCATTAGATGAAATATATGTTAAGGAAAATTTCACTTCCAATGCCCAAATATTGCTCATAAATCTTCCTAAGTGGTATACAACCCTTGTTTCCAAATAATACCATCTACCAACAATAAAATGATAATACATCATGCCACCTATGAAGAAGGAAGTTAAATGCCTCAAATAATTTAAAGTATTGTCTAAAGAAGGATTTGGGCAATATCATTGGATCCAATTGAGATTCCATATGAGTCCATTTTGAATTGGGCCCAATTATTTTTTTGTATTCACATGATGTTCCATTGTCTATTGCAACCCAACTAATTACATTACATATAACTGTTAATTGTTCCTATGGTTAGTGAAGCAACTTATCCATTTCCCTAATGAGTTAAAAATTTGCATATGCTTGGTGGTCAATGTGTGACAACTTCTTATGTTGAGGTTAATATGAAGACTTAAATGCAATGCTAATGTGAAAAAAGATAAAAGGTTTTAAAAAATTTAAGAGATTTTATTATTGGAGAAATAAGATATATTAGATATAAGGTTTATATAAATATGGGTTATAAAGTGTTTAATGTAATTGATGTATTATAGGTTGAAATCAATATCTATATCAATATTTAATATGTTAATATATAGTGCTTGTATTTTTAGAGGCATTCATACTACTTATGTTACAACTAATAGAGTTTTTAGACATGCATATGTGTCATCAAGTAAATGGAGTGTAATATAATCAAAGATCAAGGCTAGAGGATAAAAGAGGTTGGAGAAATAGCCCAATCTCAAGCTAGTTTCATGTTCAAAGATGAGTCCAATCAAATGAGAAGAATTAGATCTTCAAATTATTTTCCCTTTGGATTAGAGAGCTTTATGTTGGTAGTTGTGATCTAAAGTTTTGGTAACCAAACAATTAAGTTTTGGTTTCTAGGATAGTGAGTTGTGATTCAAAGTTTTGGAAATCATGACAATGAATGTGATTCAAAGTTTCAGTAACCAAGACAATGAAGTTTAGCTGACCATGACAAATGGAGGAACAATTGTGATAACCAATTTAGTGAAATTTTGGTGTCCATGATAGGTGATGGAGGAATAATTGTTGTAATCAATGTTGTGAAGTTTCTAGTATCCATGACAATTGAAGGAGGAATAGTTTTTATAATCAATGCAATGAGGTTTTGGTGGTCATTATAATGAACTACCAGTATCATAGTTCAATGAGTAGTTGTTTGGACTGTTGTGTTTGAACTCCAATCTCGTTTTTGGTATCCCTATGTAAATAAGAAATATGATGTAATAAAGGGGTGAATGTTAGAAATATTACAACATATAATCAGTTTGTAGTTGTTTGGACTATTGTGTTTGACCTAGTCCAATTCTCATATCCCTACATAAATAAGAAATATGATGTAATTAAAAGATGAATATTAGAAATATTACATCATAAAATTAAAATATAATTTTAAATTAATATTTTAATAAGTTTAATAGTTTGTAGTTAAATAACTTTTAAGTATTTTTTACAATTATTTAATAATTATTCAAATAATTAAAAATTAGTAATTTTATAAATCTATTTTTAAATTAAAATATATCTAAACATAATATAATTTTATATTCTTTTAATATTTAGTGATATACATTTTTAATATTTAACAATATACATTTTTATTATTATTTTATGTTTAATTGTAAAACTTAGAAAATAAAAATAAATCCAAAACAAATGTGAAAATTAAAAGGAAACATTTTTGGCCATTACAATAATAAAGAATTGAGATAAAAGAAACACAATAGAATAAGCTTTTCTATCTATAAACTCATATCCCCAGATATCTTCTTTTATAGCATTTTTTTATCTGTAGCTGCTGGGAAAACGGTCATCTGTGCACCTCCCAAGAAAGAGATCAACTGTACAGCAAAATAATAGCCTGAACTCTTCATTTTAAAATATGGGCAACTTTAAATTATAATGATCTTGTTGCAGTTTACCACCTCCATATCATGGCCAACCACTCAAACCACAATACAACCTAACAAATTTTAAGTCACCCATAAAAATTTAATGCTGCTCAGAGTTCTTCCAACACTCTGGACTGTATAAACCATAATATATGTCATCTTGGTATTAAACAATGCACACTCTTTTCAAAACTGTCTGATAAGAGTTTCAGCCAACTTTCTTGAAGGAATAAAGAAAATAAACACGTCGTCAACAAGGCCGACAAATTTCTATACAAATAATGTCACCCTGAGCAATTTACTTATCACTTCCTGCACAGACTTTGCTGGCTTCCGCGTTATCTCAAAACTTGGAGATTCCCATGAGCTGTACTCACGCGTTTGAACTGTTTAAAATAGCCATTAGAAGTACATCAAAAATAGCGCCGTGGAGATACTTTTTTGGTTTTTTAAACTCTATATATAGGCACCTAGAGAGGGCTGAATGTTATGTTATATACACAGTTCATATATGTTCTCTTGAGAATGTATATATATTCATAATGACTTTAGAGTTCTGAGACCTAGGGGATTGCTGTATGGGAATCAGGTGTAAAAAGTCTCAATATTAGATATCCTTAGTGAACAATTTTCAAGGTTGAACAGATGGGTAGTTTGAGAGCTAGTTATAGTCTCATCCATGGAGTAATCCAGATGCTGAGGTCATGGATGGGATTCTTAGTGTGGTTTATGCATCACCCTAAGCTTGAACAGAAGCTCCATTCTCTATTGAAATTCCACTGCAGTAAGGTTTTAGATAGCTCAAGTTACAATGCCCATAAGGCAGAAGAGCAAATTATTGAAGAAAAAGTTATCAGTTTTGAATCAGAAGTGAGGCCTGCATTGGTGCTCCCTAAGGAGTACTTGCAGAGAGTGTTTAGTATGTTTGATAGGGATGTTGATGGGTTGATCAGCAATGAGGATATCAGATACATATTGGAAAATCTTGGATTGATTGTCAGCTCAGAACATCTGGATATTACACCAGATTTTTTGGGGTTTGATGAGTTTTTGGGGCTCTATAATAGCCTGTGGGATGAGTATTACAGAGGTGATGTGGAGGATGAGGGTGGTGATGAATTAATGGAGGTTTTCAATGTGTTTGACAAAGATGGGGATGGGTTCATCTGTGCTTCTGAACTGCAACAGATTCTGCATTCTCTGGGACTCAAGGAAGGAAAAGATATTTCAGTTTGTGAGAGCATGATCAGTAAAGTTGACATAAACTTTGATGGGAAAGTGGATTTCAATGAATTCAAGCATATGATGCTGCTCACATAGCTTTTTACCAGATCTTCAAAAGAGCCCATATTCTGTTGTACAAAGTACATAAATTCAATAGTAGAACTATTTGGGTTTGGCTGGTAGGACTGGCTTACACTAAATGACTTGGCAATGGGAGGTCTGTTGTTTAAAACTTAGCCCCCATTTATGCTCCTCCAAATAATTTAAGTGTACCCTTTGAAAATCAAATTTATAAAAGCAATTTGTTTTGTTGCAGTATATTTGATGTTTGATTAGAGCTGGAGCTCTTCCACACACTTATTTGGCATTGGAGCAATGCTCCTTTTGCTGTTAGTCGAATGTTATCAAGTTATTTTGTTCCATATGGTGATCAAGGCCACAAGCATCACTCTTGTAGTTGACATAATTTTTCTATATATATATACACATTCTTTTGTCGTTTGTCTAAAACTCCTCCAGAATAGGTTATGAACCCTTATTCCATATAATAGATCTTGTGAACAATATGGTAGATAGATAATCTATACAATTTGATTTTGCTTAGAGTTTTGCTGCTTGTATCCATCCTCTATTTTTTTTTACAGTTTTCACTATATTTTTAGAACCCTTACTGTTCTTGGAAAACCTCAAATTAATTATGTTTTAAGTTTTTATTATTTTGGTTATTTTGACAGAACATGTTAATTAAGTTATTGGCTTCTTTAGGATGGATCACAAATAACAACAATGCAAAACTCACACTTTCACAATCATGCAATGAAATTCAAGATCTTGGTTCGGAATATACAATTTAGATATCACATAAAGTCATCATAATTAAGATTTTGATTTGGTTCATTGTTGGTTGTTTTTCAAAGTAACAAACTATGAAAGAATGATAATGATATGATATGTAAATGATGGAAATATGAATCACAAATATCAACAATGTAAAACTCGCTCTCACAATCATAATGAAGTTCAAAATCTTGGCTCAAATATCAAATTTCGATAACAAGCAAAGTCATCATGATAAAGATCTTGATTGATTTCATTGTTGGTTTCTCTTCAATGTAACAAACTATCAAAGAAGAATAATGATATGATGCAATGATAATGATAAATGCTCAAAGATAAATGATACTTATGCTTGATAAATGACAATGATAAATGTTTAATAATTCTTGAAAATGTTTGATAATACATAAAAATGTTTGATAATGCTTGATAATGCTTGAATACTTGATAATGCTTGAACCTTGAATACTTGATAGTGAAAAGAGAGCTAGAGAGATTTTTTATAATAAAAGTGCTAGGGGGTATGAATACAATGAACGCTTTTAATTTAGATGTTTCACTTGATATTTGATCAACGATGGAGATTTAAAAAAATCAACGGATATGAAAATTCAAGATTGAGTAAGACCCAAATTTGAATTTTGATGGAGGAGGAAAAAAATAGAAGAACTAAATAAATAAATTAGAAGAAAATAATAGTTGGAGAAACAAGTGAATATTAATTTATTTATTTTAGAAGAAAATATTTAATTTGAATAAATCATTTTTAATTTATTTAAAAGATTTGAGTGTTAGCTAATTAAATAACTTTTGAAAACTATTTAATTATAAAGAAAAATATTAAATTTATTTAAAAGAGGAGAGTTAGTTAATTATATAGTATTTAAAATTATTTAATTATAGAGGATCAAAGATAAATTGAATTTGATTTTAATTAATGCTAGAGGGAAAATGGTAAGTGATGAATTAATTAAATAATTAAAAAATATTTAAGTGATATAGTTATGATAAAAAGATTAAGATTTAATTATTATGGACTAAAAGAGGAAAATGTTAGTTTTATTAAATAATAAAAAAATACTCAATTAATATAGATAGAAGAAATGATAAGGATAATGATGAAATGATAAGATGGAAATGCATTACCCATTTTTAGGTGTCCATATTTTTCCCCTCTTTGAGATAATGTGTTTTATAATTTTTTTTCAAAGAAAAAGATCGATGATATGCCTTAGTATGCCCAAATAGACCATGTGATGGAGGATATGATGCCCCCTCAAGAGATTGGTTAGAGAAAGTAATTTCTTAGTCGGGTTCACGACAAGAAAGATTATTTATGATATTTATAATTATGATGATTTATTATATATATGATGATGAATGTTATGATTTATGATATATGATTATGACACACATGCTATGATTATGATACTATGATGCATACTAACACTTGGGAATGAAATGAAATAAATCTCCACCAATGATCAAATATCATTATGAAACCTATAAAGAGGACGCAACAAAAGGTGATATGTAAAGTTTAAAGCAACAATAAACTTGAAAAATTACACATGTTACTTTGAAGATGAACCTTAGCAAGTGGATATCACTTATCATTTGCCCAGCTTGCATACACACAACACACATGCAAACATAAAAAATAAGGAAACTCATGTCTAAACCCAAGCTGCTTTGAGAACATTAAGATATAGGCATTCATCAAGCAAATGGGAGACACAAGAAAGTCAAACATGCCATAGAAGACACTCGTGCTATGACCCAAGCTGCTCTAAGAATATTATGATGTGATTTCATTGAGAAAATGGTATAGAAAACATAAAACCAAGAAAGAAAAACAAAATCAACTAAGAAACAATATCAACAACCAACATATCTCTTGTCAAAGGATAAGCTCAATTTGATAGATAAGGGCCATTGTTGGAAGGATGCATCCTTTAGGACCTTAAATTTGTTTTGATAATGCCCATCGTAGGAAAGATAATTTTGTTAGGACATAAAAATATTTTGATAGTGATATTGAAATATAGGCAACAAGTTATGCAAGCCAAATATTTAGCTCAACTGTTGACATTTGTTTTGCTCATGATTTTCATGAAAGTACAACATTTTAGAATTTGCATATGATCTCAAGATACAAGAATCCAACCCAACACCTAGGTCAAGAGAAATGTGCCCCTAGTTAGGTATAGGATCACTTATTATGTGATAGATGGACTAGCTATATATTGTGATAGGTGGATAGGTAGATGATAGGAGAAGAGACCTCCAAGGACTATACTGCAAAGGAATGAGACAACCTTTAGTAGAGGTATTGCTATTATGGATATAAGATAAAAAAAGGATTCTTTGGATAAAAGTATAATGTCTAAAGGACATGGATGTAAGGATTTGTATTGTCTAAAACATACTTGGACAAGTTTTTCCCCCAACTTTACCAATATCAAAGTACCAAGGGTAAAGGGATGTATTAAATAGGATGAATGATATATGATAAAGGATATGGATAGGATAGTCAGGATCAAGATAATGAAGGATTTATTTGGATGGAATGAGGGATATGTTAATAGAATGGACATTTTAGGGGTGGATGAATCTTTTGAATGAGTCAATTTGGATGCCCTTTTAGTTTGTGTGTTTGATATGTCTTGTTAGGATAGGGATGTTGGAATATTGTGGAGGAGTAGGATCATGACATGAAAGGATATTTGGATCTTGACATGGGAGGGGATCATTGCGTGGAGTGAAAGGTATGGGATCATGAGATGGGAGAGGATCATTGGATGATATGGAAGGTGTGCTTTAATCTTGATTTGGAAGGGAATAGGTGTTGTGGAAGTGAAAAGGATACCCTGTGCATGAGGTGACATGGAAGAGATACTTAGGCCTTGAGATGGAGGGGGATTATGAAGTGGAAGAAGGAAAATATCTTGATCTTGAGATGGAAAGGGGTCATTGAAAATGATTTGATTAAGAATGGACCCTAAGAGATGGCCTGAGATGGATAATTTGATTTTGATTAAGAATAGTATCATTGGATACTATTTTTACCCTATGGGTTGTGACTATGCACTCAAGGATTGTATTTTTTATGGAAGAGATTCCTTCTACTTGAGCTATGGTGTACTCACATGGAACAAAAGCATATTTAGCTCCTTTAGGATTGCTATTTTTATTTGAAGGTTCCCCCTTTTCATGATTAGGGATAGGATATTGGAATACCTTGAGATCGTCATTTGTTGAAAGTGTACTCTATGCCAACATCACCTTGATCCATAACCTTGGTTTTGGATATGATATTTCAATTTTAGTAAATTAGAATTCTTATGTTCTTTGATCCTATCACCTATGGTACTCACAATATTCACTCTTTGTACCATGGGGGTTGACTTTCTAGTTCTTTATTTCTTACTTTTGGTAAGGTGATAAGTTTGGCTTGAATCATTTTTTGTAATTCGAACTCAAGAGATTCCCCTAAAGGAGTTTATTGTCTTTTAGGAACATTATTTTTCCTAGGTGTTCTTCTACCACCTTGATTAATTTGAGGGTTGTTTGCTACCAATCGTAGGGTAAGTAAATATGTGGATGAGTTGTTTTTCAGGTATAGGATGAAAAACCTTTCCAAATTTCTCCATCTTTATAAAAAGGAAAAAAAAGATTCTTGTCACAACCCTCTTTTTGAAATAAATATTTAATTTAAATTTATCGATAAAATTATTTTTATAATAAAAAAAGTTAAAATCCTTGAAAACAAATAATTAATTTATTATTTTGCTATATATGCATATTAAGTTGTAATTACAAATAAATAAAATCATTTTAACTTTGATCTATCTTCGTTTGCCTCTTTTATTGATTTAAGCTGAACGATGGTTGCTAGAACGTTGTTCATGGCGTTCCTCTATGTATCAATTGTTGGCATTCTCTCGTTCTTGGACGCATGCAAGGAAGTGTGACAAGTTCCTTTTGGGGAATTAAATTTAATAAGGGAAACACCGAAAAACAAGATTCATTAAACATGTGGCAATCTACAATAATTAAAAGTTAAACGCTCCGCGTTAGATCAAGACATCGTAGCAGAGGCCAGCAGACAGTTCTCGGTAATATTCAGTTGGCCAAGGAGACCACTGAGAAATGCTAGAAACTGTCAATTGGTTCTTATCCAGCAGTACGTAACAGCTACACTGAGGTAGAATCCAGTCGCCTTTGTATTAGTGGTCCAGTTAAGGTGGCGGTGATGGGGATGTTTACTCTATTGTCATGGAAATCACCTTTTTCCAATTGCAGTTTTATGATTAATGCATCTTTTATGTTACTTAAGGAGAAAGGCAAGGAAATAAGGGAGATTACAATCGTTGTCTTCTTTTATGGTGTTGAGGAAGCAACGACACATTCTGCTTATTAACTTCTGAGATAGCAAGATCTACATAATTTTATGGCGTGGAGAGATTTATTCTCGTTAGTTCAGCCAGTTGTTTAGGGAAGAGGGTTCCTTCTCTTTCCATAGCAACGCTCTAATTATCATCATGAGTAAACTGCACATTTTCCATGCTCCATGTTGGAGATTATAATCCCAACTACCCCAGAGCATTTAAAGCAGAAGCTTCCCACCGACTGCATTTAGTTCATCATCGAGAAGTTTCCTCCACCGAGCTTCATTGAATGTGGTTTGTGGATATTTCTCTGCCTTATCTTCACAACCACTGTCTAGACCATGACATCAATGCTTCTCCCCTCAATATGATTATAAATTGAATGGGTTTCTAGTGGCTAAGTACTCTCAGATGAGTCCAGCTCTGTAGAGCTGTAAGTGTGAGCTCTAAGATGTAAGGGCGGAGCTGTAAGGGTATGAGCTGAAGCTCATGAGTCTCTGTGATATCTATTTGATTAATATAATGTTTATGTCTGCATTATAATTTGTTTTCTGCCCTTTTTAAATTCCATCATTTGGTATCAGAGCTGTATGGTTGAAGATCCTGGTGAGTAGAAGCTTGTATGGTTGAAGATCCTGGTGAGTAGAAGCTTGTATGGTTGAAGATCCTGGTGAGTAGAAGCTTGTCAAAGAAACCAAAGATGGAGGAAGCTGCATGAGTCGAAAGGATTATAATCACCATGTAAAGTCCAATTGCTGCTATGCGGGTTATGCCTGTGTTGCAGGAGATCAACGATGAAAAGAAACCGCAAGCCAGTCAACCAAGGTCGCAGAAGTTGGAGACTACGACTGATAGGCAAGGCAAATCAAGAGTGTGTCGAGCCGTTGCAAATCGCTGCCAAAGGAGGAAGCGCAGCCAAGGAAAATCAGCATTCAGGAAAGCCCAAAGTAGATGCAAAGTGAAGTGATGTCGCTGTTTTTGTTGGAGATTATTTCAGCTGCCACCGCCAAGCATAAGGAGGAATGAAGATCTGCCACAGCCAGTGAAGAGAAGATTGCAGATCAAAGTGTTTGCAGCTGAGAGAGGGTTTGGCCTGGAATGCCACCAGTTTCAAAGCAAAGTCAGATCATGGTTGCAATAGAAGCCCCAGTCCAATGGAAAGCTGTAGCTGTTCCATGGGGCGCTAGATCAGGTGAAAGGAGGAGTCAACACCACAAGGGTTTGCAGATGCAGCTGTTAAAGAAAAGACTCATGAATTTGCAAGCATCTTGCAATAGGCACTGTTGCCAAAGGAGATCCAACCCCGAATCAGATCGTTGGTTTGGAACCACGTCAAATGGAAAAGGAGGAGATCCTGTCACAAATAGATGAAAGGTTATAAGATGTTTCATTGAATAAGATGGGCATCGCGTAAGGAATTGGCAATTTGACACATCATCGAATTGGCAGATTTCAGTCAAATTCTGTGAGTCCTGCCCAGCTCCGCAGAGCTGAAGAAAGTTGTTAGTTGGTGGTAATCTAAAACCACCTCAGTTAGTTTGTGGTCATCTGAAACCACCTGTGAAAGATCCGAAACTCGCTGTAATGAGTTGTACGAAGCTGTAATGATGTGTCTGTAGCATTGGAAGGAGGTCAATGTTTTGGTTTAACATATTGATGAATCATGTATCTGGAAAGGATTCCTATACAACTAGCGAGTACAACGGTTGGTTACCCATGTATCTCGGTAGATGGATTTATTTTTATTGAGTCAATTTCGATGCAAGTATAGAAGGAGAAAAGCCTAGAGCGATGATGTTTTCCCCGTGATGATGATTTGTAGAGTCACTTGTGTGCATTAGTTTCTCCATCATGGTAGTTTGTGGTAATCTGAAACCACTTGAATGCTAGTTTGTGGTCATTTGAAACCACTTGTATGCAAGGTTTGTGGTTAGCAAAGCCTATTACGATCCCCGAGCACCTGCAGTGTGACTCTATGGGAGATGTTGAGAAAATACAAGTGTTGAGCATCTGAACCTACAATGGACTGGTGATAGAAAGACCAGAGCTCATGGTTAGAGCATCCCAGCAACATTATGGGATTTCCTAAGTTCGATCGTTAGATCTAAAAGATTTTAGATGTCGCAACATCAGTGAAAGAGACTGAGAATGTAATGAGAATTTGTGGTAATTGTGATTAGGGGGGAGTGTTGGAGATTATAATTCCAACTACCCCAGAGCATTTAAAGCAGAAGCTTCCCACCGACTGCATTTAGTTCATCATCGAGAAGTTTCCTCCACCGAGCTTCATTGAATGTGGTTTGTGGATATTTCTCTGCCTTATCTTCACAACCATCGTCTAGACCATGACATCAATGCTTCTCCCCTCAATATGATTATAAATTGAATGGGTTTCTAGTGGCTAAGTACTCTCATATGAGTCCAGCTCTGTAGAGCTATAAGTGTAAGCTCTAAGATGTAAGGGCGGAGTTGTAAGGGTATGAGCTAAAGCTCATGAGTCTCTATAATATCTATTTGATTAATATAATGTTTATGTCTGCATTATAGTTTGTTTTCTGCCCTTTTTTAATTCCATCACTCCAACCACAGTTATAAATGTCATTGTCGTCCATTAGAGATTCATAAGTCCATTCAAGATAAGTGGGTTATGCTTCAACTCTTGCTTGATGCCTTCACCTATACGCATGAGAGAGAGGGATTTGATAAATAACTTCTATATTTGGAGTTCTTTAATGATAAAAATCGAAATTCTAAGGAATTTGATACGATGTGGAAAATACTTCCTATTTATCAATTGATGAGCTAAAGGGGCTCTATAATGAATAGTTCATAAGGCACAACACTTGCTGAAGGTTTTGCAAATGGGATTGCAAGCTAAGTGGGCTTAACCTTGGAGGAAACTCTATGGTTAAGTGGGCTTGAGCTGGAGTAGTACCGAGATGGGTGACCTCCGGAGAAGGCCCAGTGCTTCACCTCTGTGAGCATCACCTAGATGCAATGAGTGCTAAGTGGGCCATCCATTATCATGAGAGATGGGTTCTTGTGAACCACTACTCATGAAACATGGGTCGATGAGTTTGACTCGTAAAACTACATGATTGAATCTTATAGTAATATCACAACTTCGTACATATAAAACAAAAGTCGTTGCAATCGGAAAAATTAGAGATCTAGCACAAAACATGTTGTCCGCAGTTAGCAAGTATGAGAGAGAGCTCGAGTCAAAATCTTATGCATTAGAATTAGAAAGAAAAGATCAAACTTCAAGTACGGTTACAGGAAGCGGATCACTGCTACAACAGTTTGGAACTTGAGGACTTACCTTTCAAGCTTTTCTCTGTGTGCTCCAGTGAATCCTATCTAAAAGGTATTTTATTTAATTGTGCGTTTGTGTGGTCGAGGAATGAATAATTGTCTATGTTAGTATTTTGTGAATAGATTTCTGTATGCTCTGTCCATTCACCACATAATTGATTTATCGAAGAAGATATTGACTACTGTTCCTTCTTTAAAATTAGTTTTGTAGATGAAGTATATCATCATATCATTTTATTGATTATATAAAATGATAAGTATCAAAGTTTGATGTCTTAGTTGCTATGCACTTCTTGACTTTTTTTGGCTTCCATGCCAACACCGAACTGAACTCTGGAATAATGTGCACGATTTGGTGAAAGGTATTAACTACCCTTTTGTTTTGTATTTAGTTCATGGTATGCAAGAAAAATCAACGATTAGTTCATTCCAATATGTTTGTATGTTTTTTGATGGAAATAAGATTGCATGTCCAGCCTATACAGAATTGTTGTGGAATAAAATTGTTAGTTATATACTTGTTTTATTAAATTGTTAATTACATACTTGTGATTATAGCATATGTTTATGCACGTAAAGTTCTGTCTAGCCCTTGAATAAATTTTATGATAGTGCATAGTTTATACTCATTCATGAACAAAATAAAATATTGTGAAGCACCTATAAGTAAAGTTCATGCAGGCAATGAGTTCGCACTTTTTATTTATACATTATTATTCTGAACTTTCAGAGGTGGTAATATGAATTAGGATGGAAAGTGTGTGATTTATCACATGGAAATGATTTTCAGGTAGACATAACTATTAACATGTTACAATCAATTGACCTTTATTCCGTTCTTTGATGATAGTTCAAGGTGGAAGAAGTTAGGTTGGTTCTATTTGAGGTAAGGAAGAACTTCATTTATGTAAGATTGAACTTTTATGGTTTTATATAGTATCATGCTTAAATATCATCTAATTGATATAATAGAGTATATAAAAATTTAGTAAATAAATGGAGCAAATTGTATGGTAAATATATTTTAAAATGATTATAATAAAATGATTAAAAATTGAAGTTAAGTCCTAGCTTTACAAGTAAGTCTAGGTCTAATCCGTGGAAGGATGAGACTTGGTGAATAGGAAAAGACATATAATTGTTGTTAAATAATGATTGGCTTTCTTCAAATATCAAAATAATAGAGTCATAACTAGTTAAGTTATTTATGGGGTATAGTGTGTTGCTTGTGAAATATAAATATATGAGTGTTATTATCAAGTATGGAATTTTGCAAATCGCACTCAAACAAGGGTAAGTGGAAATTAATGTTGTAACTTCAGCATAATTATTTCAAAGGAGTAGTCATTTTTTTTATTTATATATGTGTTCTAGTATTATTGTAATTGGGATTGTTAGAAATGGATATGAATTTTTTGTAAGATATGTTGTTTAAAATCCTTAGGAACTAGTTATCTAACTAAATACGTAAAACTAGTGACCCTTTTTAAATGATTAAATTGTAGGTGCATCATATGTAAACTGGAATTTCTTCTGCATCGACAACCATTTTAAGTGGTTGCAAGAGGAAGTGGAAGAGTAAGTGTTCATTCCATTATTATTATGGATTTCTAATCCCACTGAATAAGTGGAAGAGTAAATTTTCTTTCTGTTATTACCTTGGGTTTCTAACCCCACTAAACTAGTGGTATATCACTCACCACTGAATAAGTGGAAGAGTAAGTGTTTTTTCTGTTATTATCTTGGATTTCTAACCCCACTAAATGAGTGGTATATCATTCACCACTGAACAAGTGGAAGAGTAAGTGTTCGTTCCATTATTATTATGGATTTCTAACCCCGCTAAATAAGTGATATATCATTCACCACTAAATAAGTGGAAGAGTAAGTGTTCTTTTCGTTATTATTTTGGATTTCTAACCCCACTAAATAAGTGGTATTATCCTTCATTGAATAAGTATATGTTTATATTACTCCATATCTTGTACACCTTATGCCCTCACCTCACCTGAATGAGGATCTTGGTGATTAGAAAGTGGAAAGGGAAGTTATTAAAAGCTATCAAGTTTCTTTTTAGAAGTTTATTTAAGGAAAGGAAGTTAAAATGGTTGAGTTATTGTTTCTTTTTCACATTACTAAATTGGAATAAGGGTTCCATTTTAAGTTATTCTTGGGGTTGTATTGAACTATAAGTGATCATGAAAGAAATTTTCAATAAACTCATTATCACCTTGTTTGGGGTTTTTTCCATACTGGTTTCACCTAAGTTGGTGGCAACTATCAAGAATTGTACAGGGAAGAATCAGACCCTAGAAAGGGTTGTGTACCCACTTTTGTAGTTGTATGTTTTGTTTTAATATCAAATTGTTATGGGAATGTTGAACTTGATTGGGGTGCATTATTGTTGACCCTCAAGATATGTCTAGTTGTCAAAATACAAGGCCTATGCACATACGTAGGCAAAGCCATCAATGATGAGCCCCTGAAGCATAGATTTGGCCCATAGGTCTTGTTCTCTTGAATTTTCTTTTGAAACAACTTATGTGAGTTAGTCATTTGTTGTGGTCAAAATTTAGATTTTGTGTTAGGTCCTTAACTGTGTTTTGGGTTGTTAAGTTTTTGACATGTTTAATTAAGATCTTGTTAATTTAAATTATTAATGAAGAATTAATTGAATGGGAGAAAAAATATGGGTAGCCAATTTGTGGCCAACTTTTTTTTAAAAAAATGAAAGCTCATAATGTGGGCGCATTATAACACACTCGCATTATGACCTATTAAAAGCAACAACAAAAAAAATTGAATTCTTTTTAACTTCTCACTGTGTTATTTTTCTTGCCCATGGCCAAAACTCCAATTTTCCGCACTCGCATTTTGGGAGGAGCTATTTTGTAAAATTATTCATCAATAATTGTTGTTTCATCGCTAGGATGCTACCACGTTGACGAGGAGGTCTAAGAGGTAAGGATTGTTTACTTTTTGATTTGAATTTGTTAGTTTTAGGTTGTTTTTTATATTTATTTTTTGAATTTGTAGGAGATGTTAATCCACCTAGAAACCCTCCTCAACAAGCACAACAACAACAAGAGGGAAAAAATCCTCAACAAGCACAACAAGAACAACAACAAAATCCTCAAGTTAATCAACCACAACCTCAATCTCCTCCACCAATCCCTCAACATCCATTTGGTCACATCGCGTTGGGCCCCTCTACAATAACCTCTCTCAATTTTCACTATCTCGAAGGCATTTTCCCATGGTAGTGAATTTTCACTCGGGAAAAAAGCTGTCAAATGCAAGTAGTTGAAAGTTGCAAAGTGGTGCAACTTTCGTTCTGCAACTCGTGCGATCAAACATACCTATCGGGATGCATTGGAATAGTTCATTTGGTCACACGAGCTGCACAATGAAAGTTGCACCACTTTGCAACTTTCAACTACTTGCATTTGACAACTTTTCCCCAAGTGAAAATTCGCCACCACAGGAAAATTCCTTCGAGATAGCGAAAACCAAGAGAGGTTATTGTAGAGGGGCCTAATATGATTCCACGGGATCAAACGAGAAGTTTCTAAGCATCACAGTATCTGAGTAATAATATGCTAAAGTTTGCAACCATTTTGCACTTTGGACTCTCAAGGGATAGATCTGGTTGAACGTAGCTCAGAGCGATTCTGTGTGTTTGGGTGCGAAATAGGACCATGCCTAGCGTAAAAATACATATTCGGATGTGTTGGAACAGTCTATTTGGTCACATGAGTTGTAGAACAAAATTTGCACTTTGCAACTTTACATTACTTGTAATTGAAACTTTTTTCATCAAGTCAAAATTGGACACCACGAAAAAATGACTCTGAGTTAACAAAAACTGAGAGAGGTTATTGTAGAGGTTCCCTACATGATCCTGATGCCTCAAACAGAATTCCTATAACCAACATGGTATTCAGGTAATAGGTCGTCGAAGATTGTTGCCCTTTTGCAATTTGTATTGTTAAGGGATTACGTTGCTTGAATTACAAATGTTTGAGGGAAGAAATAAATTCTGATGCAGAGTAGGGAGGAAATCAACCTACAATCACAATTCAAGCCTTTAGAAACAACTTTGTAACCCTTTTAAACCTATCTCTCCAACTCTTCACAAATTCACTCAAATTCCCTTGTAGGTCTACAGACCTAGTTTCTGGACCAAAAATCTCAGATCCAATCTCAAACCCAATAAAAAATTTTATTTTCAGACACCCTTAACATCTTACAAATCATATCTCAAAAGCAACATAGGTCACTTTGGACCAACTTCTCCAAAAGCATGCAACTACGTTGTCCTAGACCTCAATTAGGTCACTTTAACAAAGCATCACCCACTCAAATTCCTTTCCAACCCTAAATATTCATGGACAGTCACTTACCAGTCTACAAAACCTCCAAATCCATAACTTTTGATCAAAGAATCACTTCCTATGACATCAAAACATTAACCCTTCACTTTATGCCATTCCAAAGGGGTTTATTGAAAAAAACTGTTCCAGGCTTCTACATAGCCAACCAAGGCCTCAAACACCTTTAGTGATGTCTTCACATGCTTGAAGGTTCATCAAAATCTGCTGCCCCCAAGATTTTCTACAACTTCCCTCTAACCATCAAATTTCATTCAAAATACACAATTTGACAATTAGGGCATCGTGCCCAGGCACTCAACTCACCTTCTCTACCCTTACAAAGCTTAAAAAACTTTAATATATGCCTTCTCATGCCAAATCAATCATCTCCCAATCTTTCCTAAGACAATTTCACCAAAACCCAACATCGAAACTCCATTTTTAAGCCAAAATTCACCCAATTTCCTCTGGGACAGCAACCAAAAACACTCCTAAACATTTTCCCTAATCCTAAATATTATTCCTACATCTAATACTACCATTTTGGACTCATTCCATAGAGACACAAATAGAAACAATAGGTTGAATGAGTCATTTATTCATTTTTAGTCTTCAAACCCTTATGGTTGGTTGTACAGACCCGCAATTAGTAATTTGACAATAAAATTCTTAAAACTCAATGAAATTCCTTCACTCCAAAGCCAAAACATAGCTAAAACCTATCTCTACCGATTGGAAAATATTTCAAGACATAATACTTTTGTATAGCCAAGTATAATAGTTTGCAACAAAAAAAATCAATGAAAGACACATAATTACAAGAGAAATTAGGAGATTTTTATTGTTTTTCCTTCACAAAAACCTTCAAAAACCTCTTCCTTCAAGTTCCCAACATATTTAAACCTTAACCAACCTATGAAAATGGCTCTAACTTCCTTTTGAATTCCCATGACCGTTGGGCTTCTTCAAGTTTACATTTTTTTGCACTTTTTTCACATTGACAACTTTTCAATTTTTGCAATTTTACATCATTTGACAAATATGCAACATGAACTCCAAAATGACCAAAAAACCAACTAACATGACTTATTACATTATAAATTGGTCTAATATGACCTTATTCAATTGAAAAAACTCAAAACACAAAACTAACTTAAGACTTCCATGAACTAAATTTGCTCAATAACCTTAGTGTCCCTACACCAAATTTTAATATTTGAGTAAATCTCATTACAATGCATTAGGTACTCCATTCTCATAGATATTTTACAATTTTACTGATATATTCAAGATTCTCTTATAATGTCTACATCATAGGTGCTCATGATGAGGTTAACTTCAAATGAGTAACTTGAGATTCTCTCGCTAAGCTTCACATGCTCTTTTATAATGGCTTCAAATCAGAATTGAGATTTGTCAAGATCATTAAGATAAGGATGTGGCATTGCTTTTTTGGCTGAGATTCTCTTCGATGGCTCATAAATCAACATTTTCTGCAAGGAGATACCAATCAATTTTTAGTAGTTTACTTACAAATACGTAAAGTAAAAGAAGAAAAAGAAAGAGCATCCAAAATGGAAATGAAATGAAATAGATGGAAGGCACTTACACACAACAAATCCACAACATTTGGTTCCAACTCGGGAACAAGGCATAAATCTTGATGCTTCCATTGAGGATAGGCATGCCAGTCTCTCAACTTAGTCACTCCTGGTCATGCATCTTCATTGGGAGTTCCAAGATACCTATTACACACTACACCTCTCATGAATATAATAACTTGAAATTTGAGATGCTCTTATAATGTCTACATCATAGGTGCTCATGATAAGGTTAACTTCAAATGAATAACTCAAAATTCCCTCAGCAAGCTTCACACGCACTTTTGTAATGGCTTAAAACCATAATTGAGATTTGTCAAGATCATCAAAATAAGGATGTTGCATTTCTTTTTCAGTTGAGATTCTCTTGGATGGCTCATAAATTTGCATTTTTCTACAAGGGGACACCAATCAATTTTTAGCAGGTTACTTACAAATAGGAAAAGTAAAAGAAGATGATAGCATTGGAATCAAAAAAATTAATGTGCTTACAAATATAAATTAATAATAACCAATGTGCATACTTGCAAATTAATCCAACAAACCATCTAGGTCTACTCTACTCTTTGTTGTGTCAAGTATTGCCTCATGGTCAGACTCACGGACCTTCCACAAGGTATTGTTCAAAGGTCTACCCCCATATTTGGTCAAACAAACATTGGATGCCATGACAAGGTTCGAGTAATGAAGAATCTTATGATGCATGTTAAAATCTTGAAACATCCAATTTTTAACACTCTTATGTGGGTACCTTCTAAGCCACGTTCCAGTAACAACAACTGAGCCTGTAGGGTATTCGATGTTTTCTCCATCTATAACTGGGGCCTCCAGCTTTTTTTTGGCCTCAACACAACAACACAAGTAATATTATGTTCCCTCTTTGTTGTCTTCATCTACAATAATTTCATAAACATGCCTTGCATTGATATGTGCAGCAAATCTCTTGAGATTAGTCAACATTATGAATACACTACAAAGTAAGATAAAAATAGGAATTTCAAAAACTAAGCAAGTAGATATATTACCTAGTTGAACTAGATCTGATATGTAATGTCCCCGATTTATCCCTATGCTCTTCAATTGGATTTAGCCTATTTTTGAAAACTCGTAGGCTAAGCAGAATTGGAAATTAGGGTTTCCTATTTTATAGGAGGTTTCAAATGCAATTTTGAGGGCTTGCATGCGAGAGTTTTGATGCATGTCTGGTGGAGCTTTCTGGGTTTTTGGAGAGCTTCAAAATGGTGTAACATGCATCTCCATCTGACAATCTTTTTAGGCACTTACTATTTATAGTAAGTCATGTTGGCTTCCCGATTTGTGTTCAGAAGACGTTTGGAAACACTTACTATTTAAAGTAAGTCATGATTACTGCTTAGTTGATGTTCAGATGAAGCTTTGCAAACTTACTATTTATAGAAGTTTGCTATTTTTGGTAAATCTATTTATAGCAGTATCATTCTAGCAGCAGTTCAATCATTTGCAGTTCACATTTCTATTTTGGGCAGTGTGGCTGGTTAGTTTGGCTTTCTGTTGAGTTTGAAGTAAACTTACTATTTTTAGTAAGTCTATTTGTGGCAGTGGCATCATCTCCAGTTTGACTCAACTTGGGTCATCATTCTATTTATGGAAAAATCAGTTTGAGCATTGGTTTTGGCTTTGGCTTCTATCCCTCCTTGGACTGAGTTCCAGACTTAGTCATTTTTTATGTTTTGAAGTTGTACCCCATGCCTAGGCTTGATGACTTCAAGTTTTTTAAAAAGGGGACATAAAGGGGTTGATTTGAGCATTTACTATTTATATTAAATGTTTTATTGTGCAACTTGTAAATGGATGCCTAGAGGGAGATGATTAATGTTTTAATAATTCAAATAAAGTGCAACATGAGAGGTGGCGTCCCTTGGAGGAAGTTGAAGAGTTTCTTGTAGGAGTTTCAAGTTGATTCATTTTCCAACAGAAGAGCCTATTTATTGATGCCTTGCTCATTCATTCTCATCTTTGGAAAATATTGTAATGTTATGTTGTTGAATTGATTTCAGAACCTGGCTAAGGGGAAGCTTAGTATCTTCACACCATTCTCCGGGCCTGAAACTATGGTTACCTAGATGGTCAATTGGGAGTGTGCTTCATTCAGAAGTGCATATTGAGAATCATTGTTGAAGTTTGATGATATTTTATGTTTACAGGTTGTTCAAGTATAGCTGAAGCATATTTTCATTCATAGCTACTTGTATGATTTTCATATCATTCTCGATATTTTCCCTATGTGTTTCTTTTCCTTAGGCACCCCTTCTCTTGGATTTTCAGATTTTTTTATGATGTCTACAATTTTCTAGAGCAGGTTGCCATTGTCAAGGAGGGTTTATCATTTCTAGATTTCTTCTTGGGATTCATGCTTAATAATTTGAAGGGTATTGATACTATTTAATGACTTGTTCTTGGTCGCCCTTTATCTAGCTTTCATTTTTATTTGATTTGGTGTCATTTGGTTGAGTATCAAAGGAGATATAAGCATTTTAGTGATCTCCTAGCTTGTTGGTCTGAACATTCAGTTTGTTGGTCTTGTATATTAGACCTGGTTATTTCCATGTCATGTTATATTTCTTGGGTATGTTCATTCTTATTTGTAATCAAAAATATAGTGTCATCATTGCAACTGTTTTGGAGCAAATTTCTATTGAAAATCTTTGTAACTTGTAGATAATTTACATTGTAAAGCTAAGAATTAGTAGTACTAATCTAGTTATTTATATTTTTGCATTTACTTGTGTTTTAATTCACACATTGTAACCCCTGGATGGTTTACCGCCAGTGTGGAAGAATAAACATTTATATTTTTCTATCTCACCCACTGTTTAAGTGGTGAATCCCTACTATTGAGTGGATGCCTGCTGAAAAGCGAATGAATTGTTCTTCATTGTAATATCTTTCCCCCCACTATATAAGTGGTAGCATGGAATATTCATGGTCGGATCACCGCCTACTCTCATTTCCAACATTGTAATTCAATACAGTTGTTGCTAACGATCCCTTCCCATATGCTATCACCTTGCCTTCAATAGGATCTTGGTGAACATTCTTGGAAAAGGTTACTTTCATTTTGATTATCTTTGGGGAGATAACACTAAAAATTTTCGTAGTGTTGGTTTATGTTGTGGAAACATTGAGAAAAAATTAAGGGGCACATTTCATGATACATGGTCAAAGTAGACCAATGATTCCATATGTGTTAGTTCCAATATCGTCGGAGGGCAATACATGTGAAGTGGGCTAAGATAACTTGTCAAATATTTTTCAACCCACTCCCCTGACTCACAATCATTTCAGGCTTGCATTGTACATGAAGAACAAAAGCATGCCATCTTTTGTGTATTGATACTCCATGAACCTACATCTGAGCTAAGGAAAGAGTGTAGCTCACTCAATCTTGTTAGTGTACAACAATCCTCATATGGTGCAATGTTAGTATCATCCATCAACCAAAAAAGTCTACGAAGTGAAGATGTACCTTCATTACCTGGACCCATTGAAGCATTGCACCACTCGATGATTGATCTTGCATCAGTCAACTTCGCACTATCTTTATACTTTAACTCTTCTCGTGCTAATTCTCTTTTCACGCATGATCTTGCACCATCATGCTCCCCCTTTCCATGTATGGCCTCAAAAAATTTCCACATATGTTCAACACATGTAATGACATGCATCCTACTCAACCAGTAGAACATGTGTGAGTTCTTGAACTGTGTTGCATAGTTATTCGACCATATTATATGTCAACCATATGTTATGCCCCTCTGAGCCAAATCATTGTAGAACATCTAGAAGAAACCTTGGATGAACTTTGGAGAATGTGTGTGATCATACTAATATAAAAGTGATACTCCCTCAATACCTTCCTTTGGTCCTTTGTACTATCAGCTGCATGAATGAATGCTATGTGCACAAATATTGAAACCTGTGTGGAGTTGTAATATTGTGACTGCACCTCATGTTGTGGTTGTAGAGTGTATTCTCTGTAAATTCAACCACTGATACTATGTTGTCAACTAGAAATGTGTCCTTGCATAGCTTGAATTGTTTGTCCACCCATCGGGCTCTATGGGTATGCCTTGCATACTCAGACACTATATTGTCACAAAAATGGACATAAACTGATACACTAGAATCTTTTGAATAACCAAATCACACATTTTTGCTTGAGACCCATCTTTTGTAATGTATTCCACTATTTTATACTTCCCGAACTCTACTAGTTTTTGTCCCACCTCATCTATGCTTTCCATATGTTGACATACTGGCATACACTACAAGCCACCACAATGCTCGCATGAACCATCCAAGCATGATGACCTATAGAATATTTGGCCATCCTTTATTTCACATAAAAATTTTGATAAGAAATCTCTTGAAGATGTTGGTGGGGCTTACATGCCACAATCCTGCAAAACATCGTTAGTATGCAAATCTAAACATATAGAATGATAAACATCATAATGGTTAGAGAATTAAATATGTAGTCTACAACAAAAATTAGTGCGTGTGTGATTTATCTTGACATAAAAAGGTATAAGCATTTCAAAATATCTTTGACAAGTACTAATTTGAGGATAATCCTGTTGAAATTTATGAAAAAATTGGGTTTGAGTCATATCCAAAAAATGCTTTGGATGTGGCTCACGGTTCTGACTACCAATTCTCCTTCTTACCATATCCCTTTGATTCAGAGATGGCCTTGTGTTATTCTTCCAATACTCTTCAATTAGTGTTCTCAATGCTTCAACAACTTTTGTATTTTTTTGTGGCAGTCTCCCTGAGAATGCCCATAATTCATTTGAATCGGTGCCCTCAATTATTTTCCTCCTTTGAATGGCTCTTGATAAAAAAATTCTACTAATTCTCATTTGTTCACTCGTATTTCTAATGAGATGAGCTCTCTTTGTTTTACTTACCAAATTCGATGTAATGACACGTCGGGTGGCATTACTAACCTTTGAGCATGAGTTCTTACCCACACTCTCATAAGCATCCATTAGATTCTTGACAATAGTTTTTTCACTCGATACATTCGATGTTCTCAACCCAAGAGTCTTCATGATGTTTCTATACTTTATACCCTGCATCATTTAAAAAAATAGTTGACATCTTGCGATCTCATTTAGCCTTTCAAAGAACAATTTCCAAATCTTATCAGCATAACTTCTACAAGTGCGTGCTAGAATCTTACCTTCCATGTGCTACAAAATATCATCATTAATATTAATCAAATACTTTGGCTTTCTACACAAAATTATAGGTGGTGTTCTCCTAGGTACATACTCCTCAACATTAGGAATTTCATCAATATTCAAGTGAGGTGGGCTAGATTACGTACCTTCGATTGAGGGTGGGATAGATGACATACCTTGATGTTGACATGGGGATTATTATGTACCTTCTTCGTCAAATCTGAGTGATGATGTATTCTCAACTTGAGATGCGTTGGATGGTGTCCAACCATATTCACTTGTGATATATGGTCTCCAACCATATTCACTTGTGATATATGGTGTCCCTTCATATTCACTTGTGGTAGATGGTGTCCCTCCATATTCACTTGTGCTTAATGGTGTCCCTTCATATTCACTTGTTGTAGAGGGTGTGTCTCCAATTACGGTATCTGAATCTGTATTACCACGATGCTTTCACATTCATGCCTTTTGTGATGCCAATTCCTATTCTCTTTTTGATGGTTGAGGTTCATATTCAATTGGCTTTTTTTTGTCAATCGTATCCAATTTCTTCTTTTCATGATATGCCGCCACCTGTTCTCTCTCCTTTGCTTTGAAGGTTTCATACTCTTCATCTGTTAGTTTATTCATTTTTTATTTCTTCGGCATGGCAGATAATTTTACCTATAGCATGGTAATGAGACGAATATTAGTTTCTAAAAAATGTATCCATTCAAATAAATGATATATATGCCATTCAAGGCTTCATAACAAATACTTACAATCATCCTCTAGAAGAGTATTTCTAGCATAGACAAAGGTCACATGAATTTTTTCGATGGAATGCCTTAAAGAAATGTGGTAATGTGGCATGCCCTGATTGCAAGATAGGCTGAAAATGGAAGCATGGACAAGCCATGTGGTGCAGGGGCACCTAGCTAAGTTGTAATTTTGGTTTTGTGATAGGTCATTAGGTGTTTTATGTCTTTTTTGTCATGAATATGGTCTAAAACCTTGTTTTGAAGGGTTGTGGTTGCTTAAAATGAGAAATTAACTCATTCCACCTATTGTAAATACTGTGACTCAGTAGAATGAGTCCAAAATCGTAGGAATAGATGTTTGAATGAGATTTATGAGCAGGGGAGGCCTTGAAAGTGGTTTTGTGTGATGCCCTAGATGGCATTCCTTTGTTTTTTTATCAAATTTGGTGGTTAGATGGTGGTGATAGTTGAAACTCTTGGGGGAAACAACTTTTGAAGGTTAATTAAGTTTCCGCAGACAATTTTCAAAAGTGTTTGAAGTGTTGTTAGATTGAAAACAGTTTGGGAAGGCATATTTCCAATAAACCCTCCCTAAAACAATCCAAATTGAAGGTTTCATGGTTGGGTGAGTTAGTGGATCTTCCTCTAATTAAAAATGGTGGATCTTGAGGTTTTACAACCTGGTACATGAATGTCCAAAGGAATTTTGGGTGGGCAGTAACTTTAAAGGGGTGTTCCTTTGTAAAATTGACCTAATTGAAGGTCTAGGACAGCGTAGAAGCACCTATTTGAGGGTTTTGTTCCAAAAGAGTTGTATGAGTTTTTGTGATATGTTGTGTAAGGACATAAATGGTGTCTTAAAATATATTTGGTTAGTGGGTTTTGGGTGAACCCATAAAATTGGTTTACAATTCGAGTGAGGAAGGAAAACTTCCAAAAAAATGACCCATTCAAAAAAAAATCATTTTGGGGGATTCAAGTGAACTCTAGGTTCAAACAAACCCCAAAGAGGTTCGCTCGAACCAGGGTTCAAGCGAACCCCTTTGCATGTGGGAACCCGGAATTCCCATTGTGGGAAGGGGGTTCGCTCGAACCCCTCTTTTCCCACCTTCCCACCCTCTGACATAAAAAAACTCCATATTTTTTCCCTTCAAAACTCAGGTTGAGGATGAAAATGAAGGAGACTTCACAGACCCAACTAGAATATTGTAGTCCTCAGAACGATCTATCCAACAAATATAATTTTAATATGTTTTGTTTTTATTATGTATGTGTTTTTTTAGTTTTATTAAACATAGATTTTTCACCGAAAATCAATTGATGAGCTAAAGGGGCTCTATAATGAGTGGTTCATAAGGCATAACACTTGCTGAAGGTTTTGCAAATGGTGTAGAAAGCTAAGTGGGCTTAACCTTGGGGGAAACTCTTTGGTTAAGTGCGCTTGAGCTGGAGCAGTACTGGGATGGGTGACCTCCCGGGATGGACCGATGCTTCACCTCTGTGAGCATCACCTAGATGCAATGAGTGCTAAGTGGACCATTCATTATCATGAGAGATGGGTTCTTGTGAACCACTACTCATGAATCATGGGTCAATGAGTTTGACTTGAAAACTACATGGTTGAATCCTAATAGCAATATCATAATCAATCTCTTTGTTCTACACATGTGGAAAAATAGAAAATTATTAAAATAAAATTTTAAAAAATATGTTTAGGCTGGGTATTGATGTCCTTGGTCCATTAAAAAAAAATTGAATTTCGATACATACAAAAAAAATTATGTTGTATACAGTTCGCCTATGTCTGAATTGTAATTGGTTTGACTTCGAAACTTGATTAAGGAAAAAATATTTAATAAAATAGTATAAAACCAAATGAAAGTGCTAGATATTGTAGTTACAAATCTAAATTCAAAAAAATAGAATTTTATCCTTCATACAAAAAAATTTATGTTGTATACGGTGAGCATCACTCCTTAAAAATGTTGTTTTTTTCTAAAAACTAGTTTTCGAAGGAGATGGAAACATAAGTGCAATCTGATTCCAAAAAAATTGAAAAAAAAATATCTAAAATCTATAGACAAAACGTCACAAATCACTAGTTTTCATCATCTTCAAATTCCTCATGGTTTAGCCGCTATAGGAGCCCGAAAGTGAAGATTTAGTTAAAAAAAATTAGTTCAGTGTCCAGTTTGCCCAATAATTGTAAACCAGTATTGTGAGATCACCCTTCTAGTTTGGATTTGTGAGATAGGATCTAGAAATCGAGTTGACAGGCCTATAAGGCAAACAAAGAGATTGTGTGATAAATCCAAGAGCTAGGGTTCTAGGAGCTGAAAATTTGTTTCAAAGGACTTGAATTGTGGTTGATGAATGATTTCCTCCCTACTCTGCATCAGCATGTGAATTCTATGAGGCATACGCTGCCCCTACCTTCTCAACCCTACTACATTGGCAAGCTAGTGAGCTCACTCACTAGCTCGCCAATGCAGTATGGTTGAGAAGGTAGGGGCAGTGTATGCCTCATAGAAAGATGATCATATAGAGGATGAAGACCTGTTACTACCCTCAATCCAAGAGGGCTTGGAATTTCTTTTGGCCGGGAATTTGGTGCAGGAGCACCAAATTCATGTTTTGTAAAGATTGGTTCAATAAGGGCTTAAGTTGGTATTTTAATGTTTTGTGTTTATAAGACTTTGAATAAGGTCATATAGAACATTTTATAATGTAAAGAGTATTTTTAGAGGTATTTAGGTGGCAGTGGAATTCAATTTTCAAAATTGGCAAATATTACAAAAAGTTGTCAAAAATGTAAACTTGCTAAAAATGAAAAAATAGCAAGATTGTGGAAGACCAAGAGTCATGTAATTGAAAAGATAGTTGGGGTCAGTTTTCTTGGAGAGTTTGAGGTGTGAAAAGTTTAAATTTATGATGTAGGGTCAAATAGAGGGGTGGTTGTTCAGATTTGAAGAAGAGATCAATAAAAACTTTCTCTTTTTTGTACAATGTTTTTGAAAATTTATGCTCCTAGCCATTGTACGGTTCCATACAAAATATTTAAGTGCTGAAATATTTTTAAATTTTTATATCTATGTGTTAGCTCTAATTTGGCTTTGGAGTGAAGTGATTTCATTGCATTTTAAGAATTTTATTGCATTTTTACTGGAGGTGAGTGTGTTCAGCCAGCCAAGGGTTTTAAGGCATAAAATGAGTTAAATGATTCATTCCACCTATTATTTCCATTGTGGCTTGGTGGAATGAGTCCAAAAATTTTAGTATTATATTTATATGTAGGATTTTGAGCATGGAATAATTTTTGATTGCTGCCCCCATTGAATTTTCTAAGTTTTTGCTATGAAAGTAATGGCTCCAAGTTTAAATTCATTTTAAATGCACTCAAGAAGGTTGGAGATCAGTTCACAAAGTGTGTGTAGACCTTTTACAAGGTGTTTGAAGCTTTGGAAGAGCATGGGAGGAAAATTTGAGTGTTTGGGCATGATGCCCTAGTTGACAATATTATGAATTTGAGTGAAAATTGGTGGTTATGAGAAGGAAAGTGTAGTAAACACTTGGGGTAGAAATTTTTTAAGGTTGTTTAAGCTTGTGCAGATCATTTGGAGCATGTTTGATGCTTCGGAAAGCTGAGATAGGGTGTGGGAATAGGACTTTGAATAAACCCTCCCTAAATTTGCTAAAAATGAAGGTTTTGTGAAAAGTGCACTCTATGAGCGGTTCCTTGGCTAAAGGTTGTAGATTTGGTGGTTTTAGAGGTTGGTTAATGACTTTCCACAATAATTTTTGGTTGCTAAGTTGTTTAGAGAGGTGATGCTTTGTTAAATTGGCCTATTTGGTGTAGTTGGGATAGCATAGAAGCATGAATTTGAGAGATTTCTTCCAAAAGAGATATGAACTATTGAGATATGTTTGTGTATTCCTTAAAGGATATCTTAAAAGTTATTTGGTTAGTGGGTTCAGTGAGTATTTGGGTAGATTTGGTCAAGAAACTAGGTCAGCAGACCTACAAGTGAAATTGGGTGAATTTGTGAAGAATTGTTGAGATAAGTTTTTAAAGGTTGCAAAGTTGTTTCTAAAGACTTAAATTGTGATTGAATAAATGTTTTGGACCCTGTACTGCATCAATTGAGAAGGTAGGGGCAGCATATGCCTCATAGAAATGGGGTCTCACGGTGATATACATCACCATGAGACCCCATTTCTATGAGGCATATGCTGCCCCTACCTTCTCAACCCTACCACATTGGCAAGCTAGTGAGTAAGCTCACTATCTTGCCAAGCTCACTAGCTTGTCAATGCTACCACATTTTGCATACATTTATACGAAAACATTATTGTCAAAAAATTCAAATGCTTTTTCCATGCTTCCATTTTGAGCCATGATTGCAAGATAGGTTGCACCTTTCCCCATGTTGCTAACTTAGCCTTGAATAAAGAGTCATGAAATAGTGGAGAGAAGGGTTAGAATCCCTTGTAGGTAGACTAATCAAGGAAACATTTAAAATATATCGCAACATAAGTGATGAGGTAGATTTAGTGATAAGGTAAATTTAGAAATAGAGATGAAAACCAAAATAGTTTCAAAGATCTATCAATGTGGGAGGAGTATATTCCAATTTTTTAGAGACATATATGGAAAATTTGGTAGCATGGACAAGGCAATCAGCTACTCGGTATAATTGTTTGACAAAATACCTCAATGAAAGCTTTGGAGAGTGGTATGTACATCCATAATAAAGGATTGAGAAATGATGGTGTTTTTTACTTCCTTAAAACTTATGTCATATACATGTGTATACAAAATGTGGAATCATACACGAGGTAAGTCAATTGTTAAATAAAAAAATGCCTCAAAGAGATGTGGTTTAAAAATGTAATTGGCAAGTGTATAGAATTGTGTAATTTAAAATGTGCATTGACAACCTAAGGTTATAATGACAAACAAACAATGATCAACATGGAATATGCAAAATAATAAAAATGAAAGCAAGCCATAATAGAATGAAATAAAATGTGTAAAGACTTCACATACCTAGAAAACCAGAGTTTCAAATGGAGGAGTTCTACCCAATTATGTAGCTTTTGCTTCTTCTTTCTTCAAACTCCTCAACAATTTGACTTTTTCAAAAGCTTGTTCCCCTCCAAACTTCAATTGTATATCACTTTTGAATGGATTTCAGAGTTGAATTGATATTATATTCCTTTCAACGTGAAAACTCTACTATTTCATGCAAAGGTGGTGGAAAGATCATGAAAAAGGTGGTGGAATGTGAAAAACATGCATGCACACTTCACAACATCAAAAAGCTACTTTTTTTGGAGCACGCACAAAACCAAGATAATGTGTAGAATGTGGGCCTTGAGATCACAGATATATTGAGTTTTTTACTATTTTTAGTGCAATCCAAAATGTGCTTTCATTATAACGCGCTCGCGTTATTTCTTGCTAAAAACGGTCACATCTCTACTTCTTCAAAACGCACTCGCATTATGATAAATTTTGTTTTTTTATATATTTATTTTCTCTCTCTTTGTCTATACCCTCTATACCCTAATTCTATCTCTCTCCCCTTTACCCTTATACCCCAATTCTCTCTCTCCCCCCTCTACCCTCTACCCTTACACTTATACCCTCTCTCTCTCCCACTCCCTCCCTCTCTCTCTCTCGAGTCTCTCCCTCCTACCCCTTCTCCCTCTCTCAACTCTCTCTCACTCACTCACTCACTCCTATCTCTCTCCCCTCTACACTCCACCCTTAACCCTTATACCCTCAACCCCTATACCCTAATTCTATCTCTCCCCTTTATCCTCTACCCTCTATCTCTCCCACTCCATTTTTCTCTCCCTCATACCCCCTCTACCTCTCTCAACTCTCTCTCTCACTCACTCACTCCTTATATCTCTCTCCCTTCTACCCTCTACCATCTAGCTCTCTCCCACTCCCTTTGTCTCTCTCTCTCTCAATTCTCTCCCTCCTACCCCCTCTCCCTCTCTCAACTCTCTCTCTCATTCACTCACTAATTTTTTCTCTCTCCCCTCTACCCTTATACCCTTATACCCTCTATCCTTTACCCTCAACCCTTAAACCCTAATTCTATCTCTGCCCTCTATCCTCTACCCCTATATCTCTCCCACTCCCTTAACCTATCTCTCTATCTCAATTCTCTCCCTCCTATCCCCTCTCCCTCTCTCA
>CM021103.1:48619478-48780004 GCA_007115665.2 Sequoiadendron giganteum | reverse complement strand
CTCAACCCCGATACCCTCTACCCTATACATTGGAATCTCAACCCCAATCCTTCAACCATATGTACCCTCAACCCTATACCCTCAACCCGATACCCTAATCTCTCAACCCTATAGGTCATCAACCATATACCCTTTATTCTCAACCCTCTACCCTATACAATGGATCCTCAACCCCCATGTATCTATGTCCCTCCTTCCTCTTTCTCTCTCCTTTCTATCTCATTCTCCATCTCTATCCATCCATCCCTCCTTTCTACTCCTAATCCTCAACCCTGAACCTCAACCTTTAAAACCCTAACACTCAACCCTTCAACTCTTCAACCTCAACCTCAACCTCAACCTCAACCTCAACCCTCAAACCCTAAACCCTTAAATCCTCTACCCTCTACCCTCTACCCTATACATTAAACCCTCAACCCTCAATTCTCAACCCTCAACCCTTAATCCCTCAACCCTCAATCCTTAAACCCTAAATCCTCAACCCCTATACCCTCTACCCTTTACATTGGACCCTCAACCTAATCCTTCAACCATATACCCTCAAACCTATACCATAAACCCTCTACCCTCAACCCTAAACCCTAAACCCTAAACCCTTTAACCCTAAACCCTTAAACCTTCTACCCTATATCCTCAACCCTTAAACCCTAATACCCTAGAAACCATCAACCCTATAGGTCCTCCACCCTAATCCCTCAACCCTATACCATCAACCCCTATTGCTTTCTCTATATCTATACATCTCACCTCTCCCTCCCTCCCTCCCTCCTACCCTCTCTAAATGTCTCTATCTAACCTCTCCCTCTTTTTGTGTACCTCTTGTTCAATCAATCCCTACCACCCTCTCTCACTCCCTCTATCTATATCTCTTTATCTCCCTCCCACTCTCTCTCACTCCCTCTCTCTCTCCCTCTCTCTCCCTCTCTCTCCCTCTCTCTCTCAAGTCTCTCCCTCTGGCAACCTACTTAGGTAACTCTCTCTCTCTCTCCCCCCTCTCTCTATCTATCCCTCCCACCCTACCTAGATAAGTCCCTCTCACTCCACCCCCTCTTTCTCTCCCTCTCTCAGGTCACTCCCTCCCACACCCTCTCTCTCTCTCTCAGATCTCTCACTCACACTCCCTCTCACTGCCTATCTCTCAAGTCTCTCCCTCTCACCCCCTCACACTCTCAAGTCTCCCTTTGCACCCTACCTACATAACTCTTTCTCTTTGTCTCTCTCTCTCCTCTCTCACCTTCTCTCCAACCCCCCTCTCTCTCTCTCTCTCCTTCCTCTCTCCATCTCTCCCTCTCTCCCTCCCACCCTACCTAGCTAACTCTCTCTCTCTCTCCCACCCTCTCTCTTAAACCTCACTTCCACCTCTCTCTCTCTCTCTCTCTCTCTCTCTCTCTCTCTCTCTCTCTCTCTCTCTCTCTCTCTTAAAATTATCCCTCCCTCTAAAGACATACATACATACAAGCATAATACATATGTACATACAATCCTACATACATATAAGCATACATGTACATGTGTAGATACAATCTTACATACATATAGGCATACATACAATATACATGCATTGATACATACAGGCATACATACATACATACATGGCATACAATCATGCATGTACATACAAACATACAATTATATAAACATGCATTTAATAGAGAAGAATTTAACATAAATCAAGACAAAACGTGAGCTTGTTATACTGCACTCGTGTTATGTCTTGCTAGACATGTTCCACACAAACACAAACACCATGTCAAAACTGAGATATAATGCAAGTGTGTTATAACGCGCTCACGTTATATCTTGCTTTGGGAATCCCCAAGACTTGGGATTGGTATTTTCCTTGGAGAGCATTCCCAACGACTAGAGATGTGTTTTTGCAAATTCTACAATATTTCACATAATCAGGTTCGTGCTCACTGTCAAGATTGCACGTGGTTCAATATCAAAAAAATTGAACATCTGGGTAATGTTAGGTTCTCTCTTAGCTATCCAACAATGTATCTGTTTTCACTTTTTGACAATGTTAAGCCTTTCATCCATAATTTCTTTTGTTTGTGTGTCTCTTTTTTGGCAAAAAGTAGTGTTTGTTGTTTTTTCATTATAAATTAACCATTTATCGAAATTTCAAATAAATTACATTTTTAGAAACTAGACTTCATTCTACAAATTTTAAAAAAAAATCAATTAGTTTCCAAAATTTGTAGGGGTAGCACGACCAAAATTCTGTTTTTCAAGAAGTGTCCACTTTGAAAATTAGTAAAAAATCAAATATTCATAAAAAAATTATCAAAAATATTGTGCATCAACTACATAATGTTTGCTAACTTCTAACTGTAGCGATTTTAAAAATACTAAAAAAAGGTTCACCGTGCTAGGGTCGTACAAGAGTTGCTATGTTATGTTTTTCTGACAAAAACAACACCAATTTGTGTACGTCCCTCTTTTGAACCCATTAATCTCAACCATTTTCAAAATAAATTAGTAGTTTAGAAAGTAGACTCGAAGCACTTCTATCCTTTTTTTTGTTCCATCTCAAAATTTTGAGTGTAACTATCCTCAATTTCACTTCCAAGGTCAGTATTTCCTAATTTCAGGAAGAAAAAAAAAAAAGTGGTCACTTAAGCCCCCTTTTTGGGAACCATCTTTTTGCACTTACCCAATAATTCATGTCATTGTTTTCTTGTTAAGAGAAATATTAGAATCTCTATCATAAAGATTAAGATAAAATAAATTATTGTATACTCAAAAGGAATCTCAGATGGATTCACTTGACTCCCCAAGTCTTTAGGCCAAATTTCAAGGCAAGACTCAAGCTAGTTATTTATATATACTCCTAAATACGACAACTTTGGTGCACTTCTAATAGGGAAGTGTAGTCTTTAGAGAGTGACTCGGGACCTTGATGGTCCTAATGAGTCTAAATCTCTAGTCGGAGTGTATTCATATTCTTTATGGATGGATGCCTACCTCGTTTGGGTAGATTCCTATCTCGGATGGATAGATGAACTCCTATCCCATATAGACAAATGCCTAACGTGTATGGTTAGATGTCTGCCCCGGATGGATGGATGCCTATTCTGTATGAATATATGTATCTTAGTATACAATTAAATAAGCGCGTAATAAAAATAAAAATAAAGTGGTAGTTTTTGGGTTGTTACAATTCTCCCTTGTTTTGTTTTGCACTATAAAGGTCACTCAAGGAAGTCTCATGTTTCATGTTGTATAAAAATTTCTCAATGAATTTACCTACCAATTCATGAAAGGTCTTGATCGCATGAGTTAAATGTGAAAACCATTCAATAACTTGGCTTCCTAGGCTTCTAGGAAAGAGGCGCATTTGATATGTATCGTTAGAGGACACATCAAGACAAGCAATTTAAAATTCCCTTATGTGTTATCTTGGATTACCTTTTCCTTTATATTTATCAAATCTTGGCATTTCAAAATTTTGAGGGAAGCAAACCATGTAAACAAAGACTTGTAAAAAAGATAAGGACATACTTCTTCCAATGTATAACCTTTCTTGGTGCTAATGTTTCCCATTTCCATATTTTATATCTTTTGTTCTAGATTCTAAATTTTTGTTGTCAAATCATTTTGAGATGACAATGGTGGTGTAATTGAAGGAATGCATTATTGTTGATATTGATGTTGTTGATGTTGATTTAAGAGAATGTGATATTGTATTTGATGTTGTGTTTAACTTGGTGGAATAGGAAGATTTTACATGTTTAGGGTACCCATGTTTAGATAAGATATATCAAAGGTAGGTGATTGCTCTAATATAGATCAGTCTTGGAACATCTCTTGAAATGATTTCATTGAACTCTTAGTGTATTAGGTGGAGGTGGTGGTGAATATGTAAAAATATTAGCCACCTTTTGTGAGGATGTTTGAATTGGATTGGGTTGAATTTTTTCTAGCCTCATCTTGGTATTAGTGAGATCTATCTCCTTGATAAGGTGGGAAGGTATTTTAGCACCTTTTTGAGCTAATACTTGAAGGTAGTGATTGGGATTTTTCTCAATTCCAAAACTCTCATTATTCTAGGGTCTTGCTCAAATTCTTGAAGATCTTTAGATGAACTATCTTGACCATTAGATCATTGTAAGAGAGCCTTAAAGTCTCATCATAAAATAAGGGTAGATATGAAAATGTTCCTTGCTCGTTTTGACCCTTTCTTGTTGGAATGTTTGACTCTTCTCGATGGGATTCCATGATTTTCTTATATTGAGATCTTGTAATTGGCATATGTAATATAATACCTTAGATAAAATAAGATTTTCTTTCAATAATTTTGATTCTTGTCTCTCAAAACCAAAATATACCAAATCTAAGTTAGATCTCCCAATAATGGTAGGGTAAAAGCACAAACCTGTGTCACACTTTCAGCCAACTAAATAGTTTCGAGTAAAACAGTTTTGACCCAAACAGTTTTGGTTCGAAATAGATTTTCTCAAAACTTCGTCCATCCTATACATGGCACATAAAGTTTCAGGTAAACCATTTCACCTGAAAAATTAAAATAATTTTTTTTTTCTTTGTCGATTTAAAATTCGACACAATTTGCATGTAAGTTTTCGACTGAAAGGGTTTTGATCAAAAGGGTTTCAATTGAAACCCTTTCACCCAAAACTATCTATATGGCATCCTTGTTGGTAGCCACCTCATCTTTTTTCAAAAAAAAATGAAATTTTTCCACTTGAACATGATATTTCTTTAGCCAAAATATATTTCTCAAAGAACTAAAAATACCTTTTTGTAGAGCTCGGAGTCAAGAATCCAATTATTAGTTTTAATGTATTTTTATTTTAAATAATGCAAGTAGGTTGTTAAATGCAAAATGAGGCTGATTAGAAATTTTAAAAAAATACTAAAACATATTAAAAAAATTGAAAAATATATGGTGCACTAGAGGAGAGAATCGTCTTCAAAAGAGTATTATTTGTTTTTTTTAAATGATAAAAAAAAAAAATAGACAATAGTTAACATGAAATGAAACTATCAAATTCTAGTACGTTTAACTTTAAAATGTTATTATGAGGACAATATACATCAAAAAATATATTTTATTTTCCCATGCACTAGGTATTGAAGTTATCTATTTGGAAAAAAAATCAGGGGAAAATAAAATTGTTTTCTATTTTTTTTCTTGACATCAACTCAACGTCACTTTTTCTAAAATTTTCAGCAATTTTGAATCTGCTCTTAAGTTTATAAAAATAATATTTAAAATTTAAAAAAAAATAAAAAATTACAAGAATAAACTACATAATGATTTCTACATTTCATTAGTTTATATCATTTTGAAATTCAAAACATAAAGACCACTTTTATGTGGTCAAAGTTGAGATTTTTTGTTTGTATTGGCCAATTCCTTTGTAAATTGTGACATATGTTTTTACTTTTACCCGATAATGATATTAATAGATAAATTTGATAGATTCTTGCCTGAACTAGACTTGTGAGTCCAGGCAAGATGATAAAAATAGATATTGGTAGAGTCCACTTGAATTAGACTTATGAGTCCAAGAAAACTTGAAATATAGGTTTCTAACTCAAGAGTATATTTGAAGCTCTCAAGCTTGTATATCCACAAACGATGGGGTGAACCCGCAATAGTAGGTTACAATTTTTTACACAAAGAAATATTAGACTTTCCCATGAAAAATCTTAAAAAGGCTTCGAACGAAGATAACCCCTCTAAATGAAAGGGATTTGTTTGAATATACACATCTTGGGGGGGCTTCAAATGGACCCACCCTTTGAACGAACCCCCACTCAATATACATTATGTGCTTTAAATCATAGAGAGTATAGAATGCAGAGCAGACAATGGCAACAAAGTTGTGATTGGGGGTCAAGGCCACCGTCATCATCTCGTAGTACATGAAGTATGAGAAAAAGAGATACCAAAATAATTTGACTGCTCTCCACTCGAAGTCGATCATTGTGTAAACTAGTACATTATAGATGATGGCCTAGAAGAGAACATATGAAACCTCAATTTCCACCTGCACAAGAAAATTAGGGTGAAGGTCAAGACTAGGGTAGAGAGTAGGGTACTAGGTGTTAGCTTTGAGTTGATACATTCTAGCTCACATCATAGGGAAACATGACGTTCTAGTAGGAGCATTTTGGTAGTGCAGGATGGGATCAATTTAAGAAGAAGAAAGAGAGGTGTGATCCTCTTGCTACTCATATCAGGCATGGGAAGGATAGGAAATTTAGATCGATGTATGGTGGAGAGAAGCGAAGGAATAATGTCACTCCGGTGAATATTTTCTCCTATTGGAATGTCATGTTTCTGCTATGATGTGAGCTTCACATTGTAAGGATGGTTTCACCATTCTTTTCTATCACAGTATAGTTAAAAATGGAGCTCTATCATTTTAACTTGTTTCTTCACTTATGTTGGTTTATGAAAAAACTATTATTCGTATCTCAAAAGCACATAGCTCTCCTAGACATTAGTAACCAAATGATATCTAAATGTTATATCAATGCTAAAGTTCAATCCTTTAATAAAATTTAAACAAGCCAACTTACTCTTTGTTTGTTGTAACAAAGTTAGTAGCTTTCTCTCCATTTTTGGCTCTCCTTACGATACACTTGGTTCAAGAAATCCATGTACATGGGAGAAATGAATTAGTATTACCTCTTAGAGCCAATGTCCCAAAAGATGATGTCAAATATTATGGTACATATGAACTCATTTTCGTAACTTTATAAATACACTAGAAAATTTATAATTACACTTTGACCATGGCCATGTAGATTCAAAGGCCCCTTTGAATGAAGGTTGAATGAAGGGAGCTTCAAATGAAGGGGTCCCTCTTTGTTTGAAGCCTTCTCCATTCGAAGGGATCTTCAAATGAAGACCCTTTTTTTAACCTTACTCACCCAATTTCAAAATTTATGCAATTTTTTTATTTTAGAAGCTCGGTTTAGAAGTGAAATTGGATTCAAATTGATAAACCAAGTTAGATGATTGTATTTCTCTAAATTCTCTTTCCAATGACTATAAATTCAATATATTTTATTTTAATTTTTTATTTTAGTTTTATTGAACATCAAGTTCTCTTTCTACACATGTAGAAAATTAGTAAATTAGTGAAAAAAAATTGAAAAATATCTACACACTAGGTATTATTGTCTTTGTTCTAACAAAAAAAATGAATTTCAATACATATAAAAAAAGTTATGCGATTGAAAGTGCACCTATGTCTAAATTGTAATTAGTTTGACTTCAAAACTTAATTAAAAGAAATATATTCAACAAAACATTATGAAACAAAATGAAATCGCTAGATATTAGTGTTACCAACCTAAATTCAAAAGAATCAAAATTTTATCCTTTGTAGAAAAAAAGTTATGTGATTCAAAGTACACATCACTTTTTAAAAATGTTGTTTACTATTAAAAACTAGTTATCAAAGGAGACACAAAAAAATTATAATTTAATTTTTTATTTTTATTTTTAAAAAACATTTAAAATCTACAAACAAAATCTCACAAATCACTAGTTTTCATCATCTTCAAATTCCTAACAATTTACCTACTATAGATGTTAGAAAGTGAAGATTTTGCTCAAAATGTCGATTTCAATGTCAAGTTTGGCCAAAAAGTGTAACTCATTATTGTGGGATGACCCACTGTACAAGATGTACATTAACAAGCCTACTCAAATGGGTATGGCCAATAAGCTTTGACTAGGCTTTACAAGCTCAACTAGGGGTATCCTCTAGATATACCACAAGAGTACATGAGGCCTAATCCATAGATGAAAGGGAATAATTCCAAATAGTTGGGAAGAGAGGGCAACCCACTCTCCACCTTCACTTCTCTAAAGTATAAAGTTCTTAGAGGCTTAGCCTAGATTGAAAACATTCCACTTCCAAGAGGCGTGTCATCTAATTCACCCCTTTCTCTTAATACTCTTTCAGAACATGGGAGTTGAGGTCATCCCATAGAGTGATCACTTCTCTAGGTAGGCATCCTAAAAAGAAAAACAAGATCACTTATTTTTATCCTCAAGATCATTGTTGGGCATGAGAGGAGAGCATATGTAAGTGGATCTTAGGGATTAAAATAAATTTGTTTATTTTAGAGCCTAAATATAAATGTGAGAGACTAATTTTAGACTAATTTCCAATGTGAGGAAGACACACCAAGTAATATTTATTGAAGCAATGAGACCAAAAATGATAAATAAACTAGGGATATTTTTAGTGGAAAATCTTTGACAATTGGCGAATAGTTCATATCAGCCAAGTCAAAATTGGTGAATATATCAAGCAACTAATAGGGTGGCCAAATCGCTTGAATTTTATGAATTATCGATCCAATGTATTTCAATTTTTCGTCAATTTATTTTATGAGGTAAATGTAATTAATATTTTCGCTATAACAAACTACACGTTTCAAATGGACTAATTAATATTTTTTCGTGGAATCTCATAAGCATGTATTAAATCACCCACATATTTTCCAATACTAATAAAACAACATTGTGTAGAATATGACACATTTTTCCAACATCATTAAATGTTTGTTACGCGTAAGGACCCATTTCACCAATAAAATTTATAAATAATTGCTTATGAGGACCTGTTTCACCAATAAAATTTACAAATAATTGATTATGAGGACCTGTTTCGCCAATAACATTAAAAAATAATTATGTTTGAGGACACATTTCACCAATTACATTAAAAAATAATTATGTATGAGGACCCATTTCACTAATACTATGATAACTCCATGCTAATTGTAGGGTCATAATCACCTTAAAATTATAATGTATGTGTTCTGTCGAGGTTTGATTTTCCCAACATTTAAATGTATTGTTCTATAATCACACAAGATTTTCCAAATTTTTACTATATATACCATTTAAAAATCCCATGAAATTCGCCAAGTATGGATTGATATAAATACAATCAAAACTCTAATTTATTCTTACACATTTTTCTCAGTTCTGAACTTGTGAGTTCTTGATTCAGAAGTTGGACTTGGAACCTTGATCATAGGCAAGTTACAAACTTACAACTATAGGAATTCATGCATTAACAAATAGCGAGTCGGTGCAAACCAAAAGGTAAGTGATCATTTCTTCATAGTTTTATAATATTTTTTATATTTTTTCAATTCTTGCTTCAATCTTAAAGATAATATTGAGTGGGGCATGGGATCTATATTCTATGTCCTTGAATAAGAAGACATTTTTTCCAACTTTTATTCAAAGTGAGAGATCAAGATGTCGAGCAGCAAGTGCAACAAGGGTAAGACTCCTTGGGGTGGTGAAGGGACTGGGAGGCCATCAACCTAAAATGTAGAGTTACCATAAAGTCTTACTTTGGCAATGTTTTTGATCCATCAAATCAAGTTGGAGCTACATCATCAACTCTTGCAGTTAATTGAGTCAGATTAGGATGACAATGTCATAGAAGATGTTGCCAATAGTGGCATGATGTGATGGTTAATTTTTTGTGTTTTTATTCTTGCCATCAAGGTTCAAACCCCATTGGGGTGTAATCGTTGAGAATTTATACTGGGGATGAGGTCCCTCATTTGTGACCTCACTAGTTCATAGCTCCAGGTCAAAATCATTTACCCCTCTTAAAAAAAATGTAATAGAAGATGCTCCAAGTGATACCTTGGTTAGCTAAAATGATTTAATTGACTTGGATGAAAATTTTGGTGTTGTAGATGATGTTTCTGCAAGGAAGAGGAAAATAAAAGCCAAATCAAAAATGGGGTGCAAGTGGGATATGACAAGGAATGTTCAAATTGATTGGGTGTCAAAGTACCCATTCATTGAACCAGTGGAGAATGCAAACAAAGATGAACCTCCAAAATAATGTAAGTGTAATATTTTTAGTTGGAAACATAAAAGAGACAAGAAGATGCAGCTAAAGCTTGACACTATAGAAAAGCATATTGATAAAGTTTATGAAAAACAAATCATAGACGAAAAATAAAAATCAGTAGTAAGATGGAAATCAAAGGAATAATGTCTTCATGTTAAGTATGCCTTGGAATATGATGAGAATATTAAAATAATGGTGAATCTTGCTACATGTGGAAGTTCAATTGAAGCTCAATTTGGAAAGGTAATGGTAGGAGCACAACTGGAAAAAACTATTTAAAGATGAGTGTTGTTTTTCATATTTTGTCTAGAGGACATCCTATGACAGACTACCAAGAATATAATAATTTATTATATTTTTTAGGTGTTCCTAAATTTCCTAGCACACATTGGTCAATAAACGTTGGATGGGAATGGGCAAGTTGTCTTGCTGAGGTAGAAAAACAAGATTTATAGGAGAAAATAAAAGAGTCAAACTTCAATGCATTTTCTTTAGATGAAGTTTTTGCGATAGATAATACTTCTTGGGTATGTATGCATGTGTATACTATACACCAACATGTCTTCCAACCTCATCTACTCTGTGTTCATAAAATGAAGGATAGTTCGAAATCACAAAATCTATTTGAACTAGTTAATAAATCTTTAAATGAAATTGGAGGTATGGATGACTTCACAATTGCCAAAAATTTGGTGTGTGTAAGAGCTAATGGAGCTTCAGTAATGCAGGGTCACAATCTAGCATTATTTTCATAAAGTTACAAACTACTTGTTCACCATACATTATTTCCATTCACTGCATGGCCCATAGAATTAATTTAGCATTTAAAATTATAAGCAAGTTTCTTGCAATATCAAAAGTTGAAAATCTAGTTTGCGAGCTCTATGCATACTTTTTCCGAAGTCCCAAACATTTTGCAGAGTTCCAAAATAATTGAGGGAATAACAGGAGGAAACGAGCTTCTTCGGGATGTTGATACTAGATGGATCTCCTTACATGGACCAACACAATGATTTTTTCATAATATTGATCCTTGATTGGAGTAATGTACAAACATCACCACATAGTAGACAAAGCTCCTAACCTCTTACATAGGTTAAGCGATATAGATACACTCTTAACTTTAGTTGGTCTTCTCCCCATGTTGGATGAAATGAACAATCTTGTGAAGAAATCCCAAGACATAACTATGTATATCTATGAATATACTAGAAACTAATTAGAATGATATGCATGAACCTTGATAATATATATCTAACAAATTATCCATTTCAAAGTTCAAAATTTCTAAGCTGGCAAAAAATTACCGATTTGAATAATCCTATAAAATATTTATAGTTTAATGCAAGCGGGAAATTGTGTGTCTTTGTACGTGGATTTGAGATACCGATGCACTATTACATGACGGCTAGGCGCTCTATCAGAGGAGTACCTATTACAAAGGAAGTTTTTAATGACATTGTTAAATCTATAAGTGGTACTTTAAAATCTATAGCAAAAACTCTTTCCACAAATATTTATGAAAGATTCCCTTGAGATGAATTACTTGAAGCCGTGCCTATTATGTATCCTCAATTTTGGATCCCAGACAACCATCATAGCCCAAAAATTTTCATAAAAAAGTAATTACCTCAAGGTCGAACACTTTTCAAAAATTTAAGAATACAATGGATAGAAAATAGGAGGAATTATAAATTAAATTAATATTAGAGAACAAGCTCTCCATTTTACAAGTATGATTGACCAGTTTGACTCCATGGAGAATCCCATGGAAGCAGGATCAATAAAAAAGGTTGGGCAACCTTGGGTTGGAGTGAAATATTGTGTGGCTCATTATCAAAATATTTCAAACTTGTTGATTTATGTCAAACAATGATATGGGAGTCGGTGAAGGATGAGAGAGTTTTCAGTGCATTGGGGTTTTTGTAAACAAAGATAAGAAACAAACTAGACAAGAATTTGGAAAATTCTTGAGGGTGTATGCAACTTGGTACAATGTTTAAAGTTTTCCTTTTGAAAGGGAACTCACAATTTGGAAGTCCATATGTGAAAGAAGAGGGTTGTGCAATACTTCAAACGTTAGTGGTAGTGGCACAAATTGTAGTGACATAATGAATGGTGAACTTGAGATGCAGTTAAGTGGATGTACACAGGGCGAAGAAAATGAAGACCAAACTCATATTCAAGACAACTCTCAATCTCATCATCAGAGTGAGGACAAGGATTTGAATTGTAAAATGGAAGTGATTTAGTAGTTTTTAGGTACTTATACTGTATTTCATGAATTATATTCCAAACTGTAGTGGATGATATTTTATATTGTATTCCATGAAATTTCAAATTATGAATTAGATTGAATAAATTAACATATTATTAATAATTTCATATTTTAATTGTGTCATATTGATAAGTTTTGCATGTACTCAATGATTAATAACATATTAACAATAGTAACATATGCAACAATGAACATCAACAATCATTTAATGTGTATCTAGTAGTAGAAACCAAAGTTTATCTTTAATTGAGCAAAAAAATAATATAGATAATTGAACACATAAATTAGTTTGAGTTTTGTATCGATTATCAAATGACTTAATACATAGAGGCAATGTAAAATATTTCTCAAAGACAACTCTACAAAGAGCTAAGTTGGAATCTCATATATTATCAATTCAGTGTATCAACTTTTGCAGCATGCTCCACTGTTCATTTGATGGAAGTTCCACTTGTTGTAACTGATAGTGTCTGACTTGAAAATTTGTTAACAATTCATGATTGAAATTGGAACTTGACTTGAATGTTTCAATCAAAGTAATATTCAAGGTTATCAATGGTTTTATGGAATCCAAATTGTTTGTCTCATCTGGGTTTTAAAGAAACTAGTCCAAATCAATCTTCCTTGTATCCTCCATCTTATTTCTAAAATCATCATTTCCAATGAATCACTCAGTTGTGTCAAAAGCCTTTGATAAACCAAGCTCTATCAAGTTCCTTACCTTTTTATCCAACTTCATCTTTTTTGTAGCCTAATCTATAAATTCCTCTATTTCATGTATTCTCAAACACTTTTGAATTTGATAGATGACACCTTCATTAAGGCATCAATCTATTCATTAATTCCTTTTGATTTCAATTCATTGTCATTGGCTTTGTAGATTGTTTTCAAATTTTTATTTACATTCTATCTTAAAATCACATTTTTGTTGTCCATTACATTTTTTTTGAGCTCCCTATTATGTACTATTAGATCATCAATCAATTGAAACAATTCACACAAATGATCAATCCTCTGCAATATTTCCTTCAAATAATTTGTTTCATATGCCTCATTGTTTCTCTATAAAATGAAGTTAACTTATTTTGACAAGAGTTTATTTCATTTTTTCTTCCCTTAGCTCTGCCGCCAATCTTTCACTATTTTTTCTCTCTTCCTCCAATTTTTGTTCCAAATTTTTCTCTTTCGCCAAGTTTTGTTTAATTTTTTTTAAGTGGATTTTTCATTATCATATTTATTTTTTCTCTCATCTAACATTTGCAAGCTTGAGTTCATTCAATTCCACCTCTATTTGTTTATCCTCTTTGCTTGTAGATGTAGAGGTAGATTTTTTATTCTTTTTTCTAATTCATTTCTCTTGTTATCTATTGCTTTCATCTTTGCTTTCTCATTTTCTAGGTTTGCCTGTAACTTTTATATTTGAATATACAACCTTTTTTCTCTCTCTTTATTTAGCAATCATGTGTACACCAATTCATTGTTCTTCTTTGATATATGAATTTTATCAAAAAAATTGTATCCAAAAAAATCCAATTGGAAACTATTCACCTAAAATTCAGAGCAATCCATCTGATTGTCTCATTTATTTTGAACTGTGGGAACAAAAAAAATGTACTCCATGATTTCTTTATTTGGGTCAAATGTGGGTAATACCCTTGTTATGCAGGTTGTGAAGTTATAGTAGACGTACTCTCTATTAGTTTCTTCCTTTCTTTTTTATACATTTTATTTCTTTTTAAACTCATCATTGTAATCAAGGACATAAAAATAATGGAACTCTTGAATGGTGAAGAAGTACTTGTAGTGATGGGAACATCTCCAATTATTTGAGACCAAGCCCGAGGATGAGGATTAGCCATTGTTTTTGTAGTCACACTAATTGGAAGAGTGCTTGAAAATAACTCCTTTGGGGTGGAAATTAAGGTAGTGGTATTGGTAGTGGTAGTTAGACTTGGACCTATCACAATCCTATGTCTCTTCAGTATGCCTTGATCATTGGGTGTCTGTGTAATATCTTGTATTGTTGGCCTCTTGTGTGTAATTTGTTGTTCTAGAACATGTTGACCACTACTAGTACTACTACACATACCATCACCACTAGTGGCAGTGCTAGTTGCACAAGATTCTCCACCATGGGCATGTCCTGATTGTGATTGTATCTAACCATGAGGATTAGAATTTGAAGTAACAAAATAAACTGTTTCATCTATCCTTGTATTCCCTTGGGCTATTTTATCAACTCCAATGCCTTGCAAATCACTAGGTTTTCTATGGTCTACATCTACTTTCATCCAAATGCCTTGTCCTTGGGACCCCAAACCACCATGTTCATAACCCCACTTTTCGGCTATGGTTGCTCCTGAAGTATAGGTTTGTTTTGTGGTCTCACTTAGACCAGATTTGACTTTTCTTGCATATTGTACACTTTGTTCTTCCCTATCATCATCAAATCCATCATTAGTTTCTTCACATTCATAGGGATGCTCTTTATTCCACAAATTGCTTTAAACTTAGAATCTTATTTGATCTTTTGAAGCATTGAAATAGTTTTTGGCTCACCTAGATCCTTCCTCATAGACTAAAAGGTGCTATTTTTTTATTGTGACCATTTTTTTCTTTACAAGCCATTTATAGAGAAATTGGTATTTTTACTTTAGTATATGTTTGATCACTTTTTTCATAAAAATTGTCGTACCTCCTGATTTACTTCTCTCTGTTGGTGCAATGTAATAATTTATGTTGATAATTGTTCTAAGGAAATACCTTTCTCAGTAGAAATTTTCTCCATTTCTATTTTGACCTCATCCCAAGAATCCTTGTTTCTCAAGTTTTCAAGCAAGGGTTTACTTTGATGTTGAATTCTACTTGTAGCATTCTTATTGGCCACAATCCTTGATTTAATGGTGACACATGGATCGTACTGCTAGTGAGAGACAACATCAAATTGAAAAAAATTCAAAAGATCGTGTACAACACTAAATGCTTTTCTCTCGAATGTGAACCCTCCACATGAAAAAGGTAAAGAAGGAAATATGCTCTTATTTTGCTGACTAAAAAATTATAGTTGATCAATACTCTCCATTTGTTGTACATATTCCAATTAAAAAACCCTTTCTATCACATGCATTGGAAGTTTGTATGGCTCTACTCCTAATGAATAAAATATTAGCATAGTATATTCTTCCATTAAGTACCAATCAAACAATTATAGTTCCTTTCCTAGTTGAATGTAATTTCTACAAGACATAGACAATATAGGCATTGGAGTTTTTGTAATTGCTTGATACAATGAAGCCAAGTAGTCTACAAAATTATTGTAATTCCTTTGAGAATCATGCATCCTTATCTTAGTGGTTCAATCATATACTGGGGCCATTTTTTTCTCATCATTCGTATAGGGGTGAATTTGAAGCTTGTTAGTTAGAAACATTCCACTAAATTTGAATAGAAAAAATAGGAAAAGTAGGTTGTGAGCCTAAATGTCTTAGTGGAACCTCCTTTAATCATTAAAAATTGTTTATACATTTATTCTACAATGTGCTCAAGAAATTTATATTTGGCAGGCCGCTTACCATAGTGGATATTAAATACCATTTCAAGGAGGCTTGTACCCACTTCCCAATTGCTATCCAATCTGAGGAAAAATGATAGCATGGAAAAAGTATCCTGAACCCATGGTTTAAAAATTCTCAAATCATAAGGAGGCTTATGATTATTTTTAAATAAGTTACTATTACTACCTTGAAATATTTTAGTTAGAGAATTATTTTTCTCCCCTTCATCAACTGCTTCATAATCACTAGCAAGCTTTTCTAGGTCAATGTGGATGTTTCCAAATTCTTCGGTTGTAAACCCCAACACATTTCCAAATTATTTTAAGGAAGAAATAGAAGGCACTTAAGAAGACCTCTCCATCAAAGGAATTAGAGGAAAAATAGAATATCCTAAAGGACAACAATCGAAGGCCCTAGTACATGAAGATACTCTATACAATGGACTCTTAGAGAAAGGTTCCTAGATCAAACCCTAACACTATAATAAAATGGGAGCCCCAAAAAATGTATAGTAGAGTCAGCTATTATCTGGTATATGTCACCTTTAGAAAAACCTTAGAAATATTAATTGATAAATTCTTGCTAACTCTAGATACTGTAATGTGACAAAAGAGGAAACAAGTTGAACAAGAAGAAGCACAAATAAAAAAAATAGCAATTACAGAGGTGGTCACCTCGGCCACAATAGCTATAAAAAGAGAAATTAACTCAAATACAAACACGGGAACAAGTTTCAATTGAAGCATATATTGAACAAGTTAATGTTGGGAAAACTAGGAATATATAAAAAAAAAATCAAGATGAAATCAAGGAAGCTATAAAGAAGGCCTACCAGGAAATTCATGAGGAAGAAGCAAGATATGAAGAAGTCCCATATTCCCTTATGAGGAGATGAATTCATCCTTTGGCCAATATTTCAATTCTCGTTCTCTATCATCATCATTTATGACCATTTCCCAAATATTTTTAATAAAGGATTTCTTGCCAAAACAAAAGCAACTTCAACTTGTAGCCACTTTGTAATTACTCTAATTACCATTGATTGGCTCATAGGTTAATTTATCTAGAATTCCCCATACAAAATTTTTAACTGGGAAGACTTATCCATCAAATAGTTAGGGAGGACATTCTAAATTAACATATGGAAAGTGAAAAGCAATTAGAAGATATTATAGACACCTACAATTTACCATTTACATTTGTTCAATTTCCCTAATTCTTCCAATTTATTTTCCTCTATATTAATTCAATAATATTCTTGTTATTTAACTAATATTCACTATCTTGGAATTCATTCAATTTAATCTATTATATCAACCCTAAATCCCAAGTTAAATAATTCAATTTAATTATTTATATATGGCCATCCTATCTTACCCCTTCTCTTTAACAAATTAAATAAATAATTTCTATTTAATTAATTTTCCCCCTCACATGTCCCATCCTTCATCACTTTTCATTAACCTCCTTAATCTCTTCTTAATCTACCTCCTAATCATTTGCATACACTTAATCCTTGATTAAATGAGGTTAACCCTCCCCATTAAATCAAACACATTGGCCTGTGTATATGTGGCATGGCCTTAGTACCATGTTACATGGGTCTTGTCCCCTCAAAGTACCATCTCTCTCTCAACTCACCTCATGGTGCCACTTGGCACCATCTCATTAGGTGAGAGGGCAAAATCATCCTCCACCTTTGATCTCCATCAAGCAATCTCAACCCTTCATCCCTTTTTACCTCTATCATATTGTATAGGAGTGAATTTGCACCCCACTTGCAAATTCCCCTTTTACACCCTCCACCTTAGAAAAATAAAATCCGATCAAGTAATTCCACATCTTCATTCCATTCCCCATCCACATAGTGTTTGTTTTTAGTGTCGATAGGGGAATTTCTATCAGGGACATGTGCATGGCATGTAGACGTTTGTGCAGTGTGCTCTCGTCCTAACAGGATTCCTACCTTTGGAATATACAAAGTTGTTATGTTCCCCATTGGAAATGAAACGTAACGCCCTTGTGCCTTCCTTTCGACCTTTGAATGGCTCTTTCCCTCCCATTTCATCTTCAAATGGCTATCTTTCATCTTCATTCCATCTTCTACACACTAATTTGATCTTCTTCACACATTTTGGGATCTTCTTAGCGATTCTTGACCTTATACACACAATTTCATTATCACTCCACATTCTTCCAACCGCTACTTACTGCACTATTGGCTTCACAATTCCAACAATCACAACATTCTTCACATCTCACATAGAATTTGCAACTTGGTGTCTTGTGAGACTACTTTTGGCATTTTTGCGGCTATGTTGACTTTGCCATAGTTGTAGACTTTCATTCCTCTCTCATTTTCCTTGAGTGCCTTTGGTCAAGTGTAGTAATGCTTTCTTATTACTATTTTTTTGTTGGATTTGAGTAGCGTAGTACCTCTTGTAGTGTTTGGTTTCATTTTTCATTCCAACATTTTTTTCTTTATTGTATTTCTACATATCTATCTATCTGGTTGTTCATGGAGGTGGAAACACCAAAGCGGGGGTTTGACTACAACAAACCCTATACATCCCCAACATTTTCCCCTCTTGGTTGTGTGTAGGTACGCATTCGTGTGGAGCTTTTTGGTGAATTGGACCCTTCGTGAGTTCATTTCCACCACCTTTGTTCTTGTCATTTCATATCATCTTTCTTGTTATTTCCATCATTTTGTCATTTAGCATTTATGTTATTACTTTACATCTCGACACCTAAGTTGTTAGTAGGAATTTTGTTATGTTCACTATCCTTTTCCACTTTCTTTTTGTACGAACACCAGTGCACTTGTGAGACACCAGTGCATTGCGCTATCATCCCTGACCTACGTTGTTGTCCTCTGGAAAAGAGTTGTTCGAGGTACAGTTTGGATTCCAAAAACCTACTTACTTAGCCCCACCAAAACTCTTAGGTTAGTAGAGTGACAGAAGCACTGAGAGTGCTCTTCATTCTCTATCCCTAGCACAAATCACCTACGCGGTTGATGTAGATTAGGGAATCCTTCTGCTCTTGACTCTCTGTGACCTAGAGCCTTGGTATGGTTGGTCCCCCTCCTCTACATTTTGGTGAACCCGACATGAACAACGTCTATCTGTTTCTTTGTGTTGAGACATTTTCCCTCACACTTGGTGATTGTTGTAAACTCAGGTGTTGTGAGGTTTTATGAGCATCACAACCTAGTCTATGACCTCCGAGTACATGGTTAGAAGAAGTGTGTGGCACTTACAAATGGAAAAGATAAAGGTCACTTCTAATTTTACCATAGGATTTACAAACGAGATGGGTTTCATTGATGAGACCACTTGTGTACCCACTCCTCTAGTATCCCCTACAACCTCGTCTATGGATGAGGATGATGTTGTGCATATTCCCATGGAAAACCTTTTGGCATTAGATGGGAGGTTTTTAGACCTCATGAATCATTTGGAGAAAGCACTGAATATGAAAATAGCCACTAGGCTTGTTAGCAAGGTGAGATACATGTTGGGAAAGGATCGGACGAGCATAAAACTCTTACACAGCCTCACTGATCTAACCAAAGCATATATCCCTTCGTATGACACTAGATCAGGCACTACCCGAGGAACAGTGCTTGATGCCTATGAAATACAAATAGGTGTCTTGATGCCTACCACATCCATATGCATGGTCAAAATAGGCCCGTCAATTAGTGTTCCCTCTGCTCCTGGAAAACCCCCACATAGTCAAGGCGAGTAGAATACCCCTTGGTTTCAAATTCACCCCTCCTACTACCCCTAGTGGTGGGGGATTTGGTGGAATGAGTGGTGGTGATTTTGATAGCGGTGGTGGCGCTGGCAGTGGTGGCTCTGGCGGAGGCCACGCTGGTGGTTCTGGTGGTAGCTCTAACGGTGGTCACTAATATGGCTCTGGAGGTGGTTTCAGAGGTGGTTCTAGTGGTGGTGGTTCTGGGGGAGGTTCCACTGCACCTTTGTGATCTTTAGTCCTTATTCTGAATGCTCTTGTTCAGAATATGGGCCAAATACAAAAATAGTTGGCGAACCTATCTCAAGCCTCTTCCCAACCTATCTTTCAGCCCTTCTCCCAACATAGTCCATTGTCGATGACAATTTTGACCACTCCTTTCCCTCAGGGAATGGAGATTCCTAAGTTCAAAAAGTATGGTGGTAAGGGAGATCTGTAGACACATTGGTCAGCTTTTAATGCCATCTGTACGGATTTATTTCACCACAATGCTCTAATGGCAGATTTTTTCCCTTGATCTCTCAAGGATATGGCACTTGAGTGGTACTGTTCCTTGCTTGACAATTCTATATTCTCATTTGATCAACTCGTCAATCATTTTCTCCATAAATTCTAGGTGCTAACATCAGTTTGAAGATGACATTCTCAGATCTTGTCTGATGTAAGCAGGGAGAGCACGAGAAGATAATTGATTTCATTGTGTGATACCAAGTGCTCTTTTCACAAATCTTGTACCCACTGCCTGACTCAGACGTGCAAAAGGTATTCATAGGCAACCTGTAGCAAGCCTAGTAGGATAAATTTTCCTTGATGAAATATCCTTCTTTTGCATATTTGTTTGTTGTGTTGTGGGAGTACTAGCAAATGGTGGTTCAGTTTGGGGGATCCTCCTCGCGCTCTCGTTTCAAAGAAAAATATATAGTGTCCATTTCAGGAAAAGAAAATTTTGTTGCAAATGTAGTTGCCGCGACTAATGATCATGGACTCAGGTGCAACAAAAATTTTACAAAATTATCTTAATCTTATTCTTCTATTCTACAAAATTTATTGAAGGATAAGATTATAACATTAAAAAATCATCGACCTTTGAAGGAGCCTTATTCTGATTGGTATGATGGAAATGCATTCTTCTAGTACCATCATGTTCATGAGCGTGATACTAAGTGTTGCATGCACCTACAACATGAGATACAATACCGCATCAACGACGGTACCATCCGTCTCGATGGTAAAAAGAAAAAACAAATAAGTCAACGACAAAGGAAAATAGTGAGTTACAGATTTATACGGACCCATTTCCATCTCACTCTACGAAATTAATTATGGATCCTTCTGATGCTTCTCCTAAAGCCTCAACATACGTAAATGTCTTTTGTTTACTCCTACTCCTCCCCCACAGCCTATGACTAGCTCACCAAATGTGTTTTTCACCTTGCAGGACTTTCCTTTGAATAACAAGCCCTCTCCCCTATACATTCTTACTTGCCTCAATGGAAACATCATAACAGGAGTCCTTGTGGTCCCCTCAAGTTGAGTGAATGTTATTACGAAGGAGACCTTGTGGCTAAATTCATTATAGAGGGAGAAATATGAGAAAACAAAATCTATTATGTGTATGCACGACGGTCTCTCTCTTGCGTCGTATGGCTCCATAACTCTTTCTATCCTAATAGGACCTAGGGTTGTGGATACTACTTTCGATGTCATTCTAGAATCTGATATGTTCAGGGTTGGGCATCCTGTAGCTAGCTTCCATGAACAGAATCACTTTTTTTATTGGATCAAGGATTGATTAGGAAGAGCATCAGCCCATGTGCAGTACCAGTGGTCTTAGCAACCAAGAAAGAAGGCAAGTAGAGATTATGCACTGAATCTAGAGCAATAAATAGAATCACAATCAGGTATAGGTTTCCTATTCCTAGGATTGAAGACCTGATGGATTGTCTTAGAGGAGCTCAGTTCTACACCAAGTTGGATCTTAAGAGTGGATACCATCAGATCAGAATCAAGGATGGAGATGAGTGGAAGACGGCTCAAGACAACAGATGGGTTGTATGAGTGGAGAGTGATGCCATTTGTCCTCTCTAATGCCCCTAGCACATTCATGAGGATCATGAATGAAGTACTCAAGGACTTTACAGGGATATTTGTGGTTGTATATCTTGATGATATACTCATCTTTAGCAAGACAGCAAAAGAACACCTTAAACATGTGGAGATGGTTCTTAGAAGATTGCAAGAGGAGAAGTTGGCCATCAACCTAGAGAAGTGTGAGTTTTTCAAACAAGAACTTGTATATTTGAGTTTTGTAGTGTCTCAAGGATCATTGAAAATGGATCCAAGCAAGGTGGAAGCTATCCTAAACTGGCCTACACCAACCACAGGGACTGAGGTAATAATTTTTCATGGATTGGCTCAATTTTATAGGAAATTCATAAGAAAATTTAGTGGCATATGTGCACTAGTCCTAGAGACAATCAAGGGTGGTTTGAAAACTAAGTTTGTGTGGACTCAATAAGCTGAGAAAGGTTTTGAGAAACTGAAATAATAAGTGGCAACTCAACCTATTCTCTCATTACCAAGCTTTGACAAGTTGTTTACTGTGGAGTGTGATGCTAGTGGAGTTGCAGTAGGAGGAGTTCTTAGTCAAGAAGGTAGTTCCATAGCTTTCTTCAGTGAAAAGCTTAATGAAGCTAAGAAAAAGTATTCTACCTATGATCTAGAACTTTATGCTTTGGTTCAATTACTTAGGAAGTGGAGGCATTACCTTCTACCCAAGGATTTTGTGGTCTTTATAGACAATCAGGTACTTAGCTATATCAACACCCAAGAGAAGTTAAGCAATAGACACTTGAAATGGATGGAGTACATCCAAGCTTTTACCTTCACCATCAAGCACAAGAAGGGACAATTGAACAAGGTAGCAGATGCATTGAGTAGAAGATTGCTGACAGTGCAAGAGATACAGATCAAGAGCATTGGCATAGAGAGCTTCAAGGATCTCTATGGGGAGGATGAAGATTTCTCAGAAGCCTACAAGGTATGTTCTGACTTTGAGAATCATTTTCATAGCCAATACTCAAAGTATACTTTGCAAAGTGGATTGTTGTTTAAAGGGAATCAGTTGTGTGTTCCAAAAGGTTCAATGAGAGAAAACCTCATTCAGGAAAAGCATAATGGTAGTCTTAGTGGACATTTTGGCATCAATAAGACATTAGAACTAGTGCAAAGGTTCTACTATTGGCCTAAGTTCTCAAGAGATGTTAGGAGGTATGTGGAGCAATGTGTTGTGTGTATGAAAGCTAAGGGAGGAGCTAGTAATGTTGGACTATATCAACCCCTACCCATTCCTAACAGACCATGGGAGTGTGTTAGTATGGATTTTGTGGTAGGACTCCCTAAGACCAAGACTGGATTTGATAGTGTGTATGTGGTGGTAGACAGATTCAACAAGATGAGTCACTTTATTCCTTGCAAAACCACTCATGATGCTAGCTATATAGCTCACCTTTTCTTCAAGGAGATTGTTAGGATCCATGGATTGCCTTTAAGTATTGTTTCAGATAGGGATGTGAAGTTCATGAGTCACTTTTGGAAGACTCTATGGAGCAGATTAGGTACCAACTTGTCTTTTGGATCAGCTTACCATCCTCAGACCGATGGTCAAACAGAGGTGGTTAATAGGGTGCTAGGTAACCTTCTAAGGTGCCTAACTAAAATGGTTATCTCATAGGTTGAGTATGCCTATAATGATAGTGTCAACTGGACCACAGGGAAGAGTCCTTTTGAAATTGTGTATGGAATGCACCCAAGAGGTATATGTGAGCTTAGGGATCTAGGAGATATGGAGAATAGGATTGGACATGCAAAAGACTTCACTCAAACCATGAAAGAGATTCAGGAGCAGGTAAAGAAGATAGTCATTGAGGCTACACAAAAGTTGAAAGACAAGGTAGATATGTCAAGAAAATATTTATAGTTTGCAGTAGGAGATTATGTCATGGTTCACCTTAACAAATCCAGGTTTCAGAAGGGTATATCAACCAAATTACAAATGAAAAGGGTGGGACCATGCAAGATATTAGCCAAGTATGGGAAGAATGCATACAAGGTGGAGTTACCTGCAGATTTGGGAATTTCACCAGTTTTCAATGTAGCTGATTTGATCAGATACAAAGGAGCAGTAAATGACATAGATCAGACCAATAAGGAGATCTTCAAAGATGTGAGCAACATACCCTTACCTATTCAAGACAAGCTTCAGGCAGAAAGGATCTTGGAGTCAAGGGTGAAGAAATCTACAAGGCATAAGGTGTACATGGAGCATCTTGTCAAGTGGAAGAACAAACATGAATCTGAGGCTACATGGGTGGATGAAGCTCAGTTCAAGAAGTAGGGTATTGACCCATCTCTTATCTCTCCTCACATTCCTTAAAGTCTATGTAGAGGGGGGGAGAATGGTGCAGGAGCACCTAGGAAACACTAGGCATTAGGAAGTCTATGATGAATTTTTGTTTTAATGTTTTGCCAAGAAGGTCATGTTGACCATTGGAATAGAGTTAGAGGTTTAATAATGTGCCTTGGTTAGGAGTGATTAGGAGTGATCAGGATTGATCAGTAGGTTAAGGAGGGGAAAGGTTTAATGAGTGTGGAAACTCACTTTTCCTAGTTTTTTGAATAGGCAAAAGTGGCAAAATGGTACATTTTGCACCTTTGCCACTTTGTAACCAACATGTCCAACCAAGGGGAAAGTTAACTACTTTTTTGACCTATATAAGGAATGCCTCGACCTGTGTGAAATTTTGGAAGCTTTTGTAATTTGGAAATTCATGAATGCTAGTGTGGACAGTGAGAAGGATTGAATAAATTTATGTGTTATGCTTTAATTTCAATGGTCAGGAGCGATCATGGCTCTGTAATATGTTGTAGATTGTGGTGTGGACTATTCTCTAAGCTTTTTTTTTAGTATTTAGGCATGTGTTCAATTTGCAAGTGTGTTTTGGTAGTTGATTTGTTTCTTTTGATTTGCTGATCTAACTGGCAACCTATCAAGAATGGAGATTTAGTTCTCTTCCCCACTGTACCTGGTGTACGGGCTTTTGGGGATTGAGGCTAGACTCCATGGTTGTAAATATAGTAGGTTTAGGTGTGGTTAGGAGTCCCGGAGTCGTGGAGAAATTCTTCTCCTAGGCGAGCTTAACAGTGCCCGGCTAGGAAAGACAGGGAGAAAAAGGCACTTAACGTGCAAGGGTGGCAATCTCCAAGCAATGCACGATGTGGAGAGGGTAGGTGAATGCCTTGCCAAGGCTTACTAAGAAGGAGGAAGCCTCATCAACCTGTTTAATGAGAGAAAACCTTTGATAGTCTGCAAAATACAGGAAAAAGACCTAAAAAGACCCAAATTCTTGGTCAGTTCCAGTTTGTGGAGTTGTACAGACAGTGGAGACCTAAGTTTCCAAAAATATTTGAAAGGTGGACATAGGTATCAGAAGCCTCAAAGGAAGAATGGATGTTCTTTGGATAATTTAGAAGGATAAGCCTATTTTCTCGGAGTTGGAGGCCTAATTGGGGCTCTTGGGCTAGTAGCTTAATAAACCCTAACTGAGGGTTTGGTGGTAGCGAACTACAAAAGGAGCATGGTGGATTGTCAAGAACCCTAGGGAGATGGTTAGAAGCCTTTGGAAACATCTCAACACCCCTGCAAAGTTAAACTTAGTTGTTGGAGGGAATTAGTCTTTAGGGAAGATTGAAGACTAAAGGAAGAATGGAAGCATTGCACCAAGGGAGACTTGGTAGATTGAGAGTGAGATGATAGTAGGGTTGGCCAGTAGAACCAGGGGTACCTATACATGAGGTAGGACCTAAATTTCAAGGTGGGAGAGACACCTAGGAGATCTTGCAAACAAAGATCCAGAGCATGGAATAGTGATTGTTCCATCCAACCCTACCCTATCAGGTCCCCATGGAGCGTCCTCTATGTCTTGGCCTCTGCAGCCTCCTACTGCTCCTACCTCTCAGGCAGTGAATAGGAAGAGGACCACTGTTGAGGTGTTAGAGTTAGCTCCCTCCACTGTTGTTCCATCATCCTCTCCATCTCTCCTTCATGTTCTCATCTAGCAGTCCCTCCCTCCACCAGAAATGGCCATGATGGATACTCTGATGATCAAACAGGAGTCTTCCATCCCTCCTCATCCCCCAGCCTCTAGCTCTCAGAGTCATAGAAACCGCCTTACCCGTGAGCGCAAGCGTAGGAGAAAGGATCTAGCCACTAAGTAGGCCACCTTGCAGAAGAAGGTAGAGGATTTAGTAGCTCCCACTTCGACACCTTTTGTTGTGTCCTCCTCTTCCCTCCTCTCTACTTTTGTTTCTTCAACTTCAGTCTTGCTTCCGACTCTTGTTGTGAGAGTAAACGATCCTCACCCGAAGAGGGTGCAGGTGTTTATTGCTCCTTTGGTTGAGCCACCCCTTTTGATGTCCCTCTCAAACATCCCACCATTCTCGAAACCTATGGACATGTTGAATACCTTAGTGGTGTCTATCGCAGTTTTCTCCTCTTCCTCTGTGCCCTCTATTTCATTTATGGGGATCTCACATCCTCCGATGAAGTAGAAAATGGAGGACAACCCTGCTATTAATGGGGGTCGAAAGAAGGGTTCACCTTCTTCAGAGGGTGGTTCTATTTTGGTTTGTATCTTTTTAGTGACAGAGGAAGCCCCAACATCCCCAGAGTTCGTCACTACTCCTAATTCATTCGGTGAGCCTAGCAGTGGATCATGAGCATCGCCTCCCTTGCCCATTGAGTTAACACACATGGCATTCCTATGAAGTGCATGTTTAACTTTATGGACGAGGTACCGGCCCTATCAATGATTTTTGTAAGATCACTGATATTCACCCCATAGGAACTGAGTGGAGAAGACCTCGAGGGGCCTTCTTCCTTGGCTCTTATTGCGGGAGGGTCGGAGGGTTCCCCCCTTGATATTCTACCTTTGCAAGCTTATCCACCCTCCCCTTATGATGATCTAGACTGGGAGAATGATGACCTCTTGGTTGATGAGGACTAGCGGATGCCTCTTCTTTATCTATAGATTAGATTGTGTATGTGTTTGTGTTGCCTGTGCTTGCGTTATGTGTTCTTGGATGACCTGTGTCACCCGCATAGGTGCTTGGATACAGGAGTGTTTTTATGTCATAAAACTTCCTCTATTTTCTGCATCATTATTCCTCTATTGTGTATTGATTTTCAACAATTGGGGACAATGCAAAGTGTTGGGGGCATTTAGGCCTCCCTTCCATGTTGACCTAATTTTTATTTTTATTTAAATCTTCACGTGCCTTCTTCACATGGTCTGATATAGTAGAGGTCGATGAAAGTTCATTTATATATTATTATATCTATTTATCTATATTTATGAGCAGCTCTAACCCCGAAATATCAAATCGCCCATGTCTTGTTTTTTATGCTATTGTCTTTCCTTGCATCTTTCTATCTTCTTTTCTTGTTTCATGATTTTGTAGTGCTCATGTGTTGTCCCTCGTGTGTGCGAAAACATTACCACGGTTACATCTCATTATGTTCCATGGGCCACAACATCACTTTTTCATTCTTGTTTTTCTCTCTTTAGGATTTCACGTGCCTTTTGTGCTTGGCATGCACCATCCTAAGAGGGGGATATCATGTCACTTTGATTTTTAGAAAATGTATTCAATGGCCAATGAATCTTTTCTTGAAAATATCTTCAAAATATTTTTCAAAAAATCGCATTCCTCAACAAGGATCCCTAGTGGAATACTTTTCCTTCATCATTGGTTTGTAAAGAAAGAATTTGAGAAACTTTCCTCCAAGGAGGGAGCACCTTCTCCTATGGGTGAATTTTTGACCTTCCCCTTGTGAGGGGACCTTCTTCCTTTTGAATTCCTTGATGAAGTGAAAATATTTCAAAAGGATTCCTTGATGCTAAATTAATTTACGAAAAATACTCTTGTACTTTCAAACTAAGCGTCCCTTGAGTGGACCGTTTTCTTTTGAAGGTTTCTCGAGGGAACCCTTTGAAATCTCTTTGATTTTTAACTATCTGTGTAACTGTCTACTTTCTTGCCTACACGGCTTTTTGTTTTCTAACATGTTTTGTCTACAAATTAACATGTTGCTTTGCAAGTGCACCTATGAAGTTGCTTTCCAATATGACTCTTTGAAGTCTCTCACATCGAACTTACTTCAGGAGAGAGTACCTGGGGATGCCTTCTTTGTAGATTTGAGGACCTGTGAAATACTTACATCCTATGGGATTTGTCCATCGTTGGTCTGCGAACCTTCGGTGCACTTTGTTCAAAGCTCCTCGGGAGATATTACCTGTGGAGCCATTTGCTTGCCCTACACTTTTAAGCTCGTGAGATTGTAGTCTTCTTCCTCAATGGTTCAGGTATACATTTCTAGACTCTTTCAACCTACTTTACTGAACATTCATTGGCACTCATGTTCTCTAAAGTGGGGGAAAATGTATAGGAGTGAATTTTCACCCCTCTTGCAAATTCCCCTTTAACACCCTCCACCTTAGAAAAATAAAATCCGACCGAGTAATTCCATGTCCTCATTATGTACCCCATCCACTCACCACTTGTTTTTAGTGTCGATGGGGGAATTTCTTTTTGGGGACATGCATGTGACGCATGGACGTTTGTGCAGTGCACTGTCATCCTGACAAGGTTCCTACCTCTGGAACCTACAGAGGCATTATGCTCCCCATTGGCGATAAAATGTAACACCCTTACACCTTCCTTCTAACCTTTGAACGACTCTTTCCCTCCCATTTCATCTTCAAATGTCTATCTTCCATCTTCATTCCATCTTCTACACACTAATTCGATCTTCTTCACACATTTTGGGATCTTCTTAGCAATTCTTGACCTTTTACACACAATTTCACTCTCTCTCCACATTCTTGCAACCTCAAGCTACTTGCTACACTATTGGCTCCATGATTCTAACAATCACAGCATTCTTCACATCTACCACAGAAGCTACAACTTGGTGTCTTGTGAGAGTGCTTTTAGCGTTGTTGCAGCTACATCGACTATGCCATAGTTGTAGACTTGCATTCCTCTCTCATTGGCCTTGAGTTCCTTTGGTCAAGGGTGGTAAGGCTTTCTTATTACTATTTTGTTTTTAGATTTGAGTAGTGTAGTGCCTCTCGTAGTGTTTGGTTTCATTTCCATTCCAACATTGTTTTCTTTATCGTATGTATACATATCTATCTATATGGTTGTCCATGGAGGTGGAAACACCAAAGCAGGGGTTTGACTATAGCAAAGCCCTATACAGCCCCAACATTTTTCCCCTCTTGGTTGTGTGTAGGTATGCATTCATGTGGAGCTTGCTGGTGAACTGGACCCTTCATGATTTCATTTCCACCACCTTTTTTCTTATCATTTCATATTGTCTTTCTTGTTGTTTCCATCATTCTATCATTTAGCATTTTTTTTATTACTTTGCATCTTGAAACCTAAGCCTTTAGTAGGCATTATATTATTTTCACTTTCATTTTCCACTTTCTATTTGTACGAATTCCAGTGTACTTGTGAGATGCCAGTGCAGTGCGATGTCATCTCTAACTTGCACTGTTGTCCTCTAGCAGAGAGTTATTCGAGGTACAGTTTGGATTTCAAAAACCTGCTTGCTTAGCCCCACCAAAACTCTCGGGTTAGTAGAGTGAAAGAAGCACTGAGAGTGCTCTTCATTCTCTATCCCCTACCATAAATCACCTATGCGGTTGAGGTAGATTAGGGTAGCCTTTCACTCTCAACTCTCCATGACCTGGAGCCTTGGTGTGGTTGGTCCCTCTCCTCTACACATATATATCTAAAACTTAGCCATTTTTAAAAATATCTCACTCATTTTTAATTGGAGTGTCATTATGTTGCTGAAATTGTTAGTGAGCACACATCTAATAATAATGTTGGGAAAAATTGCTCAATTGGAGGCTCGACATAGTTTGTTTTCATTGAATTCTATGTTGGTTTGAGCTTTTCACACCTAATTTAAGTGTTATGTTTGATCATTTTATTTTTTTTAAAAAGAATTAAATCATTCACATTGACATAATTTTCATGCACACATTTTTGGCACGCCTGATGAGACCCACATCATTGCTCAAACTAATCAAATTTTACTTATTTTAGTTTTTTTTATGTTTCCAAATTTTGGACAGGTGAATTTATTCTTGTTTGGGTGGAATAATTATGTGAATGGGAAAATATGAATTTATAGTGCTTATGTAATTAACTAATAATTATGTTGCAGGTTAATAGGCGAAAGTAACTAACAAACAAGAAAATATGATTATACAAAGGCAAATCCACAAATGGGTGAATCTACATTGCAAATGGGAAAATATACACTTCTTGGGTGGATTCATTGACTACTCTTGCTTGACCATATGGAGGAAAATCCATTCATATAGGGGTGGATACTAGTTGCACTTGGGAAAACTCGAAAGGTATAATTATGTGTGTGATTCCTAGTTCCTTGAGCATAATTCAAAAAAAATTCGATACTAATCTACTAACTCACTCTGTCATAAGATCACACTAACATATTTATGTAGACTCGATAGTAAAATATCAATGGAATTAACCCCTAACAATATTTTTTGCAACTTGCAACCAAATACACTTGTTTTATCACTAATCTAAGAGCACTTCAATATCACTAAGGAGGAAGACACCACTAATCATTAAAGAGAAAAAGAAGACAAAAATGATCCACCTCATACCCACTATGGAAAAAGATGACAAAATAAGAACAAATGTGGCCAATTACTTTGTGTGCATTTCAAGCCATTAATTTTATTCTTCCTTAGAAGGCCATTGAAAGTCTAATATTTTGTGCATCCTATTATTGTGAACATTGTACTTTGCATTAGTAATTTCTCTAGTCTCTTTTATGAAAGTGTCCAAATCATACTCCAATTTTAATAATTCATCAATTGAATTATTAAGTAGTACCAAATCTATTTTATCATTGGCATAAATATATGAAGATATTGCAAGTACAACATTAGTTAACAAAAATTTATAAATTTCTAGGGACTTAATTATCCCAAATTTATCTAATATAGTGGGAATTACCCCCTTATCCATATTTTCAAACATCTTTAACTTATCTTTTAGCTGCATATCTAATATATCTTGAAATACCAAAACATCCCCAAACAAGCCAATATATTTACTTACCTGAGTAATATTTTTGGGAGTATTATCATCAAATTTGGTCATCTTGTTGATCTCTTTAATGGTGGTAGCCCTAAGGATCCAATTGTTTAATATGCTCTGAAGATTGGCTTGTTGATGCATATGCTTGATGTATTCCTCCTACAAGTTATCATACCCTTTCCAAGCATCTTTAAGCCTATGAAAAATATTTGAAATTATGTGGCCAAGAGGGTCATCAATCATGTTTGTGGTCATTTTTTGTACTTCCTCGGTAGATTTTTTAATTTCTTGGCTCTATTTCAATTGGGTCTTCAATTATTTTATTCTTAGAGAAAGGTTTTCTCTATCTTGAGCTAATGTTTTTGTTGATCCTGATTGAGGAATAGAAGGGGTTGCAATAAGACTTTGAGGTTGTGGTAGTTGGGACACCACCTTATTATATTCCTACAGCAGCTTCAAATATGTCTTGTGTAACTTATTGTAATTGTCTTGTTCCTTTTAGTTGTTTCTTCAGCAAATAATGTTGTACTAAACACCAAATATGCAACCTATGGAGGAGTGTTGTCTGATAATCTCATTAAAATTAGATATTTTGACATTTCACTAACATCCACTTGTGGTCTATAGTTTCCTGAGTGTCTGACCAAATTTCCAATGTTTCATACTTTGTATTTGAATCCAAATCCAAAATATAAATCCTCATCTTGTTCATTATAAGTCAACACCTCTACCCCTACCTCTTATTTCCTTATTGTACCCAGTGCTAATGTAGAAGATATGTCCCAATTGGGCAATAGCAAGCACTTGTTATCTTTAACAATTTCCCTACGCTCTTTAGGGGTAACATCCTTCAACTTGAGGTCCATATTTTCCAAGACTTCCTTAGTGATCTTCTCCAAGTCCTCTTTAGAAGCTCCATCTTTCTGCTTATTCAACTCAGCTTCTAATTCCACAAACTTATTTTTTAATCAAAAATCCCTAAATTCCTTAGATTTCACAAAAATTTCATCAAAATGAAATTGTCTACAATCCAAAGCTATTACATCATTTACCACTACATGGGAATCACTAAAGTTAATTAAGAGTCTACTCTCAACCACCTTTCCTTCAGTCTAATCTCTTTGAGTAGAGGGGAAAACTTGATTTACTTCCTCATCTCTGAGAATATTCTCTCTAATATCTTTAGTGTTTGTACGACCAAAAATCAAGAGTAAACAACATGAATCAATAATAGCAACCACTAAACTATAGAATTCAAGCAATCCAAGTCTAATCTATCAATGAAGCACAATATAACATAGAAATCAATAAATCAAAGCAATATACCTTCCTTCCTATGTCAACATTGAATTATCTCCATTGTTCTTCTCCTTTTTTCCTTTGCTCTTAGAAATTATGTGTGCACAATTATTCTTAAGCTCAAATTAACATGAATATGATAATGATAGAAAAATATTGAAGATTCATCATTAGCCTTCAAATGAAGATGAAGGTCTATTTTATAGAAAAGGTTGATTTGGATGAACGATCAAGATCAAAAGAAGAACTGAAGAGATCAATGGTGGAGAATGAATGAGAGGAATTGATTAATCAGTTAACTGGTTGCAATTGGTTCCATGATTTTAGTTGGCTATTTACATGAATTAGTTAAGGGAATTGATTGATTCATTAACTCAGACTGAGTGGGAGTGAACTGAATTGATTATTCAGTACACTAAAATTGATTAGTCAGTGGATTGAGAGAATCTTCATTAGGAATGAGGTGGAAATGAATGACATTTTTTTTACTGTAGGAATTGGAATCGGGTAGCTTCCCCCTATAAACTGCAGTGTGCCTAGTAAACTTTTTTCACATGACCGGTGACACTAGCGCGACACGCCCTTTAGCACCACGGGGATGGTGGGTAGACTAGACCTCATGACCTCTTGCCTACAACATGATGCTTTAGCCAATTGAGCTAGGACCATCACCCCAAAAATGCATGAAATTTAATAATTAATTAAATGAATTAATTATTAAAGGAATGTGCAAGTGAAATTAAATAATTAATTTTATTTATTATTGGAGAGTGGATAATATTGAGGATTTTATGGATAATTAAATAATTAAAGTAATTATTCAAGTTAGAAAGGGATAATGATTGATTAATTAAATAAATATTAATTTATATTAATTTATAAGAATAAAGACAATTTGGGGTTGAGGCCCTAGCTCGGTTGGCTAAATCTTTCCTGTTGCAGGAGGTTGGTCATGAGGTCTAGTCTCCCCCACCCCTGTGGTACCGGAGGGCGTGTCGCGCCAGCGCCGCTGGTCATGTTAAAAAGTTTACCAGGCGCACTGTAGTTTATAGGGGGTCGTGCTACCCGATTCCTGCAGTCTAATAAAAAAAAAAGAATAAAGACAATTAGGGATGTAATTAAATAAATAGAATTTATTTAATTAATCAAGGAAGAATAATGTTAAAGTGAATTAATTAAATAATATAAAATCATTTAATTAATAGTAGAATATGAAAATAGATAATAATTAAATAATTGATAATTATTTAATCATTAGGAAAAGGATGATAATTAGTGTAAAAGTGTTGCTCACAAGCTAGGACAATTTTGGGTATCTACATTTTACCCCTCTTTGATACAATGTGATTTTGAGCATTGTTCAAAAGAAAAATCAAGAAAATAATGTTCAAATCCTACCCCAATATGCCTCGGTGATAGTGGGATAGTGTGTTTCCCCCTCATAAATTTGGTAAAAATTCCAGAAAGTTCCAAAAAAATTACCAAATTTTTAGACAAGCTGATTTGATGTGTTTAGGTGCGAAGACGACAAAAAATTATGATTTTAGGCCAATTTGGTGAGCAATAGAAGCAATATTTTGACATGTCCAGTGCATCCAATGTAAAAGGGGGGTCCATTAGGGCTTGGGGGGTCTATAAATAGGCCTTTGGGTGGTTCATTCTCCTCATTTGTGCATTGAGATTTTGATAATTTGAAAGGAGAGGAATGAGCTAGAGTAGTTGAGCATCAGAGCTATGGCAGAAATTCCAGAGAGTGCTCATCACGGGTGGTGAGTACGGAGCTATAGGTGGCCAAAGGACTCAGGTGACATGGCATGTACCCCATCCATCTTTTAATTTTTTTTCATTTTTTGCTAGATTTTAAGGCTAAAAAACAAAGCAATGGATGTGGTGTAGAATTTTGCACCGCATCTATAGTCACATTCACTGTAATTATCAAGTTTATTGTTGCATTTTTTAATGCATAACACAATTTTTTTGTGACACCACAATCATTTTTGTGGTCCACTCGTGTTTTTAACACAGCATCTATTATGTGGTGATGCATTTGTATTTTTTGCACCACATTTATCTTCCACTGATGCAATTGTAGGATAGCACAACGCATGTGTTATGTCGAGATGCAATTATTTTGTGTGTTGCATCTATGTAGAGTGACGCATTCTTCAATTAAAGAAATGCATCTGATTGATGCTTAATTAAATTCATTTTTAGGAAAAAAATTAGGGTTTAAATGGTCAAATAGGTTTAGGCAGAGGTCTTGATTGATGTAATGTGTCAAGTTTGAACTTAGGTGAGATTTTTTCCGCTATATACGTCAAAGAGTCAATCATCTTCCATGGTGTTACATGATCATTTGGACATGGGAAAGCATTCCACTCTACATGCTCTTGGATTCTACTATGTCACTTTTATGCTCGAGATTAGGGCTAACAGGGGCCTTATTACTACACTCGTGGAGCGATGGTACTCTGAGACTAGCTCTTTTCATCTGCCCACTAGAGAGACTACAGTGACATTAGAGGATGTATAGTGGATCCTACGTATCTCGATTCATGGGGAGAGAGTGGTGTATGACCCAGACTTTGGATTGGAAACCATGTAGAGATGATTTAGGACTGACGATCTTGATGTTGAGGAGTACGAGATCCGATGGGATACCATGGTAGATCACTATGAGCACCTGATTATTATCGTTTACAATGTTATAGCTAGTGTGCTAGTACTTGATTGGCATGGGTATGTGTTTCTAGTGGTATGGGGTCGGATGCTAGCAGGGATGATGGATGAGGGAATAGTTTATGCTTAGGGCCCTTATGTTCTTCCTATGTTATACTTTTAGCTTCATGATGTAGCATACCAGGGAGCTTACTCTATTGGCTATAGAGTCATAGTGCTCCATGTGTGGGCATGGGAGCATATTGTTATTTTCAAACCCACTGGTTGTGAAAGATCTACCTGCTAGACTACAATATGTTTTCATGTATGGTGGTGTTGTCACCCAGAGGCATGTCAAAGACGTTGGTTATTGGAGACATGAGATTGATTTGCTTGTTTGTTTCACCTGGAGGCCTTATAGATAATGTATGGCCTAGGATAATGATGCAAATCACCTTCCTTACTACAAGTAGACATGTTAACTGATTGGATGTTATGCAATGATTTATATGATGTTATGTGGATGATGATTCTATAAAATTTAATGTGATGCTATTTTTATGTAATATGAATGACCTAACTTGCATATGATGATGTATATGATATTCTAACATGAGTATGGATGCAAGACGATGCAACTGATGCATTTTTTTTGTGTGTCATAGCATGTCGCCAAAATGACTCTAGGGACTGATTGAAGAAGTATTAGCGAGAGGAAAAAGTTAATAAGAATTGAAGAGTGGTTAGATGGATCATCCATCCAAGTCATGAGAAATAAGATTTGTTAAATGGATCAAGATTGGTGTATGATTGATAGATTTTGAGCTTTAATTAGTGCACGATTATCATCATAGAGTGTTTTATTATGTGATAAGCGGATGTATGCATATCAAAGTATGAATTGTGATGGCGGCGTTTGTTTTCGTTTTCCTAAAGATTTTGATATAAGACAAGTGGATATATGTACACCAAGTTGAGACAAACCTTGGTGACATCAGTATTCATTGTTAAGAATAAGACATAGAAAACAAGGAGTGCCCTGACTCACACTAGTAATAACAGAACGTTGTTGGAATATGTGAGGAAGTAGCCACAAAGGAAGTTGATCCTAATGCAAGAAAGCATTATCTGACCTTTAACTTGCATAGGAAGTTATGATAATGCCAAATGGAACCCCAATCACACACAAGAAACTTATTTGCCCTGGTCATACTATCAAGACAAACTACAAACAAAAATCAACATAAACAATCATGATCCATTCTTGCTCCTCTAATCACTTGTGGATATCATCAAGTAGCATAAGAACATGACATAAGATAAACTAGATAAAAAGATAAGACTAACTAGACCAAACAAGACAACAACCATTTAGATCTTCTTACCAACGATGAGTGTTTATAGATAGGTTTCAAAGGGCTATGTCTATTTTTAGGGATGAAACATCTAATATAAGATGTCTAGTTTGTTTTTGAGGATGAAACAACCTATATAAGACAACTGATAGTTGATAAAGATAGGTAGATTTCGTTGATAGATAAGTAGCCAATTGATCAGCCAAGTTACAAGCTAGTTTGATAGTTTTATTTGTTGTTGTGTGATTTATTAAGCTCAATTTTGTTGTATGATATTTTGTTTGTGTCTGATCAAATTTCCATCCTTAACAAAGAATAATTCATTATTGAAGGTGGATTGTGATGGATGCAAAATTTATAATGGCTTGTGGATAGTTTATTATGAAAGGTGGATTGGGATAGGTGATTGTGATAATATACTCTAATACCATGTCAAAGATCTCGTATGAAAATCTAAGTCGAGGATTGCCCCCTGTCAGGTATAGGACTAGTTATTATAGAATGGTGGATATGGAAATCGGGTGACACTAAATACCAACCATTATTAGACCATGAGAGGAGTGAGAAAGCTTTATTATGAAGGAGCCCATGCTTGGTTTATTATGGATGGAATCTGATAGAATAATGATAAATGGTAGAGCAAATGACCTACTACACATGGCGCCTATTTTTTAGGTTTTCACCATGGTACTTATCCAAAGTGCCACTGAAATGGTTTTCACTATTGAACATATAATTTCTCTTTACTTTTTTATTTTCTATTTTTCTATTTTTTTTATTTTTTTATTTTTTGGACTCTCTAAAAGTCATGTATAGTACTTACGAAGGTGCATGCTATTGATTGGATCAAGTAGCGATTCACCTTTAGGAGTAGCTAGTTGATAAGCATCAAATCCATATGTTATAGTGATAATGTAGGGACCCAACCTGTTAGGATCAAACTTTCTTGGTCTTTCTCTATCTAGGTTATTCTTCAGGTTCTCTTTCAGGACCAAGTCACCGATATCAAAGTATCGAACTCAGACTCATTTTTTGTAGCTATGGTAGAGATAATTTTTGGGAGGGCCTGTAGATGGACTAATGTAGTATGTCATCTCTCATCCAATAGCTCTAGCTCATGTAATCTTGATATTCATTAGTCTTCATCATCAATAAATGGCTACATAGATACTCTTTAACATTTTGATGGTAACTCAACCTCGATTAGAAGGATGGCTTCAAAACCAAAGATGAGGGAATAGGGTGTGGTATTAGGAGTATAGATGTTGGAATGGTAAGACCATAAGGCTAGGTTTAACTATATATTCTAGTCTCGACCAACATCATTGATAGTCTTCTTTAGGATTTTTATGATGGTTTTATTTGACGCCTTCGCTTGACCATTACCCTGGGGATAATAAGGAGTGGAAAAGTGATGTTGAATATGATACTTTTTGCATAGTTCTTGGAAATCCTAGCTTTTGAAAGGATGACTATTATTTGTGACAATATAAAGGGGAACACCATACCAACATATGATGTAGTTCAGGATAAATTTTGTAATTTTTTTTTCGCTGATGCATGTCTTATATGGATTCAATCCATTTCATAAAATATTTCATTGTAGTAATGATGAATTTATGGCCATTTGAAGTAGAGTGAATATTTCTAACAAGGTTGAGTCCCCATTGAGAGAAGGGCCATGCTGATGTAATCGGGTGTAGTCCTTATGTTGGTGCATGAACAAGGTCTCCATGAAACTGACACTATCAACATTTCTTGACAAAGTGGTGTGTATCACGTTGCATGGTGGGTCACTAGTATCTTGTTCTCATGAGCTTCTTAGCTAAGGTAGGACCACTAGATTGATCTCTACATATACCTTTGTGTACCTTGTGTAAAGTCATTTTTTTTCTTCTATGTCGATACCTCTAAGCATGGTATTATCTAAAATATGATGGAGGTATTAGTGATGATAACATATTTAGAAGCTTGTTGGGAAGTATTTATGTTGATTATTTGACAAGTCAAGGGGGGGGATTTGGTCATGCAATTAATTGTATATATCTTCATACTAGGGTGAATTAGGACCAACAATTTTGCACACGATCTCAGATTCAATGACATCAAATGTGGGGATCAGAAGTTGTTCCACCAAGAACTCAAACTGATGCACATTATTATGTATGTCCAAGAGAGATCCTATAGTAGCTATTGCATCTACTACTTTTTTATGCACCCATTGGATTTTCTCAAATATGATTACATCAAAGTATTCTTTAAAATTGTCAACCATCTTCGTGTATGACACAAGTTTGCCATCTTTTGTTTCATATTCATCATTGACCTGTTAGAAAACCAAGTGTGAATCACCATAGGCATGGAGGTGCTTAATTTTCCATTTTATAGCTTCCCTAAGTCCTATTAGCAAAGCTTCATATTCGAAAAATGTTATTAGTACATGGGAATGCTATCCTGTAAGACTTAGGGATTGTATCCCTTTGTGGTGTTATGAAGATAACTCTTGCTCTCAAACCATGGTGGATGTACGATCCATCAAAATATAGATGTTGTAGAGGTCTCTAATGTGAATATTGATTCATCAATAAATTCTGATACAAGAGGTTGAAATATTGGAGTAGGAGAAATGGCTAGCTGATCCACTATTATCTGTCCCTTTATTGCCTTCTTGTCTACATACTTGATATCAAACTCACTAAGGATAATTACACATTTCACCAATATACTTGTGACAATTGCTTTACTAAGTAAGTAATTTAGAGGATCTATCTTTTCTATTAGCTTGGTCTTAAGATTCAACAAATAATGTCAAATCTTTTATGTTGCAAAGATGACAGCAAGACATGCACACTCAATAGGAGAGTAATTGAGTTCATACCCCACAAGTATATGACTGATTTAGTATATCACTCTCTCTTTATCATTTTCATCATTATGTGCTAAGAGAGCTCCTAGCATCGACAACGTAGATGATATGTATAGGATAAGAATTTTTTGATCAATAAGATACATCAAGACTAGTGGCGATAATAGGTGATCCTTGATTTGCTAAAATGCCTGCTAATAGTTGTCAGTCCATTTGAAAGGGAGATCCTTGCAAGTAAAGAACTAGAAAGGATGGAATTTATCAACTAGCTATGTGATAAACCTACATATTGACTATAGTTTTCCTTGTAGACTTCTCAACTATGTCAAATTGGATGGTGGAGGCATGTCAATGATAGATTTCACCTTTGCAAGATCAACCTCAATACCCCTATGAGAAACACTGTATCCAAGGACTTTCTAGAAGTTACTCCAAAGACACACTTTTTTGGATTTAATCTCTTTATATTTCTCCTACCTGGTTAAAATCTTATCAAACACATTCAGCTGACTATCTCTTGTGAGATATTTTCTTAATAATTCATTTACATAGTCTTCCATGAGCATGTGCATCATGTCATGAAATATCATAGTCATATCCCTCTAATAAGTAGCTCCAACATTCTTAAGGCTGAAAGGCATAACATTCTATCAATAGGTACCCTAGGCGAGGTAAAATTTATTTTGTACTAATCCTCAAGTGCAATTTTAATCTGATTGTAACTAGAGAAGTCATCCATGAGTGACAACATCTCATACCCAATAGTAAGATCTACTATCATATCAATGTTAGGTAGGAGGAAATCATCTTTAAGATGGGATTTGTTTAATTCCCTAAAGTCTATATAGATTCTAATTCCTCTTATTGGTTTGGTGACTAAAACAAGATTTAAAATCCATTTTTTGTAGTCTATTAGTATGATAAAACCAACATACAACAATTTCTTAAGTTTAGCCTTGGCCAATAAGGCAATATATGGGTGCATCTTCCTTAATTTTAATTGAAAGGTTTCACATTGAGAAGCAAAGGAAAATGATGAAGGAATAACTTCAGGTCTAGTCCAAGCATGTTTGCATAAGACCAGGCAAAATTAATTCATCTCATGAAAAAGAAGCTAATAAAATATGGTCTTTGTCTTTGTTAGCGAAGTTTCAAAATATATGATCCTAGGATTTTTCAGTTGTATTGATATTTATGTCCTCCAAATTTTTTACCAGTAGTGGAGATTTCTCTTGAATTTTAGGGAGTAGTTCCAACCTTCCATCCTTGGGTGCTAGTGGAGCTCTCAAAATTTACAAGTGTTGATTGTTGCAATGTTTTGAAATTGATCAATGAGAACCCTTTTATTGGCAAGCGAAGATGCAGATGTAGTGACTAACTCATTTTATTTCTTATTTGAGTGATACTTCTCTGACAGAGGGCTAATTCATAGTTTTCCCATGTGGTTGCAATCCCTTTCACCAAGGCAGACCTTTTCTTTTGCTTATATGTTGAGTCCATGTGTAGCCCTAATAAAATTATGTCAAAGAGGACAATCATAAGGATGATAAAAGACCAAGTCATGAGGCTAGATATAGATGATTAAAAGGAATCTACAATGCATGATCAAGTGTTTAGTGAGGATAGTCATGCCTTCCATAAGACCTAAAAGCAGAGATTAAGATATTTTATACAAAAGGATAGCACCAAAATTCATATGAGGTAAAAATATAGGCATTATTGTTGCAGATGTAAAGGAACGGCTCTTATGAAAAAAATCAGACTTAAGGAAGACTAGTGATGATGCTCATACCATAATAGAGACTTCATGAGAATTGATACTCATAGGAAAGCTTAAATCATGGAAGACATCCATCATGAAAGGGAATTTTGGTACTATGGCGGAGATTTATTTTTGTATGAACATAATATAAGTAGCAATGGTTGTGCTCCTAAAAGTAAATAAGAATACTCATCAAGGACATTTGAAGGCATAAAATACCTCAAGAGGATAGAAATGATTAGAGAGAAAGAAACCTAGCATTAATCATGTTAGTCCTTGAGGAGGAATAATAGTCAAATGCATGACAGTAAAAAAAATGATTAGGGGTAGTCCTTATATATCAATAAGATTCCATCAAAGTCTCAATGATGAAGGAAGTAGTTCATGAAATTCAAAATGCTTGCAAGAATACAAATAGGACCCTCATTGCAAAAAAGGGACTCATTCCAACCATAGTTCATGCACTAAAAAGCTCTGGTGATTGCATCTACACATGTATTGTGTTATCTTGCAAGGGATTCAGACCATAATAAGGAAGTTATCATGAATGTTGGTGCAATAAATTGTGCAGTAAACATGCTTGCTCAAGATGACGAAGCAAATTATGCAGTGTCACTTTTGATGGAGATTTCTCATAATTCAGTGTGCTCTAGAAATATAGGAGGTACCAACAATTGTATTTCTTACTTAGTTGCCTTGGTTGACAACAGGAATCCACAAACATCACAAAATGTTGAGAGTGCCTTGGAGAATCTCTCTAGCAACACCAAGTTTGTCATCAGAATGACAAAAGAATTTTTTTTCAAGCCTTTCATTAGACTGATAGCAGAAGGGCCAATTGACACAAGAGTTTCTTTGGAAACATCACTCTTAAAGATGGACCTAAACAAACAAAACAGAAAATATTTTGCTCACCAAATCCTTGTAAATTCTCTTGTCTAGATGATGTCGCAAAGCTCTCTTGAATGTTATCTCAACTTTGGTTCCATTCTTTGAGGGGCAGTGGCCACAAGTGAGACTTCATGCTTTGAAACTCTTGTTTTGTCTTATGGAAGAAAATGCCTTATAAATCGAACTAACAAAACATCTTAAAGATGTAGGCATGAGAAACCTGGTAATGATAATTTCCAGCTCACCGAATGAAGAAGAAAGAGTAGCAACGACACTAAGTCAAATTTCCAAAACTATTTTACAGGGAACAGAACCAATTTTATTGCAAAACCAACCACAAAATTATTTACCCTTTCAAATTTCCCAAATTCTACTAATGTGGTGTTACAAACAACCATTAAACTATGATGGTATTTGCTCAGTCCATGGTAGCATGATGGTGTGGAAGTTACAAATGCAGAAGAAGGTGGTGTTTCACTTGAGTTACCATGGGATAAAGTCACAACACTTTTTAATCCTACTAGGTTGTTTGAACAGCTACATGATACTGAAAAAGAAAATCATTTTTATACAAGCTAATCTTGTTCAAGTTTCCTAATAATGTAGATGCATATCTACATTGTGTAGCCATGGTTCAGGCTCGAAGTGAGATCCAACTGAGTTTAGAATTGATCAGGGATGCACTTAAAGTGGATAAAGACTCATCAAATGCTTTATGTATGTTTGGCAACATGGAACAGAAAATCGATGACTAGCTTAAAACAAAGAAAATAATTAAAGTCACACAAAGTGAATTAGGTGCGAGGAATTATTATGTTGCATTTCACTTGGGAATTGGAGCTACTTTGTAGTTTTTCGCAATAAATTAAGGGATCCAAAAAACATGGCAACACATCTTAAGGAGGCTCAAGATTTGTATTGTAAACTGTTGGCGTAGAGATTTGTTGCATGTGGGGCGGCCATTGTGCTAGTTGAAAGTGGTAAATTTGATATTGCAAAGGGAGGATTTTATGTAGGTACATGAAGTTGTTAGAAACATCTTTGTTCAATTCTTGACATGTAAAGTAGGTTGAGCACATGATTATTCTGCCCTGGGACAGTTTATGCTTGCTATGAAAATGTATTAAAGTTGATTGAGGAGGTTCTCTTTTGGCACTGCACCCAAATTTTATTACATTTTACTCGAACTCATTATGAAGTGGAACAGTGGTGGCAAGGTTGTAGAAAAATATTATTATAATTAGCGCATTTGGCACCCTCAAATTACATATTGTTTTTTAATGTGGGTTGCAATGCTGAAGTTTTTAGCTTCAACACTTCAGGAGCAAAAGTGTACTATTGATAGGGTTCTTCGAGTGGTGTTAGAGTTGAGGAACGCATTCTATGTGTTCCACCATGGGTCGACTATGGCAAGCCCACGTACTCATGTCTTTTAGGAGAAGAGGATAGCGTTGTATGTTGACTATTGTAAACATTTGCTTGGCGCTAGAGTTCATTGAGATGCAAAAAAATGTGAAGAACATAGAGATTGATCAACGAACAACAAGGAGGCAGTGTGGATGAATCTAAACTGTCCCCGCTAGCCTACGGGGGACCCACCAAAGTAATGCTTCATCTAGCGGGGGCGTGGGGAGGATTGTATGGAAGGTTTTTAATTTTTAATATTTTATGAAACCATCGATGCTAATGCTTTATTTTAAAGCTTTATAATTTGTTCGCCCACCAACCATGTAAGTTGGTGTTGTTGTGAGAGGAAAGAAGTGGGGAAGCGAGGAGGCTCTAGGTTGCGAAGGTTGGCCCATGAAGAACATTTGTAGGCAAATGTTGAAATTTATTTTGATGGAGAAGAATTTAAATGTAAAAGGAATAATTAAAAGTGGCACGGGTAAAGGGTTTTGTATAGCCCGATATAAAATGATTTAAATTATTTCGAGTAAAAATAAAAAACTATTTGTTGTTGGGCATTAAAATGAAAATGTAAAGCCCACAGGTTAAATATTTTTATTAGCCCGAGAAAAGATTTAAAAGCTTTCAGATTTAGAAAAGAAAAAGCTTTGAATGTAAAATGTAAAATAAGAAGTGCATGGGAAAAAATGGTTTTAGAGCCCGATAAAGTGAATTAAAATATTCACTATATGAAAGAAAATACTTTGAGTTGTAGGGCAGTAAATGGTAAATGCACAGGTGAGTTGGTTTTCTACACTCGATGGAGTAAATAAAAAAGTGAAATGATACAGGGAAAAAAAAAGGAGATTAAAATCATTCACAGGTGAAGCAAATATTTTCAGTTGCAAGGTAAAATGAAGGAAGAAGTAGTCTTTCATAGTAAAAAACACTTTTTTTTGTTGCAGCGTAGGCAAGACAATGCAAGAGGCAGAAATTTAAGTGCAAAATGGGGATTCTCTAAATGAAAATATGTTTACTGATCAACGGAGCTAAGTGATGCCAAGTGTTTGATGAGGATTTCCATTTAGGGTTTTGCAATTTCCTTAAGTGTAATATTCTGCTCCATTCTGAAGGAGTTGCTCATTCTTTGGTCTCACATGAATACTTTTTTGTAACAGGGTCTCACATGAATGTGTTGATTTCAAGTTTTTGGATGAGTCTAAGTCATGTAATGGAGAATTCATTAATGGCATGGTCATATTTGTATGTAATTTACATAATATTATGAGCTAGTTGTCTCCACAATACATATTGTATGGATTTTAAATATGAATAATCAAAGATTGCAAATATTTTTCTTCTTGTCTTTCCTTGAATGTCTTTTTAGTGTTATTACTGTCATTCAAAGAATGAATTAAATTGTATTAACACAAATAGAGGTTTACGCAACTGTGGTTGGGATTATTAAGTATGACTAGTTAAGTTTCTGGTATCAATGGTGTAATGCATCATCTAGTAGGCATAGTTATGAATGAGTGAATATTGTGATGAATTTAAAATTACCTGATTTAGGTGACTCTACCCTAGGATATGGCACTGGATTATTAATGTTACAGTTTCTTAAGATTTTTTATGGCAGCTACAACTTAAAATCCAATCAAATTTACTTATCTATCTTGGTATCATTGTGTTTGGAGTTCAATTATTTACATCTCTCATGTTTAAATTAGAAATTACCATGAAGGTCGGCCAAATCTTTAGGGTATTGTGCATGTTAAACATTTAAAGGAGAATCATCTATTTACAGTGTGCTGGATGCTTTGGCACACAAGTATCTATAAGTGCACTATTGGGATCACCCTCTCGAGTTTCACAGAGCTTGAAGTGCAGGGGAGAAAGGGTTTAAGTCAATCTCTCGTTTGTTGGCCAAATCTCTCCTTGAATCTGACCATTAGGCCTAGCACCCCTTTAGGATTCAAGTGGATTACAAATTTTGGAACCAATAGGTGCCTTAGAGAGGATTTTTTCCCTCAAATACATCCTTTATTTTTTATTTTTTTGTGTCTAGAGGTGCCTTTCGATTTTCACCTGGAAACTTTTTCTTTTTTTGTTTTATCATTTTTTTCACTAGAAGGTGGAGTAATCTCTGAAAATTAAGTAGTAGTATCAAGATCTATGGTAAATCCAAATTTATGAGCCCCTCAAGGTATGCCCTCTCGAAGTCCCATAAACTTAGCGATTGCTTCATCATTTTCAAATATATCTAAGCTTGGTGGACCTTTTTGATCCCAATCTATCAGTTGTGGGTGGACTAAAGGCAAGTTATCATCACTATTAGCAAAGCTTAAGGATGAAGTGGATATGGTATAGATCAAGGAATCTTCACAGCCCCAAAAGGTTTATATCTAGGCTCAGCCATCAATGGGTTGGTTCATAGGAGAATTTTTTTCAACACTATCCTTAGAAGTCTCAACAACTTCAAAAACATTAGCGTCTTTCTTCAAAGGTAACTTAGTATGAGGAGCATTCAATTTTAAAGGTTTATACCCCAACCCTTTGTTACTTGGTAATTTTTTCATCAGTATAGGTGCAGTCATTCCTTGTTTTTGTGCTCCCAAGCCATTGTGACCATCATAGCCTTTTGTTTCATGATATCAAAACCTTTTCCATACTATTCAATAGGTAACTGAGCATTTATTTTGTCCTCTTCATCTATAGATTATTTTCTTAGTTCACCCCACTTAATGAAGGTAGTAGGAGGTTGATACTAAATGATTACCTTAGGATATTTTTGGATATGGTGTGGCTTACCATAATGTTTTAGTGTGGTTGGAAACTTACCCACATAGAATAATTTCTCAATGCTATATTCTCCACATTCATCATCATGGACCTGGACCTTTCTTTCAGGAAATGATGCGGATGGAGATGAGGAGTTTGATAGTGATGTGGGGTCAATGTAATGGGATGAAATGGATGGAGAGGCTTCTCTATTAATAGGTACTTGATGCCCAGGATTCCCTTTTAGATTGTTGCAATATTAGAAAGGATTAGGATCACTGGATATGGTAATCTCAATTCCATTATCGGTAAATTTCAAGCACTTGTGGTAAGTGGAGGGAACGACCTTCATGGCATAAATCCACGGGCATATAAGAAGGTTGTAAGGAAGGTCCCGATCTAGAACTTAGAAGACTGTATCTTGAACAACAAGACCAACTCTGATGGGAAGGACGATAACACCCTTTGAAGAGAACGAGTTGCATCATCATATGCTCTTACAATGATCTTTTTTGATATGTCTATACATGCTTCACAGAATCCCATAGTAGTAACCAATTTTAGTGTACAAATGTTCAATATTGCTCCACCATCTATCAAAACTCATCAGATTTTTTGCTTGTTGATATGTACCTTAAGATGTAGGGGTTCATTATTATTGAGCTTCTATGAAGTACAACCATGTTCTATGAATGTGAAGTGGTGATTGGTAGCTAAAAATCCCACCATGACTTGAAATTGGTTAACGTTTAGGTCCATGGGAACTGAAGAATCCTATAAATATTTGTCTAGGATTGCCTTATTCTATGGGGATATACATAGAAATTTAAGAATCGATATATGAGCAGGGGTTCTCCCTAGATGATCCAATAGGTTGTATTTGTGTGTTAGTTGTGATTTAGAAGTGGTTGCTTGTAGAGTCACTTTTGATCAACAGGTGGTAATCAGACACTTAGGATTTTTTCTCAATGGTAATGGTAGAGATGTTATTATCAACTAGTTGGATACTATTAACCATGTATTTGTAAGCAAAATGAGTGTAGCTAGCTTGGTCCTTATTATTCATTCTGGAACTAGAGCCTTTCCCTGATCCGTGATTTTATAAGGGATCTTTGAAGATTGTATGGTCTATATTTGAGGATCCTTGTTGGTTATTGGTTTGTATGTCTATAGAATTGAAAATTATCACCCTTAACAATTTCACACTATGTTTTGGAAACCCCTAAATAATTGAGCCTGATTGACCCCCTAATGTCCTAAAACTATGTATTTTGAAGCCCATTTGTAACACTTTTCAATAAATTACAAGCATTGAATAAATGCATCCAATTCATGTGTTGCCCTCGACAGTCAATGTCCTAGAAGTTTGGGCTAGGACCCATATTCCCTTGGGAATATGCCCCCCCTTCTTTTCCAAGACCCATTTTTAGGCATGTTGTTGGCAATATTTTAATATTCAAAATTCAAAGTACAAGTGTCGACTTTCAGGATCTAATTTTTGGGAAATCAAATAAATTCCTATAAATACCTAGTCATTTCACCATTTGAAACTAGAATTAAAAGAATCTAGAAAGAGGTGAAAATTGAGAGCATTCTAGAGCAAGTCAAGAGCATAATTTCAAAGATTTATTGCAATAATTCAAGACCCAAGCATCACGTCAAAGTGTATGTGAGTTCATGTGTTCATATTATCATTGTTTTGTGAAGGTTAATCCATTTTGTACTTCCTTAAATCATTCAAGCATTCAAGCAAGAAAGATCCAAATCCTTGAGGTGATGTGTATGACTTCAGTCCTTCAAGGAAGCCATTGAAGGGTGGTTAGTTATAGTACTTTGTGATTCCATCATTCCTTCCTTTCAATTATTATTTCTATCATTGACATTTCCATTATGGAAGTGGAAACACTTGCACGGGAAATGACTGAGGCAATCCCATAAAATGGCCCAACATTTCCTCTCTTTGTGAATGTGCAGATTTCAAGTTGAAGAGGATTAAAGGAAGCTTGAAGGAAATTTTTCCATTGTTGCATTCAAAGACCTAAAAAATTTCAAGCCACATAAACTCAACTACAAAATTATCTAATGGCATTCTGCAAAATCTAAAATAGAGAAACAAAAGGTCAAATCCAACATCAAAGGACCCCAAAAGTTGAGTAGGACACCCCTACAAGGACTTAGATGCCATATGGCGAATGAGTCCTATGAAAATTGAAAAAAAAAAATCTAGGTAGGTACATGTCACTCTCCACTTTCTAGATCCACTTGCAAACTATTCTTTCAGTCTATCAATTGTCAGGAACTTGCAATTTACATATTAGAGCACATAGTCTAATTAGGTTAATCATCCCAAATCATTGTTGGCAAAACAAGAACATACAACTGAGAGGGGGGGTGAATCAGTTGTAGCAAAATTAACAACTTTAATCAAACTATTAACCTTTAATTCCAAATCTGATGAATGGTAATGAAGGCAAGATTTACACAACACATCAGAGACACATAACACCAATATTGTTGTGTAGAAACCCTATTAAGGGAGAAAAACACGGTGGAGGTTAATCCACAATTATACCCTGTTAAAATTATAATGAAAAAATGAATAAGGAATGCACTTGCATTCAGGCACACTGCCTAGAGCACACTGCTCAAAGGGAAGGCTCACTTCCTTACATATAATAATCAGATTAAATCCATATGATGAAGTTGAACTGAGAAATTAGCTTCTACAAAAAGCCTAATTACAGTTCCGATTAGGCACACAAAAACTTCCATAAACTCTTCCACCCTCTTCTCAATCTCTTCCACACACTGCTCTAAATGATCTGACCTTTATTCACACATGTACATCACTTGTACACTTGAGCACTTACCTCTAAATGAGGAAAACAATCTCATATATATATCCGCTACATGGATTTACATCCACTATTCAGTCGGCCACAAATAAAGAATAAATTACAACTGTCGGCCTCAATACATGAATAAATCTTTATGCGCAAAAACACAAGTTGGTCACAACATATTAAGGACCCAAATAAACATCCTTGAACATGCCAATCAACAAGAAATTAATCCATAAGGATCTACAACACGCTACCACCATCATGTCGGCCAAGAACATGAAAAACTTAAGCACTCAAGGAAAAATCTTCCACCACGATCACGCCAAATAGCGTGAACATGCAACAAAGATAGAACATGATCTAGAATCATCCATGAACATCACAGGAACGTACGTAACAACTGGAACTACCATAATTCCAACTTCCTCTTGCAAGAATAATTGCTACAGTGCCAAAATGACTATAGGAACACCAGAACACTTTACTTGCACAAATCTTGATGCGTACCACTGAGACTTTCGGACATCATACTAGATAGGTTCAGCAATAAACCCATTAGTGTGCAACACTTGAATATCAACATACATGACATTTCACCTTTTTAACCTTCTTGGCTTCACTAGCTGTCAACACATATGTTTAATACAATTTTCTCAATCTACTCGACATATACAGCCTTAAGCATCGTCAATGCTAATAGTGTTGACATCAATGACAACCACATATCAACAACACAACCATAATGTCCAACAATCTCCCCCTTTGGAATTGATGGAAACACATGATGTGAAAAAGAATACCATCAACCCAAACTAACTCTTCCATCTTCTCTCTTGGCTCTAGATGCACTTATCCCCCTTTGTTCCACAAAGGTTCTTCACTTTACACTTTTCTCCTATTGCACTTTTTCACATTGTACTTCTCTCCCCCTTTGACATCAATGGCAAAGGTTCACATGCTCTTAACCACATATTTTAAAACATCTGACTACTCCCCCTGAGTAGCAGTCACAACATCAATCCAGAATAAGATATAGCAATGAATTCATGGACTGATGCAAACACCTGCATCATCAATTCTAATCAGGAGGGGAAATCACCCCTAACTTTCCTTTTAGGTACTTAAAATTATCTTTAGGCAACAATTTAGTGAAAATATCTACAACTTGATCTTTAGTAGGTACATATTCCAGTTTAACTTCTTTTTCACTCACTTTATCTTTCAAGAAGTGATACTTGATGGAGATATTCTTTGTCTTCGAATGCATTACTGGATTCTTGGAGATCTTTATGGCACTTGAATTATCATAGAATATGATAATAGACTCTTCATACTCGATCTTGACATCACTTAGCATCTACTTCATCCACATTACTTGAGTACAGTTGTTAGCAGCATCAATGTATGTTGCTTCAACAATAGATAAGGAAACCGAGTTCTTCTTTTTGCTCAACCAAGACACCAGCTTCTTCTCTAGGAAGAACGCACCACCACTTGTACTTTTCTTGTCATTAGTGTCACCTGCCCAATCAGCATCAGTATAAGCATTCAGAATAAGATCATAATCCGTTGGATACCATAATCCAAAATCAACTGTTCCTTTTAGGGATCTGAAAATTCTTTTTACAGTAGCTACATATGATTCCTTTGGATCTAGCTGAAATCTAGCAACCATGCATACAACATTCATTATATCTGGCCTTGTTTGAGTTAAATACAGTAATCCACCAATCATTGACCTGTATCTTGTTTGATTTTCTTTAGGAGTCTCATCCTTTTGTGTGAGTTTGCATCTTGTCACCATAGGTGTGCCAACTAGCTTTGATTCTTCCATCCCAAACTTTTTCAGCAACTCCTTGACATATTTAGACTAAGATATAAAGATTCCATCTTCTAACTGAGTGATTTGCAATCCCAGAAATAATTTTAGTTCACCTATCATTGACATATCAAATTCACTTTTTATTTTATCAAAAAATTTCATACACAAGTCATCATCACCTTCAAAAATAATATCATCAACAAAAACTTCAATTATCAGCTCTTTATCCTGATCCAATTTGAAATATAGATTACTATCAGCAGTACCCTTACTGAATCCAAGCTTCAACAAGTATTTGTTCAATCTAGCATACCAAGCTCTAGGGGCTTGCTTAAGTCCATACAGATCTTTCTTCAATCGGCATACCATGTCATTTTCATCATTCAATTGAAATCCATCTGGTTGTTCAACATAAACTTCTTCTTCTAGTTCACCATTCAAAAATGTTGACTTTACATCCATCTGATAAACTTTGTAATTCTTGAAAGTAGCATAAGCAAGAAATAATCTCATAGCTTCTATTTTGGCAATAGGGGAAAAAGTTTCATCAAAATATATACCTTCCATTTTAGAATACCCTTTGCAAACCAATCTTGTTTTATTTCTGACCACTTCACCTTGTTCATTTAGTTTATTCTGAAACACCCATTTGGTTCCAATCACATTCTTGTCTTTAGGCCTAGGAACAAGTTCCCATGTCTAATTTTTTTGTATCTACAATAGTTCTTATTTCATGGCTTCCATCCAATATTCATCTTTGCATGCTTCATTGATATTGTTAGGCTCAGCTTTAGAAATCAAGCAATACTCTTCTAGAATTCTCCTTCTAGTTTGTACACCTTTACTCTTGTCTCCTATGATCTAACTATCAGAATGATTTCTTCTTACATACTTAGGATTTTTGAAGTTTTCTCTTACCTCTTGTTCTTGTGTTCTTTCTTCTGCATTTTTTCTTGCTTCTACTTCTTGATTTCCTTGGTTCACTAAAACAATTTGCAATTGACTCTGTGACTGAAAATTTTTCCCATTGTTAGAATTATCATTATCACCATTTGAATCATATCCATTACATCTAGATGGTCTTTCAATATCTTCATCAACTTTGACATTAGTACTTTCAACCATTTTCTTTAACCTTTTATTAAAACACCGGTAAGCTTTACTCTTAGTAGAGTAACCTAGGAAGATTCCTTCATCACTTCTACCATCAAACTTGCCTATATCATCATCTCTATTGATGTAGCATTTGCTTCCAAAAAATTGAAATATTTCACAGTAGGCTTATAACCAAACCATAGCTCAAAAGGAGTCTTACCATAATTACTGTTGACATTTACATAGTTGATAGTGTACACAACAGTGCTTACTGCTTCTCTCCAGTAGAAATGAGGAACATTTTCTTCCAACATCATGGTTTTAGCAGTGTCTAGAACTGTTATGTTCTTTCTTTCAACAACTCCATTCTATTGAGGGGTCTGGGGAGTAGATAATTGTCTTTGAATTCCATGCTCTTCACAGAAAGTATTGAATTCTCTGGAAGTGAATTCTCCACCTCTGTCTGATCTCAAACATTTAATCTTCAAACCTGTCTCATTTTCTGCCATAACTTTGAAATTTTTGAAATTTTTTAATGCTTTATGTTTTTCTCTTAAGAAGGCAACCCATATCATTCTTGAGTAATCATCAATAAGCAACATAAAGTACCTTTCACCTTGTAGACTTCTGATTCTGGAGGGACCACATAGATCAACATGTACCAATTTCAATACTCCATTAGAGTTGTATTGTTTGCTCTGGAAGGAATTTCTTGTTTTCTTTCCCATCTGACATTCGTTGCACACTGTGTTAGTAGGCTTCACTATCTTAGGAAGATCTCTGACCGCTTGAGAAGAACTTATCTTTACAATATTATCAAAGTTCACATGACACAGTCTCTTATGCCATAACCAACTTACATCAATTTGAGCAATCAAGCAGCTTCCATTAGCAGTACTCAACTGAAAGATATTACCTTTTGTCTTTCTACCTGAGGAATTACTTTGCCTGTATTTCCTAGTATCTTGCACTTACCATCCTTGAATTGAAGATTGTATCCATTGTCCACCATCTGTCCAACACTCAACAAGTTATGCATTAAGCCTTCTACATAAAGAACATCATCAGTATTATGCTTACCACCAAAATAAGTAGTGCCTCTGCCACGAATCACACCAGAAGTGTTGTCTCCAAATCTTACAATGCCACCATCGTAATTCTCCAAATTAACAAACTTATTCTTATCACCAATCATATGATGTGAGCATCCACTGTCAATCACCCATTCATCCTTTTCTTCAACTTTCACTATAAGAGCTTTTTCAACATTCACATTACTAGCAGATTCAATGGACACTTGACCATTTTCTTTGATAGCAATAAATACCCAGTCATCTTGTTTTCCATTGTCTTTATCAGATTCATCATCAGTTATACCTTCTTCAGCATAACAACACTTTCTTTGAAATCTAGTGTCTTCAGGCTTGTACTTAGAAATTCTTGTAGGACACCTTGATGCAAAATGACCTATTTTATTGCAAGAAAAACATTTAATAGGTAGCTTTCCTTTGTACTTACCATGGCCTCTGGATTATCTTCTTGCAATTAGTGCTTCCAGTTCTTCTAGCTTTATTTCTTCATCTTCAATATTTTTCATCTCATCTTCATACCTAAATGTCTTCTTAAAAATTTCTCCTATATCATATTTATTTTTCCCAGATACAGTGGCTTTGAATGCAAATCCTACTTTAGGAGTAGATTCACCAAATTCGCTCAACTCAAAGGCTGCAATTTTTCCAATTAGCATGTCTCTTGTTATTTTAATCATTGACCTGAATTCATCGATAGCACGAGCTTTCGCTTTGTAGGAAGAAGGCACAGATCTAAGTATCTTAGAAATAATTTCTTCTCCATCCAAGACACCACCGACACATCTGATGTTTGTCACCATTTCATTTATCTTATGAGAGAAAGAGTGGATGTTCTCATCTTCGCTCATCTTCATGTCCTCCCATTTTCCTTTTAGACTTTGTAGCTTAGCAACTTTCACAAGTGGATCTCCTTCATACAATAACTCCAGCTTTTTCGAGATCTCATGTGCAATCTTCAGACCCATCACATTTGACATTTCAGAATCTATCAAGGCACTCACCAATGCTTCAATAGCTCTAGTATTAATTTCAGCTTCTTTTATCTCATCAGCAGTAGAGGGACCATTCTGAGGAATAGTATATGTATCTTTTGTAATCTTCCAAAAGGCTTCGCCAATGCACCTTAAATGACATTCCATTCTGACTTTCCACATGGTGTAGTTTGTACCATTGAATCTCAGACTATCCTTCTTGTAAGATGCCATGTCAGATCACCTCAAGATGTTAAGCTTCACCTTCAAAGGAACTAGATCTTATACCAATTATTGGAAAAACAAGAAGATACAACTGAGAGGGGGGTGAATCAGTTGTAGCATAATTAACAACTTTAATCAAACTATTAACCTTTAATTCTAGATCTGATGAATGATAATGAAGGCAAGATTTACACAATGCATCAGAGACACATAACACCAATATTTTTGGGTGGAAACCCTATTAAGGGAGAAAACCATGGTGGAGGTTAATCCACAATTATACCCTGTTAAAATTAAATGAAAAAATGAATAAGGAATGCACTTGCATTCAGGCACACTGCCTAGAGCACACTGCTCAAAGGGAAGGCCCACTACCTTACATACAGCAATAAGATTAAATCCATTTGATGAAGTTGAACTAAGAAATTAGCTTCTATATAAGCTTGATTATAGTTCCGGTTAGGCACACAAAAACTTCCACAAACTCTTCCACCCTCTTCTCAATCTCTTCCACACTCTGCTCTGAATGATCTGACCTTTATTCGCAAAAGTACATCACTTGTACACTTGAGCACTTGCCTCTAAATGAGGAAAACAATCTCATATATATATCCGCTACACGAATTTACATCCACTATTTAGTTGGCCACAAATAAAGAATAAATTACAACTGTCGGCCTCAATATATGAATAAATCTTTATGCGCACCAACACAAGTCGGTCACAACATAGTGAGGACCCAAACAAGCACCCTCGAACATTCCAATGAACAAGAAATTAATTCATAAGGATCCACAACACGTTACCACCATCATGTCGGTCAAGAACATGAAAAACATAAGCACTCAAGGAAAAATCTTCCACCAGGATCATGCCAAATAGCGCGGACATGCAACAAAGATAGAACATGATCTAGAATCATCCACGAACATCACAAGAATGTATGCAACAACTGTAATTACCATAATTCCAACTTCCTCTTCCAAGAACAACTACTACAGTGCCAAAATTATTGTAGGAACACCATAACACTTTACTTGCACAAATCTTGATGTGTACGATAGGTTCAACAATAAACCCATTAGCACGCAACACCTGAATATAAACATACATGAAATTTCACCTTTCTAACCTTCTTGGCTTCACTGGTTGTCAGCACAAATGTTTAATTCAATTTTCTCAATCTCCTCAACATATACAGCCTTAAGCATCATCAATGCTAATAGTTTTGACATCAATGACAACCACATATCAGCAATACAACCACAATTTCCAACAATCATTTCCAATCCATCACCATCCTCAATTAGATGTAGATCTAGGTCTGATTGGCTCACCTTCAAGGTTGAAAGTCAATCTAGTCACCTTTTTTATCTACATCTTAATGTAACTTGAAAAAAAATCCCCTTGCATCCTAGATTCTCTAAATTTAGGACTTATGATCACCTTTCTATGTTTCAGTCTCCTTGCTCTATATGATCTTGGATAATATTTTTAAGTTTAAAGCATGAGGAGGTTTTATGTCTTTTCATCTTGTGATACTCATAAAAGTTATTATCATTCCACCAAGATGGCTTGAAGGGTCCTGGTTCATAATGTCTTATCTCTAAGAGTTGAATGACATTAGATTGTGATAGTTTATTTAAAAGTAATTCAATGGGTTCCCCTAAGAGTTTGTATTTTTGTCATGATTGATTAGTCCTTGGAGGACCATGTTGTGCATTGTTTTCAACTGTGTTAATTATTTTCTCATGATTTTACGATGGATTACTATTATTTGATGTTGAAGGTAATTTAAGACTAATCACAAGGTGAGATTTATTTACCACTTTAGCATCCACCATGCCATCATTCGTCACATTCTTGTTTCATGACCAAAATTTAAATTTGTCATTTGAGTTGTTTGAGTAATTGTTATTTTCTTTATAAAAAATCAATGGCCCTTTTTCAATGGGGGCTTTCTCAATAGAGAGACCTTTCTCAATAACCTCCTCAATTGTTTTTGAGAAATGAATTTTTAAATGAAACATCACTTCTTTATTGATATTTTCCACAAATATTTGTACTAATTTCTTTTCCAGAATGTGACAAGGAAATTTTCTTGCAAGGCTTCTCCACCTCAGTAAGAATGAAGTGATTTTTTCTCCATCATTTTGTTTAGTTTTACATAATTTTATTATGCTTATGTCATTTTTAATGTTGTAGGAGAAATGTGCTACAAATTTATCCGCTTATTCACTCCAGATCCTAATGCAAAGAGGTAGGTGAGAAAGCCATCAAGTGCTTGTGCTCCAAGACTTCATAGAACAATTTACATTAGGTGCATTGATCATAAGCAACATCTAAGGAGGCTATGTGAAATTATTTCACATTCTCTAAAAGATATCCCTCCCCCTTGTATTTTTCATATTTTGGTACAATAAATTTTGTAGGGAAGGGTGGCATGTATATGCTTCTATCAAAAGGATAAGGACATAAGTCCTCTATTGAGTACATTTTTTTGTTTCTCGATACCTACATATTTGAAATTTGTTGTTGTAGGCTTTCTAGTTGTTGCACTAAGATATCCATTAGCAATGGTTTCATAGGAGATGTGTTTGCTTGTTGATAATGTGTTTAACCCTATGGATGGTTTGTGAATGGGTTTATGTTTTGATAATTAGAAGTTGAAGTGGAACCATGCGTGTTTTGGTTAATTATGTTAAAGTGATGTTGTTGCATGGGTTGGGTGTTTTTTCGGAAGTGAGATATAAAAGTTGGATTTGGGTTAGATTGTTGTTGTGATGGGGTTGGTTGAAGTTAGATGTGAATGTTGGGTTAGGGTTAGATTGTCGTTGCGATGGTCTATTCAAATTTAGGTTGAATCCAAAGAACATTTGATTCTAGGTTGGGGATGTGTTATTGTTTTGTGAGGTGGAAGTTGTGTTTACGTATGGCCCTGAAAATGAAGGATTTATCCTTTGAGTTTTGTTTGGTGAATTCTGATTTATGGTGGTATGGTTCACAAGTATGGTTTTGGTTCCTTGTTGCATTGTGAATTGTGTTACAAATGTAGGTGTGGGAGGTATGTTAACAGTTGTATTATGCAAGTTTTATCCAAATGGAATGCTTGTATTCAACTTCTTTGATGTGGTGTTGTGTAATGGATTTGTTATGTTAACTACATCTTGTCCTTGAGATATTGTATTTAGTTTTTCTCTTATGATAGTGGAAATATCAAAGTCAACAGGGAGTATAGCTTCATTATGTGAAAGTGTTAAAAATTATTTGTAAGGATCAACAGATATGAGTTCTTCCAATATTCACAATATCCTAGGATCTTGTGATGCATCGTCTATTTCTTCTTGAGTTAGATTTTGTTCCACATCATTCAAGGTATAATCAACAAATAATGGTGTAGTTTTACATTGCGACATTGGTGGTTCATTTGATGTGGACCCAAAGTGCATCACGCTAGTGGGGTTAAAGGTATGGTCAACTATGGAATCCATTTTCTTTATTTTTCTATGTGATCTCATTTCAATCATAAAAGATGTGTTGGGAGTTTTGGATTTATGAATTCTTGATTTTTGGATTTTTTGGATTTCTAATTTTTTTGAATTTTTGGTGTTTTTGGATTTTAAATATCTTGAATTTTTTGTATTTTTGATGAATGTAATATGAGTATGAAATTAAGCTATATTTTTTTGAGATTTTTATTTTTTAAAAGATATTTACAAATGCTTTTAAAAAATATATATCAAACAAATTATGAAGGACCAAGGTGATCGAGTGAAATACCTAAACCTCAAGAAGGATAACTGATTAAGATGATGATTTGATAAAATTTGAACCTTAACTAGACTCGTGAGTTGAAGGTCCTACTTGTTGATGAGATAATGAGAAAATAATGAGGTTTAAGACGTTCAAAAGGTAACTATGGACTAATCAATATTCTAATATGTTTCCTAATTTCAAAATACAAAGATGAAAATATATGTTGTGGGTTGATGGAATTAATCTAGAGATGCAATTTAAGCTAGGTAAAGCAAGAAAATTCAAGACTAAACTGGGAAAATTCTCTGGCTTTTGTTTCAGGTTATTATGTAAAATCAAGTCTAAGTTATGTACTTTTAAATATAAAACCTAATTTCTTTATGTAAATAGATGCGTCAGGGAATAAATAGATGTGGCACAGAATAGACACAGATGTGATACAGGAAACAACAATTGCATCACAGAATAGTCAAAGATGCATGAAAAAACTCAACAATTGTGTGACAGTAACATTTGTGGTGCAAATTTTGGATAGTTGTGGTGTTTTGACTTTCTAGGTTTTCTAAATAGTTGTGTTATAGAAACTGACAGTTGCAGTACCAAACACAGTTGTGGTACAAAAAGATAGATGTGGTGTAGAAATTAACAAATGTGTCACTTTGATTCTATAAATGCATTACAAAATACAAATGTAGCACAGGAGATAATAGATGTAATGCTCTGGTTTTTTTTCCTAAAAATAGGTTTTCTAAGTGACCTTTCATATTTGATTTTTTCAAATTTTGATAGAAGACACTCATAACACATAGAAGACAAAAATAGTTTTGACTCTTTACCTTTGGTGAATAAGGTTTAAGGCCCAAAGGCCAATGGTGTCACTAGTAGAGAATAAATTGAAGACAATTGAAAACAAGCATGACATAGTAAATCAGATAGGAGTGTTAACATTTTGTAGCCCCACATCATAGTTAACTGATAAATACTCCACAACATAGGATAGAAACACCTTTCTTTATGAAATTGGATAGCAGTACATCTAGTGGCGCAGGCCCAATATGGCACAAGCTCACCTTCTTTCTCTCTTTGAGAGGCTATAAATAACCAACCCAAATATTTATATCTCTACTTAAGCGAGGACATGGTGAGTAGCTTCACGCATGATACGGTATTTTTCACTACAAACAAGCTATGGATGAATGACTCCTAGGCTTCTAAAAATAAGGTATTTAGTAGGGGTCTACTGTGAACAAAAATATTGTCTGTAATAGCCTAAGATTGGAGGGTTCTCCTTTTCTCTCATCACCAAAGCAGGTCTCGATGGACCAAGGATCTCATGGATCAGCTTTGAGAAACTCTAGATTTCCTTGAGGTATAGCTTTCGCTTTGCCCTCTTTATATATCCCACTAGGAAACATGCTTGAGATTAAAACCTAGGGTGATGAGGCCCCCAAGAAAGTCTCTCTACTTGAAATAAATGGTTATAGTTATGCTTTTGATCCCCAAGATCATTCTTAGATGTCGCAAGGGGAGAGCATACACAAAACACTACACTTCAAGTAAACAATAAGACTACAAACTAATGACATTTTATATTCCTAAGGTTGCACAAGGCACGAGGGAAGAGCATACATGTGACTAGTCTACCAAACACAAAATATAATCATTCTTTTTAAGCCCAAATAAAAGTTGTTTACTCTAAAAAAATAAAGACACAAAGTTTAGATTTTAGTCTTTGGCAAGCGGACTTGCATCAAACTCATTAGTAATTTCAAAGTGTCTTTTTCAAGTGATTTGTAATAAAAAAATATTATTAGTTTCAAAGTATATCTTTTTCCAACGATTGCCACAAATATGAAGAAAGATATTAGTAACTTGAAAACCTAATTTATCATAACCAAATTGAAAATCAAAAACAAAATTTGAAAATTTATATCTTTAGATAAATGTTTCACAACAGACGATTGCGGTGTAGGAACAAGATAGTTGTGTTGAAGGAAGCAAACAATTACATGCAGGAAGCAAACAAGTGTGATGTAGGCAAAAGACAATTATGATGTGGGAAATGATTGTAACTCATAAATTCAGTTGTGTCATAGAACTTTCCAACACACAAATTAACAAAATTATGTAAAACATACATTTTAAAAATATAATTTCAATGTTACGGTTTCAAAAAAGTAGTTATAATTCTTGTATAAAAAGCAGAAACAACAATTGTTAGTAGAAAATAGAAATATTTTAAATGCAATCGACTATGTTGAAAATTGTAACAGATGTGTCGCATAAAACAATGCATGCGTCACAGAGATATAGATGTGTTGTAGGAAGGCTATAAATATGGAACAACATACATATGTGGTGTAGGTTTTCATAGATGTGATGTTGTGCACTAACATATGCATTGCACAACTTGTAACTCAAAAAAAATCTAATTTTTCACAAAAATAGTTAATTTCATGTTGAGTTCACCATTTGTACAACCAAAAAATAGGATTAAACAACATGAATCAATAACAACAACCACTAAAATATATAATTCAAGCAACCCAAGTCTAATCTATCAATGAAGCACAATATAACATAGAAATCCATAAATCAAACCAATATACCTTTCTTCCCATGTCAACATTAAGTTATCTCCATTGTTCTTCTAGATTTTTCCTTTACTCTTAGAAATTATGTGTGCACAATTATTCTTAAGCTCAAATGAATATGAATATGATAATGATAGAAAAATATTGAATATTTGTGGTTAGCCTTCAAATGAAGATGAAGGTCTATTTTATAGAAAAGGTTGATTTGGATGAAATTGATCAAGATCTAAAGAAGAACTAAAGATATCAATGGTGGAGAACCAATGAGAGGAATTGATTGATCGATTAACTATTTGCAACTGGTTGCATGATTTCAGTTAACTATTTCCATGAATTAGTTAGAATTGATTGATTCGTTAACTCAAACTAAGTGGGAGTGAACTAAATTGATTGTTTAGTAGACTGAAATTGATTATTCAGTGGACTAAGAGAAAGTATTTATTAGGAATGAGGTGGAAATGCACGAGATTTAATAATTTATTATTAAATGAATGTGCAAGTGAAATTAAATAAATAAAATAATTAATTTTATTTATTATTGGAGAGTGAATAATATTGGGGATTTTATGGAAATTAAATAATTAAAGATTATTTAATTTAGAAAGGGATAATGATTGATTAGTTAAATAAATATTAATTTATTCAATTAATTTAGATGAATAAAGAAAATTAGGGACATAATTAATTTAATCATTAGGAAAAGGACAATAATTAGTGTAAAAGTGTTGCTCGTAGGCTAGGACAATTTCGGGTATCTACAATATCAATAGAATATCCCACCAAAGGTTGAACAACACTTGGTATTATAAGAGTTGCTACATGATGTACCATTGATTGTGTTGGCATAGCTCTTTGTTGAACTGAATGTTCAACTCCTTCCTTGATAGGTTTATCCTCAACAAGAGGTTAAACCAAATATACAACATTATTAAAGTTGTCCAACAACTTTTTCATCCTATCAAATGGGTATGTAATATTAGGAAAGATCCTTTATAGGATTAGTGTAATTTTTTCCTTATTTCCTCTATTTGTCCCATTTTGATCCATTCCTACTTCATTACCTTAACTTGCTCCTATATGAGGCAATTTATTATAACATCATCTAAAGTATTGAACTTATGATAATAAGGTGACCTTTTAGCCTCCAATCTGATTTTATTTATAAAATGTTCAGGATCACAATTTCTTGAAACATTGACCTTTATTTTATAAGCTTACAACATAGAAGGTGTATAGGGGAAAATTTGCACCCCTTGTGTAAATTCCCCTCTCACATACCCTCACCTTAGAAAATCAAATTTGAAGGAAAAATTCCACATCACCCATTCGGAATGCATCCACTTGGCACATGTTTTGTGTGTCACTGGGGGAATTTTTGTCTGGGACCCGAGAGCGGTGTGCTGCCATCCCTGACAAATTCCTGCATCCAGAGTCCATAGGGACATTTCACACCTGATTGGGGTCAAATTGTAATGCCTTTGTGTGGCCAACCAACCCAAAAAAAGGCTCCCTTTGACCTTCAAATTCATTCATCTCACTATCACTTCATCTTTTCACAACTTCTTCACAGTCTCAAACAAATTCTTCAGCATTCTAGCATTCCATTTTTCACCACTTAGCTTGATCGTTGCAGCAACTTGACACTCTATCAACTCCACATTGCACGTGTGATTCTACCATACAAGTTGCAAGCTTGGAGTCTCGTAAGACCTCACTTCACCACAGTTGCGGTGATGGTGACTTTTCTAAGTTCATTGCTTGCATTCTCCCTTCATTGGCCTTGAGAGGCTTCAGGTGGACATGGTAATGCTTCATTCCTCTCCTTTGTGATTTGATAGAGTAGCATTTTTCTTTTGTAGTGTTCATGGCACTTATTTCATCTTCTTTATCATACTTTTCTACTTCGTTGCTTTCTAGCTATCCGTGGAGGTGGAAACACCAAAGTGGGGGTTTGACTGAGGCAATTTTTCCCTTCTCGCTTGTGTGTAGGTGAATGTGCATGTGGAACTCGTTGGTGAAATAGAATTTTAGTGATTTGGTTTTCATCACCCTTGTGTTCATCTGTTTACTTTATTATTTCCACACTTACTTCTTGTATTTTATCATTTTTGTCCTTTTCATTAAAATCATTTAGCTAGGTTGTAAGTAGGTTTCTGGTAGCTTCTTTGTTGTACATTACATTTTATGGCTGTACAGACACCAACACATCATGTTGTCATCCCAGACCCACGCTACCATCCTCGTATAAAGAGCTATCTGAGGTATAATTCAGACTCCATAAACTAGCTCGTCTAGCCCCAAGTAGAATTTCGGGGGTGTATAGTGATAGAAGTACTTTATAATTCTATTCATTCTCGATCCTCATCCCTTTAGAGTGAGGTAAGTTAGGGAAGCCCTCCACTCTTGACTCTCTATGACCTAGATCCTTGATGTGGTTGGTCCCCCTCTCTTACATTTTTGGTGAACCTGATGTGAAAAACATCTATCCATTCACCTATGTTGAGACTTTTCCCTGCACCTAGTGGTTGTTATAACCCTGAGTGTTGTGAAGGTTTATGATCATCACAACCCAATCCATGACTTCTAGGTATGTTTTTAGGAGAATTTTGCAACACCTACCAATGGAGAAGGTGAAGGTCACTTCTAGTTTCACCTCCAATTTTTCCACTGGTTTAGCTAATTAGTTTACCACTTATTTTCCTGATGTTGTGTGTATTCTTGTGGAAAACCTTATGGCATTAGATAATAGATTGCTAGACCTTATAAATCATTTAGAAAAATTACTAAGCATGGTAAGAGCCACTAGGCTTACTGGTGAGGTGAGACATTTTCTAGGGAAAGATTAAACAGATGTAGAATTTCTATGTGGCCTCACCGATCTACTCAAAGCCTATATCCCTTCGTATAGGCCTAGATTGGGTACCACTCGAGGGGAAGTGCTTGATGCCTATGAATGAAAAATAGGTGTTTCAATTCCCACTACATCCATATACATGGCTAAAACAAGGCCCTTGATCAATGTCTTTGTTGCTTCTCAAAGGCCTAACTCTCTCAAGGTGAGTAAAACACCCCTTGGATTTAGTTTCACCCCTCATGTTGCCTCTGGTAGCGGAGGCTCTGGAGGAATGAGCGGTGGTGGCTTTGGTAGCAAGGGTGGCTCTAGCGGAGGTGGATTTGGTGGGGGCCATGGAGGTGGCTTCGGTAGTGGAGGTGGCTCTAACGAATTCCCTACCGGTGGTGGTGGTTCAAGTGGTGGTGGTTTTGGAGGTTCCACTGGTCCTTTGTCATATTTTGACCCTGTTTTGAACGCCCTACTTCAGAATATGGGTCGAATGCAAAACCAACAAGTGAGTCTCTTCCAGGCCTCTTCCCAACCTATCTTTCAACCCTTCTTCCAACATAGCCCATTTTTGGTAGCAATCCTAAGTACTCCCTTCCCACAAGGAATGAAGATTCCCAAATTTCAAAAGTATGGCGACAAAGCGGACCACCCACAAATGCATGTGTTTTCCTTTAATGCCATGTGTATAGACTTCTTCCATCATGATTTGTTGATGGAAAAACTGTTTCCTCGATCTCTTAAGGATACAGCACTCGAGTGGTACTATTCCTTTCCCAACAATTCTATTTTCTCATTTGATCAACTTGTAAATCAGTTTCTCCGATAGTTCCAAGCCAACATCAGACCAAAGATGACCTTCTCGGATCTCATCTGATGTAAGTAGGGGGATAACAAGAAGATAACTAATTTCATAACATGATATCAAGTGCTCTTTTCACAAATCTCATACCCGCTACCCAATTCTAATGTGCAGAAGGTGTTCATAGGTAACCTGCAGAGACCTTAGTAGGATTGACCTTATTAAAACCCTTCTTTCGTGCATCTATTTGCTACATTACAAGAATATCAACAAATGGTAGTTTAGTTCAGGGGATCCTCCTTGCACTCCCATTTAGAAGGAAAATCTATTGTATCAATCTCAAGAAAAGGTAAGGCTATTGCAAATGTAGTAGCCACAACAAATGATAACAGCCTCAGATGCAACAAAATTTCACAAAGTTAGCAATATCTTATTCTTCCATCTTGTAGAAGTTGTTGAAGGATAAGATCATAACCTTAGAGAACCCTCGACCTCTCAAGGAACCTTACCTTGATTGGTATGATGCAAGGGCCTTTTGTTAGTACCATCGGGTTAATGGACATGATACCGAACGTTGTATGCATTTGCATCACAAGATACAGGACTGCATCGATGGTAGTACTATTTGTCTCGATGGGACATAAATCGATGGTGAAAGCAAATAGTGAGTTTTAGATATATCTGGACCCGTTTTCATCTCATTTTGCTAACTTAATTATTGATCCCTTCGATTCTTCCATGCAACCCTCGGCGTACATTAACATGGTCATGGTTACTCCTTCCCTACAGCCCTCAGCATACGTTAACATGGTCACGGTTACTCCTTCCCCGCAGCCTATGAGTGGTTCACTAGACATGACATTCACCTCATAGGACATGCCCTTGAATAACAAGCCCTCTCCCCTCTACATTCCCGCTCATCTCAATGGGAACATTGTGATAGGGGTCTTAGTTGACCGCACGAGTCGAGTGAATGTCATTATAGAGGATACATTGTGGTTGAATTCATTGCAGAGGGAGGAGTATGAAGAAACGAAGTCTACCATCCATATGCACAATGGCCTCTCTCTCAAGCCGTATGGCTCAATAACTCTGTTCACCCTAGTTGGACCTAGGTTCATGGACACAACCTTTGATGTTTTTCCAAAATAGGATTTTTTCAAGGTGAAGTTAGGCATACCTTGGCTAGCTTCCATGAATGGAATCGCTTCCGTCATTCATAAGTGTTTGAAATTCTCCCACGAAGGTGTCGTTGGGAAGGTTTCATCCACATTGTACATGACATTGGATATTAGTTGTTGGTACCCCATGGAGCTATTCATTGGATCATTTTTGGCTCACCCCGGTCGGTCTACTTCCCCAAGAACGAACCTACTTTACCGAAACTATGTGAAGTATAAGATCGGGGGTAAGGGACAACTGAAAATGACCCCTCTAGTAGTGCAGCAGCAAGTTGCCTCCTCTTCTCGAAAGGAAAAGGAGGGGCCTACCGTCCTCGAGGTGCCTCATTCGCTCCTCTTTCTGAAGAAGAGTTTTGGATATCTAATCCTGGATTTCACATGAGAATTCTGATGATGCGTGCTTGGTGCAAAGCTAAGATTAGGTTATCGGACCTTCCCTCTATGCCTCTTGGACCTTGGACCTACCTGTATGGTAGGAGAAAAGGTCCCCATAGGGAATCCTCATGTATCAGGCTCCGTAGCCTCCCACCTCTCCTACTCCTAAAGAAGTGAATGGGAAGAGGCCCGTCCCCAATGTGCTAGAGCCAACTCCCCCCATTATCTCTCAACCTCTTCCTCTTTCTCCTATTCACAAGCCCTTCCCCTCACTAGAAATGGTTGTGATGGACACCCCTATGGCTAAGTAGGAGCCCTCTATCCATTCTCAGCACCCGACCTCTAACTTAGAGTCATAAAAAATGCCTTGCGCATGAGCGCAAGCACCGATGAAAGGCTCTAGCAACTGATTAGGTTGCTTTATAGAGGAAGGAAGAGGAGTTGACCACCCCTATTTCAGGGCCTCTCACTGTGTCCTCCTCTCTCCTCCCCTCTACTTATGTTCAATCAAATCTAGTACTGCTTCCAACTCCTATTGTGAGCATGAGTGCACCTGACCCTAAAAATTTGCAAGTGTTTATTGCTCCTTTGGTGAGCCACCTCTTTTGATGTCCCTTCTAGACATCTTGCCATTCCCAAAACTCATGGAAATGTTGAATACCTTGGTGGTGTCCACTACGGTTTTCTCCTCCTATTACGTGCCTCTCACCTCATTTGTGGTGAGTTCATATCCTCTGACGAAGCATAAGGTATAGTATGGCCCTTGTAGCAATGGAGGGTGTAAGAGGAGCCCACCTTCAAAGGGTGGTCTTGTGCTAGCTTGCATCGTCCTAGTGATGGAGCAAGTTTCGGCTTCCCCTAAGTTTTTCACCGCTCCTGAGTCACTCGGTGAGCCTAGCAATGAATCTCGGGTGTCGTCTTCCCCATCCATTGAGGTACCACATGGCACTCCCATAAAGTGCATGTTTAACTCTTTGGACGAGGTCCTGACCTTGTCAGTGATCTTCGCAAAATTGCTAACCATAGCTCCACAAGAGCCGATTAAAGAAGACCTTGCAAGGCCTTCTTCCTTGGCCCTTGTTGTGGGATGGTCGGAAGCTCCTCCCCTTATAATGATCTAGATTGGGAAGCAGAAAACCACTTGGTCGATGAATGTTAGAGGGAGGCCTCTTCTTTACCTTTAGATTACATGTGTGTTTGTTGTGATGTGTTCCCTCGTGCTTATGTTATGTATTCTTGGATGACCCTTTTCACCCTTGTTGGTGCTTGGATACAGGAGTGATTATGTGTCGTAAAAATTCTTCTATTTGTGGCATCATTCTTCCTTTGTTATGTGTTTTGATTTTCATAAAATTAGGGATGATGCAAAGTGTTGAGGGCATTTAGGCTTCCCTTCCATGTTGACCCAATTTTTTATTTTTACTTTGTCTTCTCATGCATTCTTCATATGGTCTGATATAGTAGGGGGTTGATGATAGTTCATTTATATACTATACATATTTATTTATGAGTAGCTCTAACCCTGAAATATCAGATCGCCCCCTATGCCCTATGTCTATGATGTCATTATTTCTTTTACACTTTTCTTATCTTTCTCTCTTCTTTGATTGAGTTGTGATATTTTAGTGCCTATGTGTTGTCCCTCGTATGTGCAAGAACATCACCATGGTGACATCTTGTTATGTCTCACGGGCCACAACATCACTTTTTTAGTTCTTGCTTCTCTCCTTAGGACATCGTGTGTCACTACATTCAACATGCACCACCCTAAGGGAGGTTTCTGTGTCAACTCTTATTTTCAGAAAACGCATTTTTTACCAACGAATCTTTTCTCAAAAATCTTTGGAAACCTTTTTAAAAAGTGCATTCTCAACTTGGACCCCCAGTGGAACGTGTTTCCTTCATCATGGATTCACAAAGAAATAAATTTCCTCCGAGGAGGGAGCAACGTTTCCTATGAAAGAAGCCTCGACCTTCCCCTCACGAGGGAGAATTTTCTTCCTTTCAAATTCCTTGATGAAGTGAACATCTTCAAAAGGATTCCTTGGTGTTCAATCGATTTGCAAAAAATATTCTTACACTTTCAAACAACGTGTCCCTTGAGTGGACCCCTCTTCTTTTGAAGGTTTCTCGATGGGACCCCTTTGAAAGCCTTTCAATTTGATGAATGTCTACGTGACTGTCTATTTGTCTACCCACATGGTTACTTGTTGTTTTCTAACATGTTTTATCTGTGGATTAACATGTTGCTTTGCAGGTGCACCTATGAAGCCGCTTTCCAGTCCAACTCTATGGAGTCCCCTTACACTGGGCTTCTTTCATGAGAGAGTACTTGGGGGGATTCCTTCTTGCAAGTTTGTGGGCCTGTGAGATGCTTACATCCTGCAGGATTTGTCCATCGTTGGTTTGAGGGCCTTCAGTGTACTTTGTGTAACTTCATAGTTTTGCGGAGCTATAGAGTCCTTTTGTTCAAACCTCCTTAGGAGAGAGTACATGTGGAGCCTTTGCCTACCCTATGCTTTTGAGTTCACCAGATCATAGTCTGCTTCCTTGACAGTTTAGGTATACATCTCTATCTCTTCGATCTACTTTATCGAATTCTCATCGATATTCGCGCTCACTAAAGTGGGGGTAAAATGTATATAAGTGAATTTGCACCCCTTGTATAAATTCCCCTCTCACATACCCTCACCTTAGAAAATAAAATCCAAAGGTGAAATTCCACATCACCCATCCAGAATACATCCACTTAGCATGTGTTTTGTGTGTCGATGGGGGGATTTTTGTCAGGGACGCGAGTGCGATGCATGGACGTCTATGCGGAACACTACCATCCCTAATAGATTCCTACATCCAAAGTCCACAGGGACGTTACACACCTAATTGGGGTTGAATTGTAACACCTTTGTGCAACCAATCAACCTGAAAAATGGCTCCCTTTGGCCTTCAAATCCATTCATCTCACTATCACTTCATTTTTTCACAACTTCTTCACAGTCTCAAGAAAATTCTTCAGCATTATAGCATTCCATTTTTCACCACTCAGCTTGAGCATTGTAGCAACTTGACACTCTATCAACTCCACATTGCATGTGTGAGGCTACCATAAAAGTTGTGAACTTGGAGTCTTGTGAGACCTCCCTTCACCACGATTGTGATGGTGGTGACTTTTCCAAGTTCATTTCTTGCATTCTCCTTTCATTGGCCTTGAGAGCCTTTGGGTGGAGGTGGTAACGCTTCATTCCACTCCTTTGTGATTTGATAGAGTAGCATTTTTCTTTTGTAGTGTTCATTACATTTCTTTCATCTTCTTTATCATACTTTTCTACTTTGTTGCTTTTTGGCTATCCGTGGAGCTGGAAACACCAAAGCGGGGGTTTGACTAAGGAAAACCCCTATACATCCCCAAAAAATTTCCCCTTCTTGCTTGTGTGTAGGTGAAAATGTGTGTGGATCTCGCTAGCAAACTAGTGTTTCAGTGAGTTGGTTTTCAACACCCTTGTGTTCATCTATTTACTTTATTATTTCCACACTTGCTTCCTATATTTTATCATTCTGTCATTTTCATCAAAATCATTTAGCTAGGTTGTAAGTAGGTTTTTGGTAGCTTCTCTATTGTACTTTACATTTTCTGGCCGTATAGACACCAGCGCACCAAAGACATGCCAACTTGTTGCACTGTCATTCCAGACTTGCGTTGTTGTCCTCAAACAGAGAGTTGTCTAAGGTATAGTTTAGACTCCAAAAACCAAACCTCGTCTAGCCCCAAGTAGAATTTTGGGTATGTAGAGTGATAGAAATACTTCATAGTCTCTTCATTCTCGATCCTCATCCATTTAGAGTGAGGTAATTTAGGGAATCCCTCCACTCTCAGCTCTCTGTGACTTGGAGCCTCGACGTGGTTGGTCCCCCTCTCTTACAAAAGGAAATACATATAAGCTCTCCCTATATGTGATGCTAAAATCTAAAAAGTTCATTATAACAAGAATGAGGGAATCCTTCTTAATTGATCTGAGATGAAATTTATCTCCTTTATTTAGTTTCCATATTATTCCCATTAAAGTAATCCTATCAGACACATATCCTAGTAGAAGATGAGGTTGGACTAGAGAACCATAAATTCTAATCATTGTAAAACTAGAATGTAAGTATCAATCATCCCAATTATGATTTATCTATTTCTCAAGGTCCTACTCCAGAGGCCTAAGGAACTTGGATCCATTACTTGATAATATTTTTTTATATTGAAGGCCTAAATTTTCTAAAACATCCTACACAAACACATCCTCAAATACCAGATAATTAGAAAAGGAGCAATAAGAATCCCACAAATATGTCCACATTTAGATAGGAAACTAAACACTATGGTCATCTATCATTATCAACTTCATGTTTTTATTCCAAACATTCATCCCACTGTACAACAACAAGTGGCATAAAAAAATATCATTTAAAATATAGACCAGCCTTAGGATCTTTCATGGCTTTTAGTTGTCTATGAATATTCTCAACAATATATGAAGCATAATCAAAGCTTATGTTCAAATCTCAATGTTGGACATCAACAATTAGAATCATCATATAGATGGGAATTTGTACTTTGTAATCATCTCCAAATACTTGACACAGAGCAAAGCATGTGTTGATGAAATAATCCTTAAAGATATCATAATTGAAGGGCTCCACTCCATCTTTATCAAAGTTGACTATTTTTCTCTTCTACCCTCTTCTCCTGTGTTGAGGTAACCACATTACTCTAAAACTCTACTCATCTTGAGAAAACTCTTTGTTTAAAACTCCAAAATCAATAGTCATGTTGGTTGTGACATTGAGATTAAAAAGCTTCACAATGAAATGTTTATTTATTTCCAACAATGGAACACATCTACTATTTCTAATAACTTTGTTTTCAACATCATAATTTTAAGCTAGATCTTTAATTAGATCAATATTTATGAAAATATTAAGAACTACTAATTCTCTCATCTTGACTACATAAATTTGAAATAGGTCCATCAGATAACTTCTTTTGTAGCCATATTCAAAAAGGTTCCACCCTTCTTGTGGAATAATGGTATCTCTAATCTGGTTGTCTATATCAATAATCTTGTTTGTTAGAACCCTAATTCCTTGAGCATGCTTTGCTTGTTTAGTGGATCCAAGTAGTTGCTTCATTAGGTCATCTTCGAGAAACCTTTTAACTCCACTAGACTTGGTAGCATACTCACTCATTTTTTCATATTTCTGAGATAATTGAGGCTTAATTTTATTTTCAAATGAACTAAGATTTTGACCTTTTAAAATTGAGAGGAAATTAAAATAACTTCTCAAAACCCTAATTAGAAATTATAAGCAATTTAATTAATATCACAAGCTTTTGGGTGTAATAGAATGGCTTGCCCATGAATTTTCTTAAAAAACCTAAATCCTCGACCATACAACTTTACTAGTAGCTCAAACTTCATGCGCCATGAACTCAAAAATACTTTAAATATAATGATACAAAATAACTTAAGCCAATTTCTTTAAAACAATTATCACTGTATATCTTAATTGTTGCAATTATGACTCGCACGCATGAAACTTGTTATCTATATGTAGCTATTTTGAATTTTGAATAAAACTGTCAACTTTGAAGTGATGTGGGGTGATGGATGGCTAGTGCATTAATATGATATACTACAAAAGCAATTTGAAATTTTTAAATGAAAATGTGGTGTGTTATCATTATGCACTCAAATGGGAAATGGACACATGCTCATTGAATTTTCAATTGGCTAAGCATCAACGTATTTTGGAAGGAATTATAGCATCATAAATTGTCGATCCTAATAATTTCATAGTATGTTTAGCTCCCCCTTATGTGCTTGGACCTAATTATACTTTTTATTTTCTCATTTATTTACCGTTTTTGAAAAATCAAGATAAAATTGGGAATTAAAATTATTTATTTATTTAACAACTTAAATTTCATAATCAATTTGGTCTAGGGTGCCCTTGCCCTTGACCACCCTATTTTGGCCCAATTTTTAATATTTTATTGTTGGCATTTTTATATATACAAATTTAAATTCAGTTGTCGACTTTTAAAAATAATTATTATAGGAAATAAAGAAATGTATATAAATATGTCTTTTTTACCATTTGAAACTAAAAGACAATTTGAATTCTAATTGAGCATCCTAAAAGGTAGTCAAGGCAATTCAAGATCAAAATTATCAACTATTTATAACATCTTTATTAGTCAAGGAATGCATCAACAAAATCATGTCGAATCATAAGATTATTCATGTTTTATGTGCATTTTCTTTTTAGTACTAACACTTGTAGTACCTTCAATCAAGTGTAAATTTATCCTTGCATGAGATGTGTGACATGACTTTAGTCCATCAAGTAAAGTAGATATGAGTGGTAAGTTGCAAAACTTATTATTTATTTTATCCATTTACCTTTGCCCGACCTAGCGTAAGCACTCTTTATCCAACATTATCATATCCATTTGTGGAGGTGGAAATACCAAAATGGGGTTTGACTTAGACAAGGCCCTATATGACACAAACCTCTCTCTCCTCTCTTTCTTTCAAGAGGAATATTTTAAGTAGATTTGGAGAATATTGAATACATAACATTAAGATCAAATATTCAAGCACATTCATTTATCAAATTAGGGAAAGATCAATTATTCATCAATAAACATTCCATAGTGAAGTCCAACATTAAAGCACCTATTGACTATAACACATTTCATCTTGTTTTGAGATTCTGAAAAAACTTCATTTCTTAGTATAGGTAACCCACACCCTTGATCAATTAGTTTCAGCTTAGAGTTGAATGCCAAGTTCCTTTGTCTTTGCACTCTGCTCTTCTTTTTCCAATTCTAGTCAAACAGTTTTGCTTTTTTGAATTCATATAAATTTGTTGTAGTTACATGGTTAACCTAGCTTGCACTTACCAAATCAAACACATCACATCTAATCACAAAACACATCACATCTAATCACATCACTTAAATTCCTAATCAATCGTCCCAAATGGGACCAAAACCTTGATCAACCATTTTGGCTCTTCCTTGAGGAAAGTAGCCAAGTGGTCTTATATGATCATTTTCCTGTCCCCCTCAATGTTATAAGTGGAAAAGCCCTTTTCCCACATAACAAGAATATTTGGGTTGAAAAATTCACTATAAAGGTGACCAATAAAAGAGTGACAAATATTGACTTTTTAAACAACATAAAGCGAATGTGATTTACTTATGCATTGAATAATTGAAATTTTGGTGTAAAATGATTGGGTGCTCTAATCAAGAATGACCATGTGTCATGTACTATCAAAGTAATTCAAGCTACCACAAATATTCTATGCGCTATGGACTAGAAACTGCAGTGTGAAGAAACTGGTGCTACAATAGGAAGCCAACACGTGTTCATACTCTACAAAGATATTTGAAGGGCCCTGCAATTTATTTATGTGCTAAATGATTAAAATTGTGGTATGAAGGAGTAAAGTGCTGGAATGAAATATTGGCATGTGTCTCAAGTGGTAGCCACCACTAGAAAAGGCTTTTAAGTCATGAAATAAAGCATATGCATAAAGGTTTCTCAAAATATGCTAGGATGTAGAGCTAGTAAATGGAAAAAGGGGTCGATCATCAAATTTTATCAAAGGTATGAACACACAACTTAAAGAGGAAGTAGTAGGAATAAATGGTCAACATTGAAATAGAACACACTACAACAAAAATTTAAGAAAGACAACAAGAGTCTAGGGTTTCTAACAAATAAAATAGGCCAGAAAAATTATTAAACCATATGAATTATAGAGACTCCATCAACAAGGACTATTCCACTAGTATGAGCCCCACACACACCACTATCTACTTCATGTAACACAAATTTGGCTTTTGTAGTGTTTAATGTAGGATTAATATGCCAATTGTTGGCAAGAGACACTGCTACTATCATTTGGTCTTGTTATTGATGTCAACCCTAATCAATGATTAGATACACACATCATCATTCGATCATACCAACAAATAGATTGAAGATTTTTAAGGAATAACAGGGCATCTAGTAGTTCAGTGTTCATCGATTTGTATGAAGATCTTTTGTTATTATTTTTTGTCACTCATCTCAGTGAATTTTTTTTGGTGTATAATCTCTAATTCTAGTAATTCTTGGTGGCTCGTATTGATCTGTGTGTGAGTTAGAAGATCCAGTTGGCTAATTATATGTTTTATCAGTACTGGAGCCAACTTTGTGAATGTATCATGGTGCGGATGTATGGGAAGTAATTAGTTAAGTATTTTTGTGTTCGTGCATCTTTGTTTGGGTCTTAGCCAAGTTGTAGCCAACTGTTGTGGATACGAATTATACTTTATTTACGATTTGAGCCAACGGATGTAAATATTCTATGTTCTATTGAAGCCGACATAGTGTAACTGAATCCTAAGTTGTGGATATATATAAGATCACCTGTATCATTTTGGAGAGTGTATGAAGTGTGTGGTGATGTGAATTATGAATAAGAGCAGAGCAAAAGAGCGATGATGCATAGTTTCACTTGTGCATAAAGATTTTGTGTTGCGAGTATGAGCAGAATAGAGCAGAAGTACAAAATCAGTCTGTAGGATAGAATATTGAATATTGTGCCTAACCGAAACTGTAATAAAGCATATGTAGATGCTACTACTTCATTTCAAATCTCTTAGATGGTTTTAACCTAAACATTTTGTAAGCCAGTGAGCTCTAGGCAGTGTGCCTGAATGCAAGTGAATTCCCCATATTGTAATCTTCATTTGAGTATACTCAGATCATAATTTTGGATTGGCCATCCACCGTGGTTTTTCCCCTAAGAGGGTTTCCACGTAAAAATCCTTTTGTTATGGTGTTGTGTTTATTTGCTTCATGTTTATGCATTATGGTTGAATGTTGCTAATGCTTTGAAGATAAAGGTTAATAAAGCTAATTTTTGCACAACATTGATTCGCCCCCCCCCCCCCCACCCCTCTTAATGTAGCTTATTTCCAACAATTGGTATTAGAGCTAGTTCCTTGGAAGAAGTCTTACAACTTGGGGAGATCTTGGAATGGATTCAAGCAGTCTTCAACAATAGCTTTTGGTGGCCCTAGATGATCTTGATCAATCAAAGGCTGAAGTTCATAAATTGCAAGCAAACCTCACGGATGCTAAGAAATTCATTGAGTATTTGAAAGACACAATCAATAAGTCTAGAGAGAAGAGAGAGGAACTATGTGATCATATTAAGCAAAATGACAATAAGAGCATTGAAGATGAACAACTCAGTCAAGCCCTGAAGGAAAAGACAGAAGAATGTGAAAAGCTTACCAAAGATAATACTATCCTAAAGCATGAAATGGAATCTATCATGATGAGAATGACCAAGGAAGTTGAAGATAGAAAGAAGAATGAAGAAAACCTAACACAGTCCTTGAAAGAAAAATCTGAAGTATGTAGCCGATTGGACAATGAATTGGAACAATCTAAAAAAAATGAGGAAGTGCTTGAAAAGCAGATTGATGATCTCATAAATGAACTTGCTACTGCAAATGAGTACAAGGAGAAATTCAAAGCTAGCTCATCCATGCTTGATGAACTGATTAAAGGTTAGAGGACTAATGGTGATAGGAGAGGTCTTGGAGATGAGGAAGGAGAAAGTTCAAAATCTAGAGAAAGAAATTTTGAACAAAGAAATTTTGGACAAGGGAGATTTAGGCAAGGAAATCAAATGAAAAAATCTGGAAGGTATCTGGTAAGGCAACCTAATGCTCGGAGATTTAATAGATATTGTTTCAGTTGCAATAAATTTGGACACATGGCTACTCAATGTAGAAGTAGAATGAAATCAAGCGGTCCATCATTCCCAGGTCAGTGCTTTAATTGTCGTAAGGATGGTCATAAGTCAAATAAATACAGAAATTTGATGAATCAATTTCATAGAAATATCAGATGCTATACATGCAATAGACTTGGCCATACTGCTAACCAGTGCAAATCAAGAGGAAATCAATGGAACAACTGTTCTGGACAGAGAAATGTTGTGTGCTATAACTGCAACAAATTTGATCAGATTGCTACATTCTATTGGAATAGAAAAGGTTTGATAAATCAAAGGAAAAACATGCAGAAGGATATCAAGGGAAAAGGAAAAGTCACTACAGATGTGATCGAGCAGCAGATGCAGAAGAAATGGGTGAAGAAAAATCCCTCTATTGAAGAAAATGTGTCAGCACTTGAATCAGCTTCTGGTAATTCCTCCAGGAATTAGTTTCAGGCATTTGGCCTAGGGGGAGTTGTCAAGAGAATCTTTCAACTCCCTGACCAGTAAGTAACATCGGATGTGGATATGTTCAGTAGGTGCATAGATGCTTTATAGATGTTGTTGAACTCATTGGAGAAATTAGTATGCAGTATTGGAGGTTCGTAGAAGGCTTATCTGTCACAGTGCATATAATAGGGTAACCGAATGAATTAGGGTAAAAGCATTTATTATGACAAAAAGGGTTAGGTATGCAAGTGATAAAACGTCATGTATATTCTTCATTTGTCACTTTGAATTTTGAAGAAAAGGTTTGGAGAGATCTAAGGCAAACTTTGGTGGATTGAGGCAAAATTCAAGTGTGGAAGTGATTCGATAATCAAATTATGATATGACGAAAAGGTATTTATCAGAAAACCATGCGAATTTGTGATTTGGTCAAAATGAATACTCCTTTGGTAGTCGAAGTCAAGGATAGACCTCATCCCAAATTCAAATGGCATCCCTACAAATCTCTTGAGACCAACAAGTTAGGAGCATTTTTGTTTGTGTTGTACAAAGTTTTACACACCAAAGATATTAGGGCATATATCCATGTGAACATTGAAGAATTAGGAAGCTCTCAGCTACTTAATCTATATAGCAATCACATAATTGGAGAAGATTTTTGTGTCAAACTGGAGTACAAAACCCTAGAAGAGAAGACATTCACACAGATTGTGAAATTTCTTGTCTTTGAGGATAATGAATGAGTCTGGTATACCTTGAGTCGAGTTCATGCAGGATTCATGTGGTTGAACATACCCTTCAAAATAACAAAAGATTCTATAAGTGTTGTTGCAGGTTAGAGTTCCTCTGGTGGATTACTTGCTCTGAAATCGGTGAAGAATCAAACGGTCACTGATGCAACTGGTTCTAAATATGAGAGAAGAGCAATGACAATTGATGGAATTGTTGATGTAGATGTCAAATTTCCATCTATGGTTATTGGGTACAAGATTTATCATTCCAGCCAAGACAATTATGTGTCTGGTACAGCCATTTATGTAGCCTATCAGATGGTTCAGTAAAATGCAAACTATGACCTATGTGAGTTACTGAGGAGTCAGCTGATGGAGAATATTGGGAATATCAAGAAAGATAAGAAAAATATTTTCAAATATGGTAACTTGTTATTTTGTCTATTTTTCTACTTCATGAATGAAGTTTTGGGATTTGAAAAGATTCAATGGAAAAAAGATAATCCAGTAGCCACTCAGATCAGAGATATCTTTCATAGTTTTGCAGACACTAAGACCAAGAATGCAGCTATTTGGGGTTACTTCAAGAATTTTTAGAATATGATACAGGCCAGAGAGAGAATTCCTACTTCTATTGTGGAGAAGTATAAGGATACAATTTTCTTTATGGTGGATATTGATCAATGCATGATGGAAGTTGTTTATCCCAGAACAATTTGGATCATGCCTATGGGTTATAAAGTTGAAAAGAAAATTATGGAAATGTATGCACAACACTTATTGAGAAAACCTCTAGATCCGGCAGAAGAGAGGTTTGATACTTATTTAGAAAAGAATATGCAGGTGCACAACAATCTAAGGAAACCTGTACTAACCAAAAGAGTTAGAAAAGATGTTGAAATCTTTGGAGAAATTATGGGCATACCTGTTGAGAAAATAAGAGAACCCAGAAAGAAAAGAGAAGAAGTTGAAGCAGCAAAGGAAGTGGCAAAGCAAGCAACAAAAAATCAATCAGCCAGTCCGACAGCACCCTCTACCATAACCAGGTCAATAAGGAGCTCTACACCCCCTATCCACTCCTATAGCAAAGCCAACTCCTGTGAGGACATTTGGTAAGGATGGTAAAAGGAAGAAAGATAAAATCAAAAGAGTCTATGTGGCAAATTTTAAGGATGAAGAGACAGAGTCTGATGAAGAAGTCGGAGAAATCAAGCATCAAGGCACCAAGGTAGCAACAGTTACAAAAGGAAAGCCCTCCAGTGGAGATGACCAAGAAAAGAAGAAGGAAAAAATTGACAAACCAGGTATGTCAGTGGAAGCATTTGGTAAAACTTTGGTTAAGGATGGGAATCTCAAGCCACTTTGCAAATGGTATGAATCCTTTGGTAAATTTGATCAAATAATTCTTGAGGAGGAAACAATAAAACATATGAATACTTTTAATAAAGTTTTGATTGAAATAATGCCTAATTTTCCTAAAAGTCTATATGACATTTTGGAAATGAGGAGACTCAATGCTAGAGCAGAAGAAGAGCAGATGAGAGAAATAATTCTTGTAGAATCATGTCTGATAATGTCTATGGAAGATATGAATGCACTTCTGAAAAGATCTAATAAGGAATTCAAGAGCAAGTCAAGGATAAATAAGCTCATGATCGGTCTTACTAAAGAGGTTACAAAAGAAACCAAGCAAATCTTGAGAAAGATTTTGCTAAATGACAGAATTGATGTTGTTGAGGAAACACATGTTGAAGCTGTCCCATCTGGTATGGGAGAAAAAGAAGAAGAGAAATAAGATGGAGCTGAGGATACTCATATTCCTTCTTATATGGACGATATAGAAAATCCTATGGAAGTTGAGATACCTGAAAAATGTATCAGTTGAAAAAGTGGAGATCCCTAAAGATAAGTCAGAACCTGCAATTGAGAAAGCAATGGTTGAGGAGAAGATAATTGATTTGAAGGAAATTCCAGTGGAATTAAGAGACACTCTAGAGGCAGTGAAGAAATTTTTGGTAGAACAACAAGAAGAGATTGATCCAAAATTGATTGAAGGTCCTATTGACCTATCTACCTTGAGTCCAATTCAGAAAATGAAGGTAGCTTCATTTGCTCAAGCAAAAGCTAGAGAAGAATTGTTGAAGTCCCATATTGAGGACAGTGAACTTCTAAATCTTGTATCTGGAGTCTTGGAAAAGATAATGCCCACTCATGTGAAAGACCCGACCGGTTCCTCCTCTGGTGAATTAAAGAAGCTTATCAACTCTGTAAGTACTCACTTTGAGTCACTTGAGAAATCAGCTATGGTTAAAGTGTAGAAAGAATTTGATGTCAAAAGGTTTAGTGGTTTGAAAGAAATGATTGCTAAAGATAAATCCTTTTTAGCCACATGTGTGAAGAATGTACAAAATTCTCTGTCAGAAGGTGGAAAAATTTACAAATCATGTCTGTCTTTTTCAAAATTTACTGAAGCTAATGAGAAAAAGATTAAGGATCTGGAAAAATAGTTAATCACTATTTCCAAAACTTTTGATCCTTTACCAGGTGGTGTTGGAAGGATAGAAGGTGAAGTGATGTCTTTTCTTGACAAAATAAAAATCTTGAAGCATGAAAATGACAAACTTGTGGAGAAAGCATGTGAACTTAGAGGCCTAATTGGTCCAAAGATTGAGATATTGTCGTGTACACTAAAGGAAGGTAAAGACATTATGGTAGTCAGTGAACTGGAAAACTTGGAATCTATAGAGACACAATCCTACCTAATTTTTGGTCACATAACAATCTTAGAAAGTCTCAAAAGAGTCTGGGACGCAAATTTGATCCAACTGAAGAAAGATTTTGCAGATATTCTCTAGTTTATGTAAGTATGCATTTTGAATATAACAGTTTTGTTTGGTCCATTTTTGGTATGTGGATCCCTACCCTTTCCATTGATGTCAAAGGGGGAGAGTAGTAGAGTGAAAAAATGCACAATCATCTCAAGGGGAGAATTGTATTTTTGGAATTTTGGGGATGGCAGTGCAATTTATCTTGGTACTGATCCAACACTTAGTCATTTTTCACTAAGTGTTGCCATCAATGCCAAAGGGGGATATTGTTGGAAAGAGACACTGCTACTATCATTTGGTGTTGTCATTGATGGAAACCCTAATCGATGATCAGATACGCACATCATCATTTGATCATACCAGCAAACAAATTGAAGATTGTCAAGGAAGAACAGGGCATTTGGTAGTTCAATGTTCATCAATTTGTATGAATATATTTTATTATTATTTTATGTCACACATCTTAGTGAATGTTTTTTGGTGTATAATCTCTACTTCTAGTAATTCTCGGTGGCTCATATCGATCTGTGTGCAAGTGAGAAGATCTGGTTGGCTAATTCTTTATTTTATCAGTACTAGAGCTGACTTCATGAATGTATCATGTCACGGATGTATGGGAAGTAATTAGTTAAGTATTTTTGTGTTAGTGCATCTTTGTTTGGGTCTTAGCCAAGTTGTGGTCGACTGTTGTGGATATGCATTATACTTTATTCATAATTTGAGTCGACAAATGTAAATATTCTTTTGTTCTATTGAAGCTAACATAGTGTAATTGAATCCTAAGTTGTGGATATATATATAAGATCATTCGTATCATTTTGGAGAGTGTATGAAGTGTGTTGTGATGTGAATTGCGAATAAGAGTAGAGCAGAAGAGCGATAATTCATAGTTTCACTTGCGCATAAAGATTTTGTGTTGCGAGTATGAGTAGAACAAAGTAGAAGTGCAGAATCAGTCTGTTGGATAGAAGATTGAATACTGTGCCTAACCAGAACTGTAATCAAGCATATGTAGATGCTAATACTTCAGTTCAAATCTCTTAGATGGTTTTAATCTGAACATTTTATAAGGCAGTGAGTCTTCCCTTTTCAGCAGTGAGCGTTGGGCAGTGTGCCTGAATGCAAGTGCATTCCCCATATTGTAATCTTCATTTGAGTATACTCATATCATAATTATGGATTGGCCATCCACCGTGGTTTTTCTCCTAACAGGGTTTCCCCGTAAAAATCCTTGTGTTATTGTGTTGTGTTTATTTGCTTCATGTTTATGCATTATGGTTGAATGTTGCTAATGCTTTGAAGATAAAGGTTAATAAAGTTAATTTTTTCACAACACTGATTCACCCCCCCCCCTCTCTCAGTGTAGCTTGTTTCCAACAATCTACCTTATAAATCCTATGCCATATCGCATAGTTCCAATATCCTTAGAAAGTGTCCCTAGGCACTTAGGGTGTATTGAGAAAATATTTTTTAATATTTATTCGCAACATTGTTTGTATTACATTCATAAGGAGTGATGGGTTCCATTAGCACCAGTAAAGGTGACTTGTGGACATAAATACTTAATATTGTTTTCCCCACATATGGATTCCTAGAATGGGATGATAGAAAATAAAAAGGATAAATGAGAGACTATTGATATTCTCCAAGTGTGTGCTTGGAAAAAGGCAACATGTGTCTCTTAGTATTCCATCATTTTATTGCATTTAATGTAATGTTTAATTTTCCAAGTTTGGGCACCCAAGTTGGAGGGGAATTATTAAAGCTAGAACCAATTCTGTTTTACGTTTTGAGGAGATAATCTAAGGGTTTGGGATGTTTGGAACGAAGTTTCATCTTTGGGCGCCATGTTTGGGGCTTAAAATGTCTTCACAAGTCTATAAAATCAAGTCCTTAGATGTAGATATTATGAGGAACAGTTGAATGTAGAGTTAAATTGCATGAACAAGGATAGGTTGATGCATAAAGAGATTCTTCATAGGTACATAGGTGTTTCCATATCGGAGGTAAAGAGGAGAATGAAAGTGAATTTATTGTAATCTCATTTATTTAAAGATAATGCATACTTCGCCTCTAGATTCTTGGTGGAGTTTTTTCCCACAAGGGTTTATTCATGTAAATCATGTGTTATGTGATGCTCTTATGTTGTTGATGTGTGCCTATTTACAGCTATCTTATGGTAATATTATTTATTTATTGTTGTTATAATTTCACATAAGTTGTTATTATTAAGCATGTTATGTTGGCTGATTTTTAACAACATAAAGAAGATGGACCTAATCATGGTAATTTCATATTAAGGCAACTTAATTTTATATTTTCATATAACTTTCATATTTTGTGTTATAGTAGTCCAAGCCTTGTATCTCATCCATTGAATTCATATTTGGATAGAGATTGAATTTTTCAATAATTGGTATTAGAACCTATATATTTCTCAACATTTAAGCATTGCAATAAAGAACCATCATAGCTCCAACGATATAAAGTGTCATCTAGGATGGTGTAGTAGGATGAATCTTGGATAAATGACCAACATTTATTACGGGTGAGGTTAGGTGGTAAAGTGTTATCATGAAGTTATGCATAGATGTCATGGTACCAAGGGGACTTGGGACCAATGATTTCACACACCATTTCCATATCAGGGATATCATATGCTAGCACAAGAAGTTGTTCTACTAAGAATTCACATTCATGGCTATTGTGAGGCATTTCTAAGGAACCAATGGTATCCATTGCATCGACAACTTAATTTTGAAGATGTGGAACCTGCTCAAACTAGATGTGAATGAATTACTTCTTGAATTCATTGACCATGAATTTGTAAGGAATAAAATTGGCATCCTTAGTTTTAAATTCATCATTGACATATTTTTTTACGAGTTTGGAATCACCATAGACATGTGTAGGTGGCTAATATTCAACTGGATTATCATTCTCAACCCAATGATTAAGGCTACATACTTTGCTATATTATTTGTGCATAAAAAATATAATTTGAATGACTTGGGTATGAAATCATCTTGAGGGTTGATGAATAGAATACCCACATTGGATCCATGTTATGTAAATGAGCCATCAAAATATAATTTCCATGAGCCTTGTTCTATAATGGTGAAAATGGATTCATTGGGAAAATTTGTAACAAGTAGATAAGCATCCACAAGAGGAGCCTTGGCTAACTGATCCATGATGACTTGGAATTTTATAGCTTTTATATCCATGTACTCAATATCAAACTCACTAATAAGAATGACCAACTTAGTAATACAATGTGTTAAGGATGTTCTAGATAGGAGATATTTGAGTGGTTCAACTTTAGATATAAGTTTGATATAATGACTGATCATACAATGTCTAAGTTTTTGAGAACTGAAAATTGTTGTTAGGCATGCTTTTTCCATAGGAGTATAATTGATCTCATAGCCAACAAGGGTATGAATGATGTAGTACACTATTCTTTTCTTCTCATTCTCATCATGTTGAGCAAGAAGTGCCCCTGATGCAACTAAAGTAGCTTATATGTATAGCAACAATGGTTTTCCTTATGTGTGAGGCATGAGAGTAGGTGGGTTATCCAAATATTCCTTGATCTTATCAAAGCCTTATTGACAAGAATAATTCAACTTGAATGATGTATCCTTGTGAGGAAAATAACTGAAAGGTTGGAATTTATTTGCAATCTGAGCTATGAATCTTCGGATGGATTATAATTTTCCTTGGAGACTCTTCAACTATTTGAGTGTCTTAGGAGGAGGCATGTCCATGATAGCTTTGAATTTAGTAATTTAAAATTTTATACCTCTCCTAGATGTAATGAAATCTAAGATCTTTCTTTATGTTACACAAAAGATACACTTTTTTGGGATTAAGTCTTAATTAATATTGTTCTAATTGGCCAAATATATGCTCAAGAATAGTTGGATGCTCTTCACTGGTCTTAGATTTTCGTAAAAAATCATCCACCTAGTCTTCCATGATGATGTGAATAATGTCATTGAAGATGACCGTCATTTCTCTTTAGTAGGTAGTTCCAACATTCTTCAAGCCAAAAGGCATGATGATAACAAAAATTACTCCATGGGGTTGTGAAAGTAGTTTTATGTTGATCTTTTATTGCAATGTGGATTTTATTATACCTTGAGAAACCATCTATGAGAGACAACATTACATACATATTATATCCACAAGAATATCGATGTTGGGTAGTAGGAAATCATCCTTTGGACAAGTCGTATTCAAGTCTGTAAAATATGTACAAATATAGATGCCCTCAGTCACTTCGGAAATTGGGACAATATTGGAATTCCATTCAGATTAGTCAATAGGATAAATAAAATCTACTTCCAGTAGTTTCTCCAGTTCAACCTTGACTAATAATACAACTATATAGGAGCGAATTTGCACCCCTTATGTAAATTCCCCTTTTACACATACTCACCTTGGAAAACCAAATCCAAAGGCAAAATTCCACATAAGCCCGCTGCCTTCATTCCACTTGGCATTCGTTTTGTGTGTTGACAGAGGAATAACTGTCAGGAACACCCACGTGGCACACAGACGTCCACACAGCGTGCTTACATCCCTAGTAGATTCTCACATCTGGAGCCTATAGAGGCATTACACTTCCCATTGGAAGTTGAATTATAACGCCCCCTTCGATGAACCGACCTGCATATGGTCGTTTTTATTCATCTCTCCTTCAAATTCACTCCTTATTCATTTTTTCATAGAATCTAAGCATGCTAAGCATTCAGTTCAAGCTCTAAGCATTCAATCCATCACTCTCAAGCAACATTTTTGTGCTCCATAGTAGCAACATCACACTCTATCAACTCCGTAGGGCATGTGTGGAACAAACACCATTGCAGCAAAGGCTTGAGTCCTCTCATTTTCTCCTCCATTAGCTAGTGAGCTCTTGGTGGAGGTGGTAATCTTTCTACTCATCTCCTTTATGATTTGGTTGAGTAGCATAACACTATTTTGTAGACCTTTAGTGCTCTTTACTCTATTCATTGCTTTATCGTACTTTTCTCCATTATCACCATCTTGGCTATTCGTGGAGGTGGAAACACCAAAATGGGGGTCTGACTGAGGCAGACCCCTATACAACCCCCCAACAATTTTCCTCTCTCTTGTGTGTAGGTGGAATTATTCTTGGATCTAGCTAGCAAATGAACATCTTTGTGAGATCATCCTCACTATCCTTACTCTTGTTTGCTTTATCATATTCGTGCATACGTTATTTATGTCATAGTGTTGTTTTGGCCTTTTGAACGTAGTTAGCTAGGCCGTTAGTTAATTTTTTCGATTCCAACCTTGTCTCTTTAGTCCTCTAGTCGTGCAGACACCAACGTGTCGTGTTGTCATCCTAGAGCCATGCTTTCATCCTCACACAGAGTCTCCTGAGACATAGTGTTGATCCTAAAAACTGACTCGCCTAACCCCATTTTGAGTCTCGAGTCTACAGAGTGGTCGAAGGACCTCATAGTCCTCATCATTCTCATCCCGCATTTCCTAACACTCCTTTTAGCTGAGGTAAGTTAGGGAAGCCTTATGCTCTCAGCCCTCCATGACCTAGGGCCTTGAAGTAGTCAGTACCCCTCTCTTATATTTTTGGTGAACTCAACATTTTGGTTTCATTTTGCGATATTGAAAGCTTCTTTCCTCATATTCTAGGATTTTTTTAGGTGAGAGTGTTGTGAGGCTCCTTCCTTACAGCCCAACCTATGACCCCTAGTAGACCTAGTTGGAAGGTTCCAAAAGTATTGCGTGATGAAACCTTAACTGGATCACTACCTTGTTCTGTAACCTCTACGAAGCTCTGTGAAAGTGTCATTTAGTGTGCATAATGGCCTCCTTTCTTCATCAACCTATCCCCTCTGTATAGCCTTTAAGCAGTGGTAATGGTATAACCTTCACTTCATAGGACCTACCAATGGGCTTTAACAGAGAATGATATCCTCTCTACATTCCTGCATGAATCAATGAAAACACTGTAGTCGGTGTCCTTGTTGATCTGACATCTCAAGTGAATATCATAACTAAGGAGATCATGTTAATCAACTTTCTTCATAAGGATGGATATGATGCACTTGTGAGTATCGTCTACACTCACGATGGACTTTCCATACCTCCTATGGGTAGCATTGTCCTATCGATTCTCATTGGACCTAAGTCCATGAACCTTATGTTTGATATCATCCTGGGGTCTGAACTCTTCAAAGTGAAGTTGGGTATCCCCTGGCTAGTAGTTATGAATGCAGTTCCCTCAGTTTGCATAAATATTTGAAATTCACTCATGAGGTTTTCGTGCATGTGGTCCATGACATTGGTTATAGACCGTTGGTTGCACGTGGTAGTTATTCCTTGGATTACTTTTGGCTTGCACCCGTTGGTCCTCTCCCGCCTAGGAAGGACCCCCTATATTGCACATATCAAAATTAGAAGAAAGGGCATTCTAGGCCGAAAGTGAGATACCCTCCTTCGCCTTATGCTATTTCACATAACACATTCCTGAAAGTTGACAGTAATGTCGCCAAGGCACATAGAAGAGAGGAAGAGAAACAGTCATGAGATCCTCCTTCCTCTTTCGCTATTCATCCTGACACTTCCTCTCGCTCTATTGTGGTGCCATCTACTTCTACCTCGCGTTTGCGAGAGAATCCTATGGTGCCCTCTTGGCGAAGGCCCAAGCGTCCTGCGTTCAAGCTTCCTGCCCTACCCATGGAGCCTAGGCCCATTCGGTATGGTAGATAGAAATCCCCCCATGGGGGATCCTCTATGTCTTATCCTCCGCGGCCTCCTATCGCTTCTACTCCTAAAGTAGTGAATGAAAAGAGGCCCGTTGTAGAGGTGTTAGAGCTAACTCCTCCTGCTGTTTCTAAACCTGCTCCTTTTGCTCCCATTCGAGATTTTGTCCCTCTACTGGAAACTGTTGTGGAGGACACTCCCATGGCTAAGCAAGAGCCTTCCATTCCTTCACAACCTTCAACCTCTAGTTTAAAGATTCATAGAAACCACCTTGTGCGTCACCGCAAGTGCTGATGAAAGGCTCTCTTGGTTGAGCAAGCCACCTTATAGAGGAATGAAGAGGAGATGACCGCCCCTATATTAGGACCTCCTATCATGCCCTCCTCTCTCCTCCCCTTTATTTCTATTCAAACCATCTATGTATCGCTTTGAGCTTTCATTGGGAGTGCAAATACGCCTAACCCTAGAAAGGTGCAAGTGTTCATTGCTCCTTTAGTGGATCCACATTTGCTGACATTCGTTCTGGATGTTTTGCCTTTCCCAAAGCCCATATATATGATTAACACCTTAGTCATATCTACTATGATTCTTTCCTCCTCCTCTTCCTCTGCCCTTCTTGCCTCGTTTGTAGGAAGTTCTCCTCCACCGACAAAGAAGAAGGTATAGAGTGGTCCTTCCAGCAACGAAGGACGTAAGAGGATCCCACCTTCTTCAAAAGGTGTCCCCGCGCTAACTTGCTATGTCCTAGTAACGGAACCATTCCTGGCTTCTCTTGAGTTCATCACTGCTCCCGAATTTCTCAGTGAGCCTAGTGGTGAATCTCGGGTGCAGTCCTCCCCATGTGTTGATGTGAAACATGGCACTTCGGTTAAGTGCATGTTTAACTTGGTGGATGAAGTTCCAACCTTGTTAATGATTTTTTGCAAATTTATTGACCTTAGACCCACAAGAGTTGAGTGAAGGAGACCTTGTAGGTCCTTCTTCCTTAGCCCTTGTTGCGGGAGGGTCAGAAGCTCCTCCCCTTAACATTCCACCACTACAAGTTCATCCTCCTTCCCCCTACAATGATCTAGAGTGGGAAGCTGATGACCTCTTGGTTGATCAGTGTTAAAGGGAGGCCTCTTCTTTATCTTTAGATTAGATGTGTGTGTGTTGTGATGTGCTCCCCCATAATTGTGCTATGTGTGCTTGGATAACCCTCATCACCCCTGTTGGTGCTTGGATATAGGCGTGGTGTTTGTGTTGTAAACCTTCTTCTATTTGTATCATCATTCTTCTATGTTTTTTATTGAATTTCGATAAATTGGGTACAATGCAAAGCGTTGGGGGCATTTAGGTTTCCCTCCCATGTTGACCCAATTTTTTATTTTTACTTTGTCTTCTCATGCATTCTTCACATGGCCTAATATAGTAGGGGGTTGATGACAGTTCATTTGTATACTATTATCATACTTGTATATATTTATGAGTAGTTCTGACCCTGAAATATCAGGCTACCCATGTGCCCTTTGTTCATGTTTTATTTCCTTTTTACTTTTCCTTTATCTTTCTCTCTTCTTTGCTTGATTTTTCCCTCTCATGTGTGACAATGCTACCTCTACATCGTTTTGATCTTCAGAAAACTCATTTGTTGCCAATGAATCTTTTCTCAAGAATCTCCACACACTTCTTTGTAATAATTGCATTCTCAACTTGAAACCCTAACAGAACATGTTTCCTTCGTCATGGATTCATAAAGAAATTACTTGGAAACCTTCCTCTGAAGTGGGAACAGCTTTGACCTTCCCCTCGTGTGGGGGCACATTCTTCCTTTCGAATTCCTTGATGAAGTGAACATCTTGCAAAAGGATTCCTTGATGATGAATCGATTCAAGAAAGAAGTCACCAACTTTCAAAAAACGTGTCCCTTGAGTGGACCCCCTTTCTTCACGTAGGGTTCCCAAGGGCCCCTTTGAAATTTTTTATCTCAAATGAATTCTATGGCATCTACCTTGGGGATAGCTCGACTAGACCTATTTCATATCTTTGCGTCTAGCTTGGGGGCAGCCTGACTAGACCTCACTTTTCAAATAGTGTGTCCCTTGAGTGGACCCCTCCTCCTTTTGAAGTGTTCCCAAGGGACCCCTTTCAATTTCTTCTAACTTGTCGATGGTCTGCATGAGTGTCCACTTACTTGCCTGCATGGACACTTCCTGACATGTTCTATCTATGAGAAAACATGTTTTGTAGGTGCACCTATGAAGCCATTTTTTTACTCTCGGGAGTCCACTTTCCTGGGTCTCCTTCAAGCGAGAGATCTTGGGATACACCTGTTGGCCTCCTACAATGATTTAACAACTAAGCCCTTACAGTTGTGATTTAGAGATTAGACATCTAATCTGAATAGCCATTTCAATCATCATGAAGGTGCATTTAAACTGTCAACCCAGGGACATAAACTTGAAATGGGTCTTCACAGTATGTGCACTAGGAATCCAAAGTAGCCATATTTATCCTACAGCTAAGAAAAGACACAATGCTGAAAGTAAATTGCTTGGAAGGAAATAACATAAGTGTTGAGCATCAACCAATAACTAAACTAAGTTGAAATGCATGACATAAATGAAAATCTAAGCGAACAAATAGGAAACTACTTTGTCTATTTTGGTTGTAAGAACAGTCACATAATGGAATTCTAGTGGTTGCAAGAAAAAACAGTGCTAGATTCTTAACTAATTACTGAACAGAAAATAACAACTAAACTAAAATAAGGAACGGGATGGAATACTCACCAAGTGGGCCCCCTTGGATGAGTATCCCCTAAAACTAATGTAAACTCATATGTACGAACTTATAACATCATCTTATTCATTGGAAAACATGAGTACAATTGAGCAACATGATTGTATTGTTGAAAAAACTAAGAATGTGAGTACATCATCAAATCAACCAACCTCCTAAGAAGGACCATCCGAGCCTTATTTATCTAATCACCTAGCAAGGTGGTCAACTCTAATAGAACCGGAGGACACCACTTTAGGGAAAGTGTGAAAAGTGGAGCGGTAGTTATACATGCACAGAATATGGTCAGGCATGTTTGCCTTAACACAGATTTGTCACAGTAGTAATGCCTATATTTTCTCAACAGATATTTAACACCATTATAAGGTGGTTACAAATTTGATTTGAACGAAGGAATCAGTCATTGTCGAGTGTCTTCCTTCATTGAATGACCACCTTGTTGACCAGTATAGCGAATGACCAGCTGTCAGAATCTTCCTTAATTGTAGGCCTCTAATTATATTTGCATGACAATATCAATACACACAACAACTGCATATTTCTAACTATCTCAAAGTGACATTCATTCATCCACATGTAAAATTAACATAGATAGTTTATATAGCATGTCAATATAATTTAAGGTTATGAAAATAAGCTCATGTCCAATATCTATGGTTTTAGGAAATATCATAAAAAGATCAACATCCAAACATCAAATTTTATGACAACTGTAGCAAATGGATAATAAACTTTATCAAAATTAAACAATAAACTAAACTCATCACTCCCCCCCAACCTAAGGTTTTGTTGGTCCTCCAACAAATGAAGGGTTGTTCTTTTGTTTGGTCAATGTCCTAAAATTTGTAGCTACCAGTTGTCCTACATCAGTTTCTATTGTGTGTGAATTAGGGTCCCAATAGAACCCTTGTTGTCTGCCCAACATGCTCCATCTTTGTCTCCCATTAGTTATGTCATACCGTTAATACCTGAAATTTGGCATAGGCCACAATAGGATAGGTGGTTGAAAAGTCGGTGGAAGCCAAAATTGTCCCTTCGGCCTTCCAATCTGTATATATCTATCAACTCTCTTAAGTGTTGCAACATAGTTTTTCACAAAATGAGGCTCATCTTGTTTCAAATAATCAATTAGGTTGTTCCACCTTTGTGACAGGTATCCCATTACAAATTCTCCTATGGTTTTTACTACCTACTCATATTATTTATAAACTGCTTCTCTCTCAGACAGGATCCTATTGTCATAGCTTGGTCGGTAAAGAATTATGTGCCAATCCCTGAAAATGTCTCTTGCATTTCTAGATTCATCCCTGATGGACAGGGGAGTGTTGGATTTAGTTTGCCTATAAGTTCTGAACCATTTCCCCCAATTAACTTCATTTTGCATCCAGGACATAAACTCCCTTAATTGGACATCTCCAACATACAACAGAGGATTCCAATCATAGTCTTTGGTCACAGCACAATTATGTAAATATAATTCACACAACAAATTCTTCATTTTAGGAGGAGCAATCTGATAAGCATTGAAACATTCAAGGGGGGTCTCAATGGAAGGGTTCAAACCTGAAACAATCCTTGCTAGGTTAAAAGAAAGATGCTTCTCCTTCAAATATAGAGCATAGACCCTTGGAGGAATACTGCACTCTAATATCTAAGGTACCAAGGCTACCATATTATCCACCTTCTTTAAAGCAGCAATTTCTTCATTCTTATCTTCAATCTCCTCATCTCTCTCTTGAATTTCCATCATTAACCTGTGTTTCTCCTTTTTCCATTCTTCTTCCCTCCTTTTCACTTCTTTCCATAAGTTCATGGCTACCCTATGCATTGAAAAATCGGAGGGCCTATGTATTCCTACCAAAACATTTCCTAGCAGTTTTGCTTGCTCCTCATATAGCACCAGATGCAGGGGTTATGTTTGTTCAGCCAATTCTAGTTGCAGGGGTGCTAACTATTCTCCCAATTCTAACTATAGGGCCTCTTGTTCTTGCTCTTGTTGCAAAAACTCTTGCTACAAGAACTCTTGCTACAAGAACTCTTGCTTCTGCACTTGCTACAGGAGCTCTTGATTTTCCTCATACTCTTGGTTTTCAACCCGTTCTACGATTTCAACAAGATTTGCTAGCATCATGTTGTTGCTTCCTCAGATATGTCTTTTTTCTCGACATTCGTCTGCCCCATTGGAGCTTATGTATCCTCCCATGATGTTTCTCTAAGCTTAGGGCTTCCTTCTGGAGATACACCAAAGGCTGGCCCAATTGGTCTTGATTTTTTAGGAGGGATTTCATGTTTTTATTTTCTTGTAGGAGGAACAGTGTCAGCCTTCCATTTCTTAGAGCTTGGCACTTTTTTTTTTGTCATTTTCTTTTTAGCTTTTCCCTACCTTATTTCTCCCGCCTTCTTTTGTGCCCTAGTTCTAATTAGGATGCCAAGAGGGACATCATCATCAAAATCTAGAGAGGAACTTTCTTTGCCTAAATGCTCTACCTCAGAAGAACTAATCTCTATGGTTTGTTTGGCTACAGGAGGGTTTACACTATCGCATGCGCCAAAATTTTAAGCTTTAGGAGCAACTCCAACATTGATCCTTCTTCTACTAACCCTATGAGGTTGAGGCAAAACCCTAGGTCACAAATGATCTGGTCCAATTTGATCAATATTCAAGAATTCTTCCCAAGTTATATCAGACACGTCATGTAGAGACTTCTCAACTAATAATTTGATCAGACAATGGTGGGAAACAGAATTGTCCCTATCTTTTTGGGTCTCGACCACCGTGATTGAAAGAAAGTGGTAAAGCACGTTTGGCACATTCATTCTTCTCTCATGCCTCATGTGGTTAAGGAGTTTGAAGTGCATGGAATGTAGATTCGATTGACGACCTTCACAGGTAATATACTTAACAACATAAACGGCTACTTGCTTCCATAGCTCGGGCAAAGATGTCATCTTTGCACCTTGTTTGTCCACACTCAATGGGCGGTCACCAAGTTTTGTAAATTTGGCCCTAGCTAACCTGGCGTCTCTGGAAGCAGGGTAAATTCACCGTCGACAAGCAACCCTGTAACCTCTACAATCCTCTCCTCAGTGGCTATGACTTCCAACCCTTTTACCATGGCCCTTCCTTCAAACAATGTCTGGGAAAATTCCAATGCCACATCTTCATTAAAACTATTCAGCTTCAGGAAATATTCTAACCCTCTGCAATTTTTGAATTCGGCCTGGCAAGGTGCATCCTGTAGTAACACGTCATGAACAATGGGTTCATTTTGAATTAACCCACCTCCCATTGTGCAGTTGTCTACAATCAAACAATCGCGTTGCAAAATTTTCCTTCTTGCAATCTTCATCTGAAAGCCAAATCCTACAACACTGCTAAATTTCCAACGCCAATGTTGTCTGAATTTTACCTTTTTTAGCTTAAGATTATGACAAGAGAAATAAAGGTAGTAAAGGATCAATAAATTATCAAGAAAAATGGCAGCAGTTGATGTCGCTTCACACATGTGAGTCATCATTTCATTCAGAATTCAAATTGGCTCAATAATTTAAACTTTGATGGCATGAACCAATGCATACAGACACGTGGAAATGGTATTCACATTTCCCCCCCAGCCTAAATTTTCACATGCATCCTCACATGCGAGATGGTAATGACGATTTGATAGGGCAGGGAATAATTACATGCTATAAAGAACGTTCATATTAATGTACAACAATTAAATGAATGCACTTAAAAAATAATTAGGATATAACAAATTGATGTGCACGTACCTAAATTCGTGGAAGATTTGTTGCAAAGATTATGGAGAAAGTACCGGTCACTTTTAAGAAATCAATTAAGAAATTAATGAAAGTGGAGTGGAATGAGGTGAAATAGAATGAAGTGAAATGATGGTGGTGAGGTGGAAGAGAGAGAAAGGTGGAGATGGATGGGCGTATGGGTGAAGAAGTGGACCCCACAAAAGTGGAAGTCTTTAATATGACAAGTTACATACCTTAGTTAGCAAGAAGGAGGGACACTAGGTCTGCATCCTTCAACTACAAGAAGTTCGGGTGTTGCATGTTGAGTGAATTGTTATAGAGCTTCCTCCTTGGAAGTAGGCTTGTGATACAACCTGAGGTGATGACCATTGACAAGCAACTTAAATCTAATAGGGTCAATGGTAGTGAGCTAAACAACTCCGTTGAAAAAGACTTCACCAACCTCATATTTTCGTAGCCACCTTGTCTACAATTTTCTTGCATTGTCTTGATACCTTGAGTCATAGAGCAGTGCCCAATCACTGGATGGAATTTTTTATCCTTTATGAATTTGTCATGTCATTTTATTCTTTGATTCTGCAGTACCCTTGTGTGATGCAAAGTTGCCTTCCTCATCTAGTCCAAAGCATTCTGTTGCATAATTATATCCCTATGTGCCTCATAAATATCCATCCCCAAGTCTACTACAGTCCTAAGAGTCTTATGTTCAAATTCAATGGGCATCATAGCTATCTTTCCATATAGCATCTCAAATGGAGTGAATCCTATAGTTATTTTCTAGGTAGTTTTGTAGGCCCAAACAACTTCTGGTAGTCTGCTTGCCCAATCCTTTCTATGGATAGTCATTGTTTTGATTAGAATGGCTTCAATTTCTTTGTTGGTCACCTCAACTTGACCATTGACCTGGGGATGATAAGGAGTAGACTTCTTGTTCCTAATGTTGTACTCATTGACCAGTGTTGTAACAAGGGTTGAAGTGAATTGAGCCCGTTGATCAGTCACTATCTCTCTTAGAACCCCATACCGTGTGAAAAAAAAATCATAAAGAAATTTTGCAACATTATTATCTCTTGCATGCTTCATGGCCTTAACTTCTACCCACTTGGTTACATAATCAGTGCATACCAAGATATAGGTTTTACCTTTTGATGGAGGATCAATGGGTCCTACACAATCCAATCCCCACTTATCAAATGGAGTAATTACTACCTGGGGGCAAAGTGGCATCTCATCAGATTTGGTTGGTCGGCCCATCCTATGGCATCTATCACACTTCCTTGTATATCTCCCTACATCCTTGTGGAGTGTGGGATAGTAATATCCTGTGTTCAAAAATTTCATTGTTGTCCTCTTGGCTACAAAATTCCCTCCATAGGGTTCATTATGACATGCATGCAAAATATCATATGTTTCATCTACCCTCACACATCTCCTCATGACATGGTTTGGTCTAGTGTAGAACAAACATCCAGCAATCCATAAGAAAGGAAAAGATTTTTCAATGAGCACCCTCTTCTCTTTTGGAGAGAAGTGACAAGGGACTCTCCCTATGACCAGATAATTAGCTATGTCAGCATACCAAGGTGTCTACACACTGATGGAAAATAAATGCTCATCAAGGAAAGAGTCATCTATGACTTGATTGTCCTCTGATGTAGTTAGTCTTGAAAGAAAGTCAGCAACATTGGCCTTCCCTGGTTTATCCACAATGGTAATGTCAAATTCCTACATCAGCAATAACCATCTTGCTAGCCTACCTAAGATTAGGGGTTTCTTCATGACATGATCGGTGTGCACAAATATCTAGTAGCCTATTATGTAGTGCGTAAATCTTTTTATGGCATAGATCACTGCCAACATTTCTTTTTGTCACTGTATAGTTGAATTCAGCTCCCTACAGATTTTTGCTAACAAAATAAATAGCATTTTCAAAAGCTCCTTTTTTTGTCCTAAGACTTCTTTTATAGCATAGTCTGATGCATTTGTATGGATGTGAAAAGGAAGCTCCCAATTAGGACCCTTGACTACAGGAGCATGAGTTAAAGCTAATTTCAAGTTAGAAAATGCCTTGTCACAGTCTTCAGTTCATTGGAATTCGACATCTTTAGTTAGGAGATTATACAATGGTGTTACCATCTTATTGAAATCTTTGATGAACCTCCTATAATAACCTGCATATCCTAGGAAACTCCTAACAACTTTTTGTTTTGCAGGGATAGGCAGATTGGTGATTACCTCAATCTTTACAGGATCTACTTGAATTCATTTGTGAGAGATGTAGTGGCCAAGAACTACACCTTCCTACATCATCATGAAGCAATTTTCACTATTTAAAGATAGATTATGGTCTTCGCATCTTTGTAGGACTCTCCTGATATTTTCCAATGCTTCATTGAAATCAGCACCATAAGTAGTGAAGTCATCCATATAGATTTCCATGCAATAAAGAGAGATATCTAAAAATATGCTAATGACTGCCCTCTGAAAAGTTGCAGGTGCATTGCATAAACCAAATGGAAGTACTGAGTAGGCATAAGCCCCCCATGGATAGGTAAAGGTGGTCTTCTCCTGGTCCTTTAGTGAAATTTGGATCTGGTTATAGCCATTGAATCCATCTAGGAAAGAAAAGTATTTCTTTCCTACAAGTGAGTCCAAAACTTGATCTATGAAAGGTAAGGGAAAATGGTCCTTTTTGGTGGTAGCATTAAGTTCACTATAATCAACACAAACTCACCACTTGCCTCCTTTTTTGAGCGCAATCACCAATGGGGACACCCATCGACTATCCGAAATGGGCTAGATAAATCTTGCATCTAGCAATTTTTGTAGTTCCCCTTTTACAATTTCTCTCAATGCAGGGTTAATTCTTCTTTGTGGATGCCTCACTAGTGTACAATCATATCTTATGTATATCCTATGAGTTCAAAGCTTAGGGTCCAATCCCTTCATATCATGATAGTCCTACGCAAATGCACACTGGTGGGCCGTCAGTAAGTTTCTCAAAGACAATTGTTGTTCTTCACTCAATTTTCTATTAATATTTAGATATTTTCCTTCTAACACCTACACTTGTGTAATTAATTCTACCATAGTTGCTTCACTAATTCTTGGTACCTTGTGTTCATGTGGCAGCAATGTATGAGACATACCTGTTGCTGAGGAAGTGCGGTTGCAGGAAGAGTGGGCAGGAGTGTCTTCACTAGATCAACATAATTAGATGCATGAGAGGATGATACTTCCTCTACCTCATAATGGTTTTGAATTATGTTGGACAATACTTCATCTTCATCTTGAAGCTACATGTGGCCATACGGGATCATCCTTATCATGGGATGGTTGAGTAGGAGGGTAAAGAACAATCTTTTTAGTGCTCTTTCCATAAGAAATGGTCATGTCTCCTATCCGACATCCAATATAGGCGTTTATTGTTGCTAACCATGGCCTTTCAAGAGTAATAGGGTACCTGCCTAGTGTGGCCTTAGGAGAAAGAATCATAAAATTTGTTGGGTACTCCCAGGATTCTAGAATTACCACAAGATCCTCTACTATCCCATCAAGCTTAACAATAGAACTATCAACAAGTTGCGGGACAGTAGGAGTAGGTCTTATGCTTGCAACATTTAGTTGTTGCAGGACGTCCTTAGTCATTACACTATTAGTGCTCCCAAATCCATCAAATCATTCTTTATCTAGATCCCATTTATAAAAAATCCTACCACAGGACTCCCCAGGTGATTATATTTGGGAACAGTCACTTTCCCAAGCATGATTTTAGCCAGCTGTCCCACCACATGAATGGTAGTGGGGTCTTTATTCTTCCTGCCTGGCTTCTTAAGGCATGCTTCCTTTATTGCTTTGCCATATATGGGAACATATTTTATGGCCTGAAATAAAAGTATTTGGACACATATATGCTTTAAATAATCTAAAATTTTAAAAGTTGTGTCCTTCTCTTCCTTTTGTTTCGCAATTTCCAACCTCTAGGGAAATGGTTGTTCAGATTCAGTCTGCTTGACTAGGACTGGTTCAGGATTTTTAGGTGCACTTGGCTAAATGGGGACATTCAGAAGCTCCTCTTCTTCCATGGGAAGCTGAGTGATAATGGGTGTGGAAGGAACTAGAAAAGTAGTTCTTGAACGCAAGCGAAATTCACTTACACTCACAGCATATGCAGGGAATTGATTCGGATCAGTAGAGTATACAGGTTGTTGATGTGGTTTATTATTTGGGTTGGGTGTGGGTTGAGCTGGTAGCTGAGTAGGTTTAGGTGCATTTGAACTTGAACTAGCAGGAGGAGGCATTATAGTAGGCTGCTAGAGCTGAGAAGGTGGTTGCATGTAATTGGTTGTCTGGTTTGGCCATTGTTGTCCTCCCCTCCATTAAGATGTTTGTTGCCAGTTTCCTAGGGGTGGCTACCAATTTCCTTGAAACTACTGCCAACTCCCCTGAGGTTTCTACCATAGGGTCAAAGATTTTGGTGACTGGGCTAGGCATTTGGAGGGTTATTCCAAGGCTGTGGTGGATATCCTCCATAATTGGATGGATATAGGGGTTGTCATTGGTTACCAAATGAATAAGAATTGAAATATGGCCCAGAAAAAGATAGTGGGTCTAGTGGCATGCCTTGTCTTGGAGCCCATGACCTCCTTTGTGCAACATAATAGACTTGATCTTCTTCACCCTAGATTGGCTTGAACTCGGGTACCATCTACTTGCTATCAATATTAACTATCATCTTGCATCTGCAGTCCTTATTCTTTCATCTGCAATGAGGTAAATATTCTACCAACATTGCCTATGTCTTCTCTTGTTTCTTCTTGGCTTGAATTTTATCCAGCTAAGTAGCTAGATTGTTTATGATGTCTTTCTTGAAATATGCCAGTAAGTGAGTAATCTTCATCCTTGAAACTTCACTGGTAGATGACTTACCCATGGAATATTGGTAAGCTCTCCCTTTCTTTGAAGCTGCCCTAGAATAGTTCAGTTGTCATTAATTCCTCTTAAGAAAAACAACTTTTGTGATTCTTCATTGAGTGTATGGTGTGGAGATTTTTTTAAGCAAAACATAAACCTTGAAATATAATCTTCCAAGCTCTCATCTTCCTTTTGTTGCATCCTAAAAATGTCATCTTCTCTCATGTCATTTCCCTTGCATTACTCCTTGTATTTCTCAAGAAACTTTGTCTTCATGTCCTCCCAAGTCTCCACAGTATCTCTGCCTAGGCTCATGAACCATCTTAATACAACTTCTTTCAAGGTGGCAGAGAATAGCTTAAGCCTATGGGCATCAGTGGTATAGTCATAACTCCTACAGAGTATATCAAAATCAAACAATAATGTATCAGGATCTTTTGTGACGAGTCCATAGAATTTAGGAAGGACTGAGGCAGGGATGTTTTTGAGGTTGTCTACTTCATTCTAATGAGCAATGGGGAAAGGAAAAGTTAGTTGGTTAGGTTTTTTTCTATTTGCATCACCCATGCCTACCTCATGAAGTTCCAAAGCCAAGGGGTTCTCAATCAAATTTTGACCTTCAAAGGAAACTTTAGAACTAGTCAAATCTAGAAATATATTAGCAAAGGGGTATGGCTCTTCTTCTTCGTCGTCTCTTGGAAAATTTTGATACTGAACTATCTGGAATAGATTAGGATTGTTAGGAAGGAATCTCCCACAGGAATCTCTCCTCCTTCCTCTATGCATATAGTATTAACTTCACTATCATCTAGCTCACACAAAGAATTGGAAAAAAATAGGGGGTCATTACTTTCCTAAATGAGGGGTATACTAAGAACAACTTCCAGAAATACCATAGCAAGAAAAAATATCAATGACTCCAAAGAAATCCCTAGTTTGATACCATCCCCAACAATGGTGCCAAAAATGTTGGCCTCCTACAATTATTTAACAACTAATCCCTTATAGTTGTGATTCAGAGATTGGACATCTAGCCTGAATATCCATTTCAATCATCATGAAGGTGCATTTAAATTGTCAACCGAGGGACATAAACTTGAAATGGGTTTGCACAGTATGTGTACTAGGAATCCAAAGTAGCCATATTCATCCTACAGCTAAGAAAGACACAATGCTAAAAGTAAATTGCTTGGAAAGAAATAACATAAGTGTTGAGCATCAACCAATAACTAAACTAAGCCGAAATGCATGACGGAAATGAAAATATGGTTGAACAAACAAGAAACTACTATGTCTGCTTTGGCTACAGGAATAGACAGTGCTAGATTCTTAACTAATTACAGAACATAAAATAACAACTAAACTAAAATAAGGAACGAGATGAAATACTCACCAAGTGGGCCCCCTTGGATGAGTATCCCATAAAACTAATGTAAACTCATATGCACGAACTTATAAATTCATCTTATTCATTGGAAAACATGAGTACAATCGAGCAACATGACTGTATTGTTGAAAAAACTAAGAATGCGAGTACATCATCAGATCAAGCAACCTCCTGAGAAGGAGCATCTGAGCCTTATTTATCAAATCACCTAGCAAGACGGTCAACTCCGATAGAACCGAAGGATGCCACTTTAGGGAAGGCGTGAAAAGTGGAGCGACGATTACATATGCGCAGAATCTAGTCAGGCAATTTTTTCCTTAACACAAATCTGGCACAACAGTAATGCATATATTCTCTCAATAGACATTTAAGACAATTACAATGTAGTTACAACTTTGATTTGAATGAAGGAATCAACCGTCGTCGAGCATCTTCCTTCATTGAATGACCACCTTGTTGACCGGTATGGCGAATGACTAGCTGGTAGAATCTTCCTTAATTGCAAGCCTCTAATTATATCTACATGACAATATTAGTATGCACAACAACTGCATATTTGTAACTATCTTAAAGCGACATTCATTCATCCACATGTAAAATTAATATAGATAGTTCATATAGCATGTCAATGTCATTTAAAGGTTATGAAAATAAGCTCATGTCCAATGTCTATGGTTTTAGGAAATATCATAAAAAGATCAACATCCAAACATCAAAGTTTATGACAACTGCAACAAATGGATAATAGACTATCAAAATAAGACCATAAACTGGACTCATCAACACCTTCCTTGTAGGTTTGCGGGTGTATAAGGTGCCTATTTCTTGGCTCTCCTTCAAGCGAGAGATCTTTGGATACACCTTCCTTGATGGTATGTGATCCTGTAAGGTGCTTTCTTTCTTCAGCTTCATAGTTTTGTGGAGTTATGAAGTCCTTTGCTTGTCCTGCACTCTCGAGTTCGCTAGATCACGGTCTGCTTCCTCGACGGTTTAGGTATACATTTCTAACTCTACTACTTCGATCTACTTTACCAAAGCACTCATCAATATATGTGCTCGCTAAAGTGGGGGGAAAATGTATAGGATCGAATTTCCACCCCTTACGCAAATTCCCCTTTTACACATCCTCACCTTGGAAAACCAAATTCGAAGGTGAAATTCCACATAAGCCCGCTACCTTCATTCCACTTGGCATCTGTTTTGTGTTTCAGTAGAGGAATAATTGTCAAGGATGCTTGCATGGCACACAAACGTCTGCGTGGCATGCTTACGTCCTTGGCAGATTCTCATGTCTGGAGCCTGCAAAGGCATTACACTTCCCATTGGAAGTCAGATTGTAACGCCCCCTTCGATGAATCAACCTGAATATGGTCATTTTTCTTCATCTCTCCTTCAAATTCACTCCTTATTCATTCATTCTAGACTCTAAGCATGCTAAGCATTCATTTCAAGCTCTAAGCATTCAATCCATCACTCTCAAGCAACATTTTTGTGCTCCATAGCAGCAACATCACACTTTGTCAACTCCAAAGAGCACATGTGGAACAAACACCATTATAGTAGAGGCTTGAGTCCTCCCATTTTCTCCTCCATTAGCTAGTGAGCTCTCGGTGGAGGTGGGAAGATTTCTACTCCTCTCCTTATGATTTGGTTGAGTAGCATAACACTGTTTTGTAGTGCTTTAGTGCTCTTTATTCTATTCTTTACTTTATCGTACTTTTCTCCATTATCACCATCTTGGTTGTCCGTGGAGGTGGAAACACCAAAACGGGGGTCTGACTAAGGTAGACCCCTATACAGCCCTCCAAAAAATTTCCTCTCTCTTGTGTGCAGGTGGAAGTATTCTTAGAGCTAGTTGGCGAATGAACATCTTTGTGAGATCATCCTCACTATCCTTACTCTTGTTTATTTTCTTTATCATATTCGTGCATACATTATTTATTTCATAGTATTGTTTTGTCCTTTTTAATGTAGTTAGTTGGGTCGTTAGTCGGTTTTCTCGAGTCCAGCCTTATCTCTTTAGTCCTCTGGTCATACAGATGCCAGTGCACGTAAGAGATGCTAGCACACCACGCTGTCGTCCCGGAGCCATGCTTTCATCCTTGGATAGAGAGTCTCCTGAGACATAGTGTTGATCCTAAAAAACTGACTCACCTGGCCCAATTTTGAGTCTCGAGTCCGCAAAGTGGTTGAAGGACCTCATAGTCCTCATCATTCTCATCCCGCATTTCCTAACACTTCTTTTAGCTGAGGTAGGTTAGGGTAGCCTTCTGCTCTCGGCCCTCCGTGACCTGGGGCCTTGAAGTATTCAGTCCCCCTCTCTTACAACAACTTAAGATCCATCCTATAGAGCTTATATTTAATGAACTTAGCATTAGGATAAACAACCAAGTGATATACAACAAGAGTGAGATGAAGCCCAGGCATGTTAGAATAATACCATGCAAAGTTGATGGATCCTTTTTGGAGATTGTTGGAAAATACCTAATAATCATTTGTTGACAAAGATATTGTCACATGTGTGACCAAAAGTTAAGTTGTGGTCCCCACATTTATCTCCTTGGTTTTTTTCTATTAGAATAGTGGACCTTTCTAGTTGTTGTGTACCCATGAGGGGAAGATGAATGTCCCCATCTTCTTACACCTCAAAGAGGTTTTCAATAAAATATAGGCCCTTTGTTTTTAATTTTGATAAATTTAAAAGTGCCTTGAGGAGGTTTTCACTAGAAGATTGTATATTGTTCTTTTGATTTCCACTTTTGTGATTAAGGAGTTCATCTTCCCCAAAACAAGCATGTTGATCTAGCATGTAGATGACATCAGATGGATGGTCCCCAAGAGGCATGCCCTCATGTATTCCCATGAATTCTATGAACACTTCATCATTTTGGAATACATCAATATGTGTGGATCCATGTTGGTCCCAATCAATGAGTTTGATATGGAAAAGTGGGAGATTGATGGTAAGGATGGTGTTGGAAAAGATGGAGAAGACATCTAAATTGTTGTACGAAAATTTGATGATCTCTTTTGTGATATCTTCCACTTGATAAGAAAATTTGTATCAACATTATTAAAAGTACTTGGTAGTGTAGAGGGCTCTTTTTGTCTAGATTCATATCCAAGTCCTTGATGATTCTTGTTATCAAGTGGACCCAAGGGTTGGAGCATACCTTGCTCATGAATGTCTAATCTTGTGCCTTGATAATTAATGCATCAAGCCACTTGATGAGTAATAGGATATGTTTCTTGGAAATACTCTAGGAGAGTGTCAGTTTTCTTAGTTTCTTCTTGGTATACCCATTGACTTATATCTTCTTCAATTTGTTGGGAGATTGGAAAATCGTGGACCCAAAAGTCTTGGTAATCGATGGTTGTCAAGGAAGGGATTATTTTTCAAAGGCATGTGGAGTAAAGGGCATGGAGCCCACATTACATGTATTGATTATTTCATATTCTCTACATCCTTTATCATTGACCTTGACCTTACTAAATGTGGATTCGAGAAGAGTGGATGGATTGGATGGGGAAGATAGTGTGTTAGGATCGATGTAAGATAAAGATGAGATTACATTGTAATGTGTAATCTCTATTTCCGAGCAATGATGAGAATGGGGGAATGAGGCCTCGAGAACATGAAAATACTCAAAAGGATGTGGATCAACATGAATTGTGACTTCAATACCAATATGGAGGAACTTTATGCATTGATGGTATGTGGATGAAATAGCCTGGATGGCATGAATCCATGGGTGACCAGGAGAAGGTTGTATGGAATATCAAGGTCAATGATATGGCATGATGTATATTATAATGCTAGACCCACCTAAATAGGGAGATAAATAGTAACCTCATAATCCCTTTCTACATTATCATAGGCTTTAATAATAATCACCTGATGGTCTAAATCGACTTGAGTATATCCCACTTGCTTTATTAACTTTAATATAAACAAATTAAGGACATAATAATCATCCAACAAGACTCATTTCACTTTGTATTTGGCAATGAGGACTTCAATGTGTAAGGGACGATTAGGAGATGGATCAATGTGTTCTATGTCATTCTGAGTGAAGCCTAATTGATAGGTAGATGAGAGGTGCCCTACTACTGCTTGGAATTGTGTAGAATCAATAGTGGTAGGGACACGGGCATCTTGTAATTGTGTAGAATCAATATCGGTAGGGACACGGGCATATTGGAATTGTGTAGAATCAATATTGGTAGACACATAAAAATGACCTAGGCCAGCAAGCACTATTTTTCATCTTCTTTCATCCTAGCATAATTATGACATTTTAATTATGTTTGTTTTCCACCTTCGACTATTAATTAAGTAATTCATAATAATTTAATTAATTCATGTTCTTTTATTCTTCATGATTATTAAATAAATGGATCTTATTTGTTTATTTAATGTGTCACTAATTATCTAATGCTTTCTCATAATTAAATAAATTTCTCAATTTATTTAATTAATCTTTGCCACTTATGTCCTCCTGATTATTAAATAAATATATTTTATTTAATTATTTAATATGTCACTAATTCTCAAAAGTCTTCTTATAATTAAATAGATTTATTAATTTATTTAATTAATCTATCACCTTCTCTAAATTAAATAATTATCTTTAATTATTTAATTTCCTTATTTGACATTTCCCTCATTTTAAATAAAACAATTTATTTAAAATAGCCTCACATGGTTGACTGTCACTTCTTTTAGTAAATAATCTTAAAATCAATTATTTACTATCTCACTAAATCCATATTTTGAATTAATTTTAATTCAAAATGATAATATTCTTCTACAAATCAAGTAATTGCTAAAATTATTGATTTTCTAATTCTCATCTTCTTGTTTAATCTTTATCTTTTGATTTTTAATAATTTTCATCTCACTGTCACATTTATTCTCCATCCTTGATTTAATTTCTTAAATAAAATCTTGTCCACTCATTTGGGAATCTTACCCTAACCCTAATTGAGAGTTTCCATTTTGAATCTTGACCATTGATTTTAGGGCATTTCTCAATCTTTAATCTCATCCATCCATCCAAAATTGCATTTTCTATAAAATATCAATTTTGTTATCATCTCCTAATCTCTTAATCTTGCATCTTGGAATTTGATCTCTTAATAATCTGGAATATCTTGGAATTTGATCTTGTGTCATTTAGTTACTTGCATATAAAATTTAATTTCTTTTTCATAGCTTATAGGGAATCCTTCAACACTTGGCTTAGGACTAGTCCATAGCATAGAAGTTTGCTCATCACAATCTAAAGGCATACTTTACATTTCAGCAAGCTAGAAGGTACAATAGAAATTAGTCATGGAGGATAAGGGATTTGGTGAGCTCACTTCATCTATTTCTTTTATTTACTCCTATGCATTCTATTGATATTGTGGATTTGATTAATATACATGTATGTTTGCTAACAACTTGATCTTGCAGAAAAATCCTCAATTACATTGGTGAACCCGAATTTTTAACACATTTTTTGTAGGTTACCGTACAATTTTTTGTCATTTTGTAGGTACATGTACGGAACGACGCATTCGACATCTCCTGCGACGCAACTGCTTTCTTGTGCTGCATTTTCCAGCTAAAGCGAAGCATATGCTTTGTTGTGACGCACTTGATATTTTCCACGACACAACTAACAACCCAAACCGCATCCGATAGACAGAGAACCGCATTCGACATAACACATCGCATTTGCAACCCAGAACGACGCATTCACTCTATTGCGACACAGGTGACTGGTAAACAATTTTTGTTTTTCTATTTTTTGGATTTTTGTTTTTCTTTGTTTTTAGATTAGAGATTTTTTTTTAATACTAATTTGTCTGTTGCAGCGTGTGTCAAGATGGAATCTAACCATTGATTATTAGTTTTTTTTTTTCAATAACTTAATAATGATGCATTTCACTCATAGTTAAAACAAACAATCACGTATTTGCATGGGTTTAAAAATAACATTCACACTGTCATTCGTTTAAAATGAACTGTTAGTTAGCTCACACTACAAACGGTTAAAATGAACCATTTGCTTGCTAACACTATAAACGGTTAAAATGAATGAGTGCTTGTTTTGTCTTGTGATTTAGTTATTTGTCACACTTCCATATTTCAATTTGGGCTTAAAAAGAACAACATGTGAGTGTGAGCCAAACATATTTATGTGCTCTCTCTTTGTTTTTAAACAAAGATTGATTGAACTATGAATATGTTTGCTCGCTTTTGTTAGCCTTAGAAACTGGGTCTACTTTGGTGGGAAAAAGTACTCACCCCAAAGCGACTCAAATCAGCAATGAATCTCTTTAGCTAAGATACTCCCGACCAATATATATATGTGAATCCTCAGGGAAAGCCTAGGATTACAAGTGCAGATATGTCATACAAACCAAGTAGTACTCCCCAAAACCCTGTTGAGCTTAACCTCTTCAGGCTGGAGTGCCTTCTTAATGGAGCTTAATCTTGTGCCCCATGTATGACCACTCGAATGGGTGCCTAAATTAAAACCCTTGTTTTTAGTGACCAAAAACCTTCTATTCTTTAGTGCAACAACGGTCGTTGCCAAGGCATCCACACCTGCATAGCTTTTAGTAGAGATGATCAATCTGCCATGGGAGTTTCATGGAGTTTGGAAGCTTGATTTCCCTGAGAAGTGGGTGCACTGTAAGGGGGAGCCCGTGGGGCCAAGCTTCTGAATTCATCCCCCAAGAATATGTGGTTGGAGTAAAATCCGTGTGGGATCCATAAGAATATTGTCCTTGTAGCCATAGGATTTTGTAAATGTTTTCTATGTGGTTGTTTTCATTTTTTTTACAACATCATGTGTTTGCCAAATAAATTCAAACAACTTGAACAAATGAACATCAATCACAAAATCTGAAACAAACTTGTCAAATTGAAACAAATCTTTGCAATCTAATGAATTTTTGTCCAAAACCACTTTTCGCGACTCAACTGCTTTTCGAACCACAAGTGATAAATTATGAGCCACAATCGCTCTATTGCAATGCAAATGATTGTCTTTTACCGCAATTGCTTTACCAAATGCCGCAATCTCTATTTTGTGTTGCATTTGCCAGTCTCCAAAAAATTGCTTGTCATTGTCAAAATTGAGACTCAATTTTGTCCTTACCAAACTCCGACATGTTTTTCTCTATTGTTTCTGTCAAACCAGACATTGAATTGCTCAACTTCCCTCATTATTACATTATAGGTAACATTCTTAAGTCATCATAGGATCCCATTGCATTTCATTAGTTGCATTGTTAAACTTTACCATCCCCTTGGACACCCTTTTTTTTTGCGGATTTTAGGAGTAGATTCCTTATCACCCTTTGTCAAACCTTTGCATTCACAAGTAAGTTATCATTGTACTCAATCAACCTTTTGCCTTTAGTCAATACCTTTTGTGAATTATTTCCCACTCATTAGTCTAGTGTGGAAATTTCACTTTGTCCTCATTTAGTCCTTTTTACAGTCCATTGATATTCCAAACTTGAATCATTGCCAAAAATTAGTGTGATCAAGTTTACATCTCCTTAGATTTTCCATTAGTGAGTGCCTCTTAGAATCCTTTACATTTGCATACCATTAGTCTTTTCACTCATCCCATTTGTGGTAGTTATCCTTTACATTTACATACCTTTAGTTTCCTTTTTAGTCTCATTTTGCATTACCACTCACCATCATTACATAGCATTATTTTATTCCAAAAAACATACAGTGTCATAAAAATTTCATATTTAGATCATCCTCCACCATTTTCCAAAGTTGAGCAAAATTTTTTATGGTTGAAACTAGATTACAGAGAAAAAAAAGACTCATGGGTTCTTTTGGTCAAGACACCAACTTTGTCAATTTTACCAACGACATGAATTCATTCCCTAATGACACAAATACCTTTTCTAATGACATGGAAAAAATTTCTATCAATCCATTTAGTGAGATTTCATTACCGCCCTCTTCACACAATCCTTTTGAACAATTTGTCAACAGAGACCAAAATGGGGAAGTCTTTGAAGAAGACATACAAGTTGTTGCCCAAAACCTAGAAGTGGCCTCTTTTGTGGAAGAATTGGTTTTAAACGACTCGGCCAGATACCTAGCCATGCTCCTTGACCAAGGGGCTAGGTTACCAAAAGTATTTGACCTCAACACTATTAGAGCCACATCTCCTGATCCCCAATCACACTATACTTCCATGGGAGCCACATCACAAAATGTCATTAACACCATTAATGCTACCTCCCTTGGTCATGCTACCACCACAATCAACACAACATCTATTGGGGGATCATCTACCCAAACCAACACCACATCACAATCCATCCCCCAAAAATCATCCACTATTCCTTCACAAACGTTTGGATCAACAATGGGTGCAACCACCTCAAACCTCTTTGGGACTTCATCTAGTTCCATGAGTTCATCAGCAAACCTATTATTAGGTTCCTCAAATTCTATGGCAACCAACTCATCAAACCCTTTTGGGAGGAATAAACGAAGAGTTTTCATTCAACGCACCCAACCTAATTCCTCACAGGTAAATACCAACATTCCTTTGAGGCAAAATACCCACATTCCTCAAGGCCATAATAACCTATTTGGGCAAGGCAATCAAGGCACTCAATCTTCCATTCCATTTGGGCATCAACATGCTCAAGGCCAACAAGGCCCCCAAATTCAATCCCACATGGCGAGATCCCATGTCCTCACTTATGCTTCTCAAGTTCATACATAGCAGCACATCCCTCATCAAAACACTCATTTCCAACAACCGCAAAATTAGAACACTCATTTTTCTCACCAACAACAAATCCCAAATCACAACATCTCATCACAACAGGTGGGCACTCAATCCATACCTATCACCAACATGTGTGATGCTACCAACAACCCAATTGTGGAGGCACTCACACTCCAATTTGCTACTCTTCAAACGCAAGTGGAGACCTTGCAACAATCAGCCAAAAAGTCTTACATGTCACATGACTTATGTCCATATCCATTTGACACAACCTTGTATATGCCACCGTTTCCTCATGGATATGTGGTGCCACATTATCCTAAATACAAAGGCAAGACAAACCCCATTGAACACATTAGAGAATTCACCACCAGTTGCATGGACATTGCATATGAACAAACCTATCTCATGAGACTCTTCTCTAGAAGTCTTGTAGGCCATGCACTGGAGTGGTTCTCACTATTACCTAAAGGAATCAAAACTTGGGATGAATTGGCAAACAAGTTTGTTGAAAACTACGCCTATAACATTGAAACGGATATTGACATTGCCTCCTTATGCAAACTTACCCAAGAGGAGGCAGGAGAGACTTTTATCCCATTCTTTCAAAGATGGAGAACCTTAGCAAGCAAATGTCCGGTAGAAATACTTGAAAAGGAGAAAGTCACCATGTTTGTACAAAATCTCCTAGGACCTCTAATATATGGCTTACAAGTCCATTGTTGTACCACCTTTGTTGACCTCGTTGAAAAAGCCTTCATTGCCAAAGGTGAATTGAAATATGATGGCAAAACGATCAACACCGCCACAAACACTAACCCAAGTAATTCCAATGACAAAAAAAAATACTGGGTTAAGAACAAACACATCACCAATGACGGTGTGGTCGATGCAAAAACCATTAATACAACAGGTCATGTACTCACCATCAAAGGATTTAAAAATAAAAATGCACCTGTGACCACACCCACACCAACTGCTAATGCTATTCAAAATAATCCTGCTCAATTTAATCAAAGGCAGCCGCATCAACCACGACAATTTCAAAAATGCACATACACTTCCTTAGGTGAGCCTATCAAAATTGTATTAAAGAAACTTATCCAAAACGGTGTCATAACTTTGGAAGAACCTAACCTGTATGACCCTGGTCAGTTCAAGCCATCATAGTGGGATGATAATGCATTGTGATTACCACCGTGTCAAAGGGCACAAAAATTCCTCTTGTCGTCAGTTACGAAATCTTGTGCACGACCTTATTGAAAACCATACCACTGAGTTAGGAGGTCAATCGTTTGTATCTAATGCAGACCATACAATCCACAAGAACCCACTGCAAGATCATGGTTCTGGTAACCCCTCCTCATCTAGCATGAAGAATAACAATAATCAAGCCAATCACATTCGTCTTGCCTTCAATTATTTTGGTGCTACCATCATTAACAATCTTCGCATTGTTGATGAAGATAAGTGTGTCAATACCATTAAAAAGGCCTCGAAATGCAATGTCACAACACGTAAAGGCAAGGTCACCATCCCAGGTCCCTCTACTCGTCAACCTAAAATTACCATACCTGGTTCGTCTACCAAGCCGCAAAAACCTAAGCCAGAGTTCAACCTTATTGAGCAATTGAACAATACACCCACTCAAATCTCCATCCTTGAATTGCTCCACACTTTGCTCGCACATAAGGCCATCTTGGATAAGGTTCTACAAGAGTCTTCCATCCCAAACAACATTGATGTCAATCATTTTGAAACCATGATCGAATATTTGACTTCACCTCACCACATTACCTTTTCGGACATTGACTATTCCTCACCCAAACCATCTCATAATGATGCCCTTCATATCGAGGTTTTTGTCCACAAACATAAGGTTAGATGAGTCTTAGTAGATGGTGAAGCAGGATTGAACATCTGCTCTTTAAAATTGGTTAAAGCTCTTGGCTTCTCTGATGCATGTGTGGATGCTACCAAGAGCATTGTCATCAAGGTGTATGATGATGAAGAATGTGCTTCTAAAGGCCTCATCACAATTCCAATTCGTGTGGGACCAATTATTATAGATACAATATGCCAAGTCCTGGATCATGATATACATTACAATATCTTACTTGGTCACCCATGGATTCATGCCCTAAAGGCCATGAAGTTCCCTTTTGATGGTATTAAAATTACTATCCCAGGAGATCCTAATCCATTTCAATACTGTACCAATCTGAGAGCCATTGTTGAGCACAAAGTACCCATCAATCGAGAAGCCTCAGCTTCCACCTCTTCCAAATATATTGACCCGTCTGCACTCACCAAATCATCCATTCCATCAACTTTCGCCGCACCATCCTCCTCGGCCTCCATACCAAGTAAAGACCTTCAGATCTAGGACCTTGGCTGTGGAGAATTCAAACTGAATACGGCTTACTGTATCACCACAATACCTAAGCTGCCTAAAGTCTATGGTAGACCGTGTTTCACAGTCGAGCCCAAAACAACTTTCAAGGTTCCACCAAAAAGTGTTTTCACACTATGGGGGGATATGAGTAATGAAGTCATTATCGACATAACTAACTGGATCTACAAAGACTCAGAAGAATTACCTCCACTACCAGTGCATCTCTATGGAAAAGGCTATGACATATGCAAGGCACTGGGTTTTGACAGCACAAGTGGTCTTGGAAAGGCCAACAATGGAAGGAGAGAACATGTCATTATCTCTGCAAGACCAAGGTACATAGGGCTAGGGTTTTACCAACTTGAAACTAATGATTGACGTACTTATGAACTTTCAAGTGAGGACGTAACGACTACAGAAAGTGTCGAGACACGTGAAGAATCCCTTACCGAAATTCACTCTAATGAATGGGAATGGGGATATGAGAAAACCCTTAGTAAATATGATATTGACGAACTATTCCTAGAACCTGGCCAAATCCATTTTGAAGAAAGATTCCGACAAGAATACAACATTGAGCCTATTGACCATCACTCTAAAAATAAGGAATGGGTAAGCATTCCTTGGGATCCAAAAGAACAAAAGTTGTCACTGGCAACATTTGAATTTTCCTGCCCCACTCCCGAGCCCACCCATGAACCTGACATGTCTCAACCTACTGTCCATGCATTTGAAATGCCATCCAGTAGTCATGATTTTGATACTTTTTTGCCCTATTATGACTATGAATTCAACTCATCTAAATCTGAATATGGTCCATCCATTGCATCTGACACGGAAGTTGAAATTGATAGCTTTTCCTTCACACTTGAGGCTTCAATTTGCATGCTTTCCACATCTTCCCCATCATTTACCAACACTGATGATGGGATTTCCCTTTTTAACCCACAACTGATTGACTGGGACCAACAAGAGCCACCTGTTATGGATATCTTTCAGAATGATGAGGCAATAGAAAAATTCATGGGACTCTGAGAGGACATACCATGGGGTGATCACAAAGTAGAATTTTCCATTGACCTAGATTGTGTAGCTTACTTTGAGGAGACTGTGCAATCCTCCAGTCACAAAAATACAAAGAATAAGATAAAAAAAAGAAATGTCTTTAGGTGAAAACCACAAGGTGTCTTCTGACAATAAAATAGTAAAAATAAAGGACGTATCTAAAGGTGAAAACCTCTCTGAGGTGCCTAAGGGTGGAGGATTGGACTTTCTTCCCATAACACAGTAAAAATCAGCTATGCTTATTGAAGATACCATAGAAGTTAACATAGGTACACCAGAGAATCCCAAAATGGTTCTCTTGGTCGCTTCATTGTTAGAAGAAGAAAAACCTGAATTTCAACAATTCTTCACAGAAAGGAAAATTAACTTCGCATGGTCATATGCTAACATGCCAGGCCTTGATCCAAAATTGGTATTGCATCATCTTCCTCTAATCCCGAGTATAAAACCAGTCAAACAAAAATTACAAAAAAGACATCCACAGATTGTACTACTTGTAAAGGTTGAACTAAAGAAGTTACTGGATGTTGGATTCATAAGATCAATAGACTATGTTGACTGGATATCCAACATTGTCCCTGTCACAAAGCCAAATGAAAAAATCCACATCTTTATAGATTTCACATATTTAAATAAGCCTTGTCCAAAAGATGATTTCCCATTGCCGAATATAGACATGATTGTTGATCTCACAACAGGGTACGAGATGTTGTCTCTCATGGATGGTTTCTCAGGATATAACCAAATCTGCATTGTAGCTGAGGATTAGAACAAAATGACATTTGCATGCCCATGGGAACATATTGTTGGAACGTCATGCCTTTTGGCTTAAAGAATGCAGGTGCCACATACCAAAGAGCTATGACAACAATATTTCATGACATGATGCATATCCTAATGGAAGATTATGTGGATGAACTTTTGGCCAAATATTTGACACAGAAGGATCATCTCGGGGTCCTGGATAAAAAATTTAGATGGCTAGAGGATTACAAGGTTCATTTAAACCCAAAAAAATATGTCTTTGGGGTTACTTCAAGCAAACTATTGGGCTACATAGTTTCACAACGAGGCATAGAAGTTGATCTTGCTAAAGTGAAAGCAATTCTGGACATGCCTCCACCAAAAGGAATTAGTGAGCTGAGAACACTTCAGGGCAGACTGTAGTCCATCTGACATTTCATCACATAGTTGGCAAACAAGTGTCAACCATTTCAGTACCTATTACACAAAAGTACCCCCTTTGTATGGATAGACATGTGCCACACAACCTTTGAACAAATCAAAGAATATCTATTAACACCACCTATCCTCATGCCACCCATTGAAGGCAAGCCATTGATCATGTATGTCTCTGCAACTACAAATGCACTAGGGGCATTATTGGAACAAAATGACTATGAGGAAAAAGAAAGAGCTATATACTATATCAGTCGCACACTAATAGGATATGAGTTGAACTATACATCCATTGAATGCGCATGCCTTGCAATTGTCTTTGTAGCACAAAATCTAAGACATTACATGCTGAATCACCAAATGCACCAAGTAGCTAAGATTGATCCACTAAAGTATCTCCTAAGTCGGGCAACATTGACAGGTCAGTTAGCAAAATGGGTCATGATTTTGAGTGAGTATGACATACAATATGTTGAGCGCAAGGCAATAAAAGGGCAGGTAATAGCAGATCAAATTGCAAACACACCCATCCAAGGCACTCATCCACTAATAACTGATTTTCCCGATGAGTCCATCTTTCATGCAAAACCTACATTACCTTGGAAACTATATTTTGACGGGTCCCACACTGGTCATGGCTCAGGAGCGGGTATCTTGTTCATTACACCACAAGGGGATTCAATTCCTAAGGCATTCTGGATTGCCTTCCCTTATACTAATAACATTGCAGAATACAAAGCATTGGTCACAAGACTCAAGATCGCAATTAAATGGAAAATTCAAACATTGCTAGCATTCGAGGATTCTCAATTAGTTATCAACCAAGTGAATGATGACTGTGAAACCAAAGATGAAAAGTTTCTCCCCTACAAGAGAATGGTGGATAGCTTCCTGACATATTTCAAATTGATTGCCTTTGAAAAAATCCCCAAGACATAGAATAAGGCAGCCGATGCAATGGCTACTATTGGATCTCTCTTAAACATCCCCAAAAATGTGTCCTAGAGTCAGAAATGGTTTGTGAGATTGTTGGTCCCAGTTCACCTTGGTACCAAGACATCTATGACTATATTAAGTCCCAAACCCTACCACCCAACCTTTCCAATAACCAGAGAACGTCTTTTATACAAAAAGTCGCCTAACACACCATCGTCAATGACACCCTATACCGTCATGGCTTTGATAACACCCTTCTTCACTGTCTTGACACTGATGAAGCCCAAACAACTTTACAATAAGTACATGAGGGTATATGCGGATCTCATTCGAGTGGTCCAACTTTAGTTAGGAAAGTCACCAGACTTGGATACTACTAGCCGGTACTAGAAAAATATGCTCTTCAATTTGTCAGAACATGTTAGAAATGTCAGGTGCACAATGACCTAATCCATGCACCTACACAGGAGCTGAGACCAATCACTTCTCCATGGCCCTTCGCACAATGGGGACTCGACCTCATGGGCAAGATCCATCCATCCTCCTCTAACGGCCATAAATTCATAATCATTGCCACTGAGTACTTTACTAAGTGGATTGAAGTTGTCCCCCTCACTTACATCACCGATAAGTAGATATCCAAGTTTACCCTAAATTACATCATCTACTGGTATGGTGTTCCATAGTCCATCACCACATATAATAGGAGTCCATTCAAAAATCAGGACGTTCGTGAACTCTGTGAGCGATTCCACATCCAACATCATATCTCCACCCCATATTATCCACAAGGTAACGGTCAAGCTGAAACATCAAATAAAACAATTCTTCGCATTCTTAAGAAGACCATTAACGATGCTGGTCAAGATTGGCACCTACAACTTAATCCTACCTTGTGGGCCTACCGTACCAGCATTCGTACACCCACTAGAGCCACTCCATTTTCCCTTATCTACAGATCTGAGGCCATATTGCCCATCGAGGTCAAAATTCCTTCTCTTTAAGTCTCCTTGAAGGGAATGATTGATGATGAAGAGTATAGACAGTCTCACCTACATGAGTTAGAAATATTACAAGAAATATGACAAAATGATTTGAATCACTTGCAGGCATATCAAAATCATCTTTGTCAGAGCTATAACAAAAGAGTGATGGTGAGAAAATTTGAAATCGATGACTTGATCCTCATGTAGAATCCAAGAAATTAGGCTGACCGTAAAAAGCCTGGAAATTTTGAGCCTAATTGCCTCGGTCCTTATATTATTACTACAACATTCGATTTTGGAGCTTATCAGTTGGCCACACTTGATGGAGAATAGTTGACAGAACCCATCAACAGCCTACATCTGCGAAATTTCTACACATAGCATCAGAGAGCTTAGCTAAAACCTAAAAATACAAAAAAAATGAAAAATAGAGAAAAAATCATCCCTTGATGAAAACCTAGCAAACAAGCATCTTGGTGACACCAAAAAAATTCAAAAATGTCAAAAATAGTAAAAATAAATACATTCATCCAATAGTGAAAACCTGGCAAACAAGCACCATGTGTAGTTGATCGTTGCTCTGCCATCTACTGTTACTCTAATTGGCCTTCATCCACTTTGCATAATCACAATAGCGTAACACATTCATGACATTTGTCATAAGTCATGTTAATTTCGTCCATGGCTAGCATTGGTTGACATCACCCCTTGCATATCCTTGCCTTTTGTCTCGCGTCTACCTCTTTCCATATCATTCGGCCCGGATAATCCTCAACCTGTCTGAGGGCAAGACCTTTATCATATAACTGTAGTGGGTGTCACACATGATCCGATATTCGTAAAAATTCCTAAAAATCTGAAAAAAGTCTTGAAAAAAAAACAGAGTCGTAAAAATCTAAAAAAGTCCTAAAAAAAGTCAAAAATATGAAAAAGTCCTTAAAAAAGAGTCCTAAAAATCTGAAAAAGTCTTGAAAAAAATCATAAAAATCCTAAAAAGTCATGAAAAAAGACCTAAAAATTGAAAAATGTCCTAAAGAAAACACAAAAACATTCAAAAAAGTGTCAAAAATCTCAAAACAGAGTCAAAGTCAGTCATAATCTTATCATGTCAATCAAGTCAGTCAATCTTTGGTCTGAACTACGTTGTCTCTGTGCATTTTTTACGTAGGAAAGATTCATCTTTGAATCCCCGAGACATTAGGTCAGTCCTTCTAGGTTTGTCAAAATAAAATTATGGTTCAATCCTCTGTCCTTCGGACAAATTCATTGTTCGTGTTGGACTACGAGGTCTCTGAGTGCACGACGTAGGCAAGGCCATCAATCGATGAGCCCCCAAGGCCACATTAGGTCAGTCCATTAGGGTTCATGGCACTACACTTCCACACACGTCAAAAATCTTCAAATCAAATCATCTCTCAATCCTAAATGAGCAATCTACCGACAAATTTGTTTCATCAACATTTCAATCAAGTTTGCATGTCAAGCGATGGCATGTCGTAAACTCTATCATTTAGTCAAATCCTATCAAGGCAAATCAGCCTGTCAAAATTTGGGTTCTTCTTCAGATGTGTCCTTCTGAGAAGCAACTCTTGTCATTTCTTTATGCTTTTGGATGTGTCCTTCCTAAGCATCGTCATTATCACTTGGAATTTTGATAGATTCTCCTAACTACAAGAATCGATCCTCTTGATATCAACATCATTCAGGATGTGTCCTTCTTGAATCTGGTATCACTCAACATTTGAAAAATTTAACCTCGTTAACCTTGGCATTTCAACATTAAAGCACTTGGCATTTTCAACACTTGAGATTCTGTTCACTTGGCGAACACTTCGCAAACACTATTCTATCTTTTTGATGATTATCATGATATTAGTTATTTACGTCAGAAGAACCATGATGTATCCTGATGATCATTCTTGTCCTTTTGATCATCCTGCAACTAGTTCCTCAAGGTTGTCCTAACTTCAGGATTTAGAGGAGCAACGACGTAGTACGATGATTTTCTTATTTGTTGTTGACTGTCATGTGACTAGTTTCTCGAGGATGTCCTGACATCAAGATTTAGAGAAGCAGTGATGTTCCATGACTAGTCTTGTCTGTCTACGGTTGGTTGTGACAAAATGACTAGGGGAAAATTGTGTTCCTCGTATGAGTCATGATCATCCTTGTCTGTGACTGTTGATCTACGTAATGGTTTGACCTTGCACACTATTGATCTACATCATATCATAGTGTTTGTTGGCCATCATGATATTTTCGCCCAATGATGATTAAAGAGCAACAACTAGGATAGTACTATGGCAAGTGTTGAACTATTTTTTGTTTATGCACTGACATGCATATCTTCTCCACACTAACATGCATATCTTTCTCTGCACTAACATCCATCTTCGTCTTCTCTTCTCTCATCCTCTGATGATATCTGATGGCATAAAAAAACAGAGCTGCATACATGATCATATGAGCATTTCATATTCACATTTCACATTTGCATAAATCAAATACCACAATTCACATTGCATGACACTATCATTTACATTTATCCATCTGACATACATAAAACCACCATTTGCATTAACATATAGGAATCATATCATCATACATTACACAATGCATACATACATAACCATATCCATAATTACATTCATAAACATAAACCATGATATCCATACATTTCATAACATCATAAATGCATCACATCACATAGCATCTGATAAAGCATAAAGCACCATGACACATAAAATCATATGGGTCACATCAAAACTGCATCTCATATATATAATCTGAAAAATACCATGTCACAAGATAGAGTCATAAGATATCCCAAAAATGGAGCTCGTAGGCTCGAATTTCAATATGTCTCATACAAATATAAAAAATGCAAGTCCTATGTTGTGCCTCCTCCATCTTGTGGAGGTGAATCATGAAGTGGCTGCGACTAACTCATCGCATGAAAAGTAACCTGGATAGGGGTGGTGTTCGGAGTCTGACTCTGGGATCTCAAGGGCTCAGTAATAGGAGGTTGGCTCTGCTCTGCCTGGTGTCCTGATGACACTGATCTGTGACCATGCTTTGACCTGTGGTTGTCACCTAATGAATTCCTATGTGAATTGTGTGACCTATGACCTGATGACTTCCCTAATGAAGTGGACCCCCCAGCACTAGTATGACTACTACTATGTGATTTGTTGTTGTTGTGAGTCTAGGTGCCATTGCTAGTCCGGCTATATGATCAGGACAATCCTGAGTCTCGTCTCTCTGGAGGAATGACCTGCTCATAAAGCAACCTGTATCGACCCCTGCTCTCGGCTATCCTGGCTAGCTCCCTAGCTATATCCCCTTATGGTCCTACACATAACTTCACAAACTCAGTCACCCATCGGTCTGACTCCTACCGTCGAATAACGACATGGTCTTTCTCCACTCTGGTAACCTCCAACTCCGTTGTTAGGGCCTTGTTCTAAGACAAGGCCACATCTAATCTACTATGTAGGTTGGTAACCCTCTGATCCACAGTGGCATCTGCCGACAAAATGGGTGGCCTATCCCCCTCCTCATCCCCGTCAATCATCTGCTCCTGTAGCCTCCTCTTGGCCTCATCCTCCTCCTCCCTCGTCTCCTCTTTGTCGATATCCTCCACATCAATGTCAAGAGGATGGTGCTCTACAAGTGGATCCTCCTTTGTTGGCATCTCTCCCTCTACTCAGACCTCCACCTCCTCCTCTTCTCAGACCTCCTCCTCTCCTCGGACCTCTGCCTCTTGCCCAATTGGCTTCTCTCCCTCCTCACCCTCCTCCTGAATGGGTGACAATGGTGCACCACCCACTCTCTGTCTAACTCTCATGGGCTACCTCCACCCTTTATCACCCCTCCTCCTCCTCACACCCCTCCTGTCTTCACCATCACATTCTCCCCCGCCACCCCCGCCATCTCCTCCATCTCTCCCTCCCCCTACCATCTCTGCCACCCCAACCTCCACTCCGTACCCGTAGGATAACTGATCTGTAATCTATGGGAGTCGAACCATCTAGATCTATCAAAGCAATGGGCCTGTGAATCTGCCATCAGAAGTCAAACTCAATAGATTTCCCTACATATGCTAGACCTCCTCTCCATAACCATTATTGTGCAACCAGGCCATCTATCTATTGCTCTACTAATGCCACTGCTGTCAGCGGCCCCCATATGATCTCCTTGGATGACCGTGCATACTTTGTTGTACCTACTAGCACAACCTACTACTCACCAAACTACCATAACACCCGTTAGGGCAGGTACATCTCAATGATACATTGACTCTGCACTTTGCAGCCAATCAGGTATCTGAACTGTCTGCATAATGACAAATGGCGATCCTCATCCGGCCACTCGGCACAATCTTTTTAAGGCCTCCAAACAAAGCTCATCAATGTGTCAATCTGATGTCGCCAGTACCCGGTATCTCCTATGCAAGTCTGGCTAACTGAACCAACATATAGATAAACATAGGGCATCACATCACCCAACTGTTGAATCTATACTAGTGGTCGAAAAATAGAAATGTGCTCCCACACCCAGATCATAAGTAATGTGGTACCACAACTGATACTTTGTCCCTCATGATAAACAACCTCATGAAGCTGATGATACAACATGGCCAACAAGCAGGGCCCCCAAGAAAATATTATCCTCTACGCTCGCATGCGGACTAGTACATCCCCCCATCCAATCAGAAACCCATGTCTATGGTGATCTGGAATCAGCACTCCAACAATCAATGTCATGAGCATGGCATCCCATCGTGGAAAATGGTCAGCCACAAAATCCCATCCGATCTCATACCCATGAATGCCTAGACCGGCACCGCCTGCATCATCATACATCTCTCCCAGGGCCTATCGCCCTAGGTGTGGATCGTATACCACTCACTCCTCGTTGATCGGGATGCACAAAATACGATAAACATCCTCTAGCATAATGGTAGCCTCTCCTATAGGTAACTGAAAGGAACATGTCTCTAAGTGCCACCTCTCACATAGTGTCGTCGGTAGTCTCTTGTTTGCCCGAATAATGGGCATGTATGTAATGTAGTACAACCCTAGTCTCATCAACCATTGTCTCTCCCTATCACTCAGTCGATCTTTGAAGGCATAAGTGGCAGGCCTGAACTCTCACGTATAAATGGGCACTAATCGTCTCTGCACATGCAGAAACAAGGGTTAACACACATGGGTCAGAAAATTAGCACATTATTACTATCTAAGAAACAAAAAATGCATCTGAAATAAGAGTCTGCACAAGGTCAACACTAGTCAACCCTAGTCAACTGCAATTGCATCACGTTGACTTCAATTATGTTGTGCTATATCACATGCGGCTCTACATCTCGTAGTTGCATCACAATTTCGTGAATGTGTCATTTAATCTATCAATTGTGAAGCTTTATAGTGATTGCGGCTTTTCGCGGGGTGATTGCATCATTTTATAACAATTATGTCATTTCACCTAGCACTTGCATCGCAACATGTCACTTGCGTCGTGAAAAACCGCATATGTGTTGCATTTTGACACATGCGTCGTTTTACCTAGCAATTGCATGCTTTTAAACCTAAACCTGCCTACCCAGTGCACTTGTGTCGTGACGCAATCAAATGTGTCGAACACGAAGACATTTGCGTCGCAACACATTTTTTTTCCCAAAACCCTAATAAATGCACAAAAATCGAAAAAAAGAAAAGTTGAATAGGGTACTTATCGGTGCCTCTGTGCCCTCAGGTCATCAAAATGTCTGCATGTGATAGCCACGGTGGTCTGTCACGGGAATCACCATATTCTCCTCTCGCTTTGATCTCCAAAAATTCTAAATAGCAAATGTGAAAATGACACTTGGTTTGGCTTTTTCAACTTATTTATAGGTTGAAAATTAGGGTTTGACCTGATAGGTTTGTACCGGAGGCTCATTTGACAACTTTTGTTTGGCATTTTGACTAGCTTACCGTCCTCCATTTTCAAAGTTGATCACTCCGTTATTTTTCTGGTCATCAAATTGATTAATCGGGACACTTTCCAAATTTTTCTGACCCCAAGCCAAAATTCAAAAAAAAACCCGAGGGGGCATAGGCACTCCGTACCTTTGTTGGGGCATATTCTTGACTTTTTTTTTTGCCATAACGCGATAAACTACATTATGACAAAGAGGGGAAAATGTAGACACATAAAAATGACCTAGGCCTGCAAGCACTATTTTTCATCTTCTTTCATCCTAGCATAATTATGACATTTTAATTATGTTTGTTGTCCACCTTCAACTATTAATTAAATAATTCATAATAATTTAATTAATTCCTGTTATTTTATTCTTCATGATTATTAAATAAATGGATCTTGTTTTTTTATTTAATGTGTCACTAATTATCTAATGCTTTCTCATAATTAAATAAATTTCTCAATTTATTTAATTAATCTTTGCCACTTATGTCCTCCTGATTATTAAATAAATATATTTTATTTATTTATTTAATATGTCACTAATTCTCAAAAGTCTTCTTATAATTAAATATATTTATTAATTTATTTAATTAATCTATCACCTTCTCTAAATTAAATAATTGTCTTTAATAATTTAATTGCCTTATTTGACATTTCCCTCATTTTAAATATAACAATTTATTTAAAATAGTCTCACATGGTTAACTGTCACTTCTTTTAGTAAATAATCTTAAAATCATTTATTTACTATCTCACTAAATCCATATTTTGAACTAATTTTAATTTAAAATGGTAATATTCTTCTACAAATCAAGTAATTGCTAAAATTTATGATTTTCTAATTCTCATCTTCTTGTTTAATCTTTATCTTTTGATTTTTACTAATTTTCATCTCACTGTCACATTTATTCTCCATCCTTGATTTAATTTCTTAAATAAAATCTTGTCCACTCATTTGGGAATCTTACCCTAACCCATATTGAGAGTTTCCATTTTGAATCTTGACCATTGATTTTAGGGCATTTCTCAATCTTCAATCTCATCCGTCCATCCAAAATTGCATTTTCTATAAAATGTCAATTTTGTTATCATCTCTTGATCTCTTAATCTTGCATCTTGGAATTTGATCTCTTAATAATCTGGAATATCTTGGAATTTGATCTTGTGTCATTTAGTTACTTGCATATAGAATTTAATTTCTTTTGCATAGCTTATAGGAAATCCTTCAACACTTGGCTTAGGACTAGTCCATAGCATAGAAGTTTGCTCATCACAATCTGAGGGCATACTTTACATTTTAGCAAGCTAGAAGGTACAATAGAAATCAGTCATGGAGGATAAGGGATTTGGTGAGCTCGTTTCATCTATTTCTTTTATTTATTCCTATGCATTCTATTGATATTGTGGATTTGATTAATATACATGTATGTTTGCTAACAACTTGATCTTGCAGAAAAATCCTCAATTACAGTAATCACCTGATGGTCTAAATTGACTTGAGTATATCCCACTTGCTTTATTAACTTTAATATACACAAATTAAGGGCATAATCATCATCCAATAGGACTCATTTCACTTTATGTTTGGCAATGAGGACTTCAATGTATAAGGGATGATTAGGAGATGGATCAATGTGTTGTATATCATTATGAGTGAAGCCTAATTGATAGGTAGATGAGAGGTGCCTTGCTAGTGCTTGGAATTGTGTAGAATCAATATTGGTAGGGACATGGGCATCTTGTAAAGCCTTGGTAAGGATCTCCTAATCAATAGCGGAGGAAATTAAAAGATCCAAAATAGATATTTGTGTGGGGATCTTCTCGAGGTGATCCAAGATATTATAATGAGGATTTGGTGGGGATGGATTGGATATATAGGATGGAATAGGGATAGTGATCCTACCACATCTAGTGGTCACAACACATTGGGCTCTTAGATTTCACCCTAATCATATCCACATATGGATCAACTTGCATGAAGCAACCAACCACATTGTCATAATTTAAGGGGACCCTATTTTAGTTAACATTTTTGGTTTGATTATTTTGATTATTGTTTTGAGGATTAGTCAAACAAGGATTAACATTAGAGGTACTACGGCCTTGAGAATGTTTCAAAAATTTATTCTGACATATTCGGAGCCGAGCATTTGATGAAGGGGATTGAGTCCCGTCTAAGGTTATGTAACCTCTATAATTATTGAGCTTCATCCTATGATAATCACAATACTCATTATCCTTAAACCAATTAGGCTTAGGTTTGGTATCATCAAATGGTTGAGTGATTGGATACATGACCGCATTAGCTTGTACCAACTTAAGAAACACAACATCAAGTTGTTATCCTAAAGGAGTGAAGTTGTGTTTAATATTTCTTTGATTATTGGGTCAAGGTGCACCTTGAGGAACAAATATGGTGTTCATGGAAGGACAAGAAGGTGTAGTTAGATTGGCATTAGATGTATTAGTAACTAAACATGCTTAGTGTTTATGACACCATCATTAACAACATTCTTGTTTTTATTCCAAACATGGGGATTGTCATTAGATGGTGTGTCATTATTTTGTTTATAAATATTGACCAAATCCTTAGCTATGAGTGCCTTTTCAATGGTGACACCATTCTCTATAATTTCATCAAATGATGATGCACAATGTATTTGTAAGTGGAAAGTTATTTATGTATTCAAGTTATGAACAAAGATATTGACGAATTAATTCTAGAGTATAGGCCATGAAAAATGGTTAGGAAGAGCTCTCCACCTTTACAAATAGCCCATAAAACTTTCTCCACTACGTTTTTCTTCTTACAAAGATCAAAAATGGTTACTTTATGCTCAATATTATAGGATAATTGGGCTACAAATTTTTTGGATAATTCCACAAAGGTAGTACCAAATTCATGGGGAAGATGGAGAAACCATTCCAAAGCTTGACCTCCTAAACTATGAGAAACCAAGCAAAGAAGATGGTTTTCATTATAAGCTACCTCTTAGCAAGCCATGAAGATCTCTTTGACATTATCTCAAGGATCACCTTTTCATTTATATTTTCCAAATTTTGGAATTTCAAATTACTTGGGGAAAAGTGTTGTTGGAATGGTACGATCGAAGGGGTATGGACGTAGTTCTTTGAATTTAAATGACTCATTGGTGTTTTTGGCTTGTAAATCACTATGTGTGGATTTCATATCCTCCCATTCTTGATTAGGAGCTAGAGATGAGGGAGGAATTGCTAGATTGGAGCTTGAATAGTTGATGTATTAATTTTGTGGAGGTGGATGAGAGTAATTTTGATGGGGAGGTGGATTATGGAATGATTGTAGAGGTGGTTGAGGATTGAAATATGATGGTTTTTGAGATTGAGATGGATATGATTAATGTTGAGGAGGATTGGTGCATGATTTTTGACGAGGTTGAGATGGATAAGATGAATTTTGAAGAGGGTTGTTGTATGATTGAGGTTGAGAAGGGTGATTTTGATGTTGTGGTAGAGTGAAATATGATGATTGTTGAGGTGGTTGAGCTGGATGCAATTTATGTTGAGGGGGATTATTAGATGGTTGTTGAGGTAGTTGATATGAATAAGACTATAATGAATATTGAAGGGGATTATGTATGATGGTTGAGGATAAGTATATTATTGCAGAGGTGGATGAGATTTATGCGATGGGTGTTAAGATGGTGGAAGTATATATATATATAGACCTTGTGGTATGGTTGTATCAAGTAAGGGGTGTGAGAGGTATGACAAGTCATTTGAGTTGGACATGATTCAATCAGAACAAGAGGAATGTGATAAGGTGTCGATGTGGAGTTGTTGGACATGGGAACCACTATATTACCTTGAGGTGTGGCATGGACTAATGATTGTGGAGAAAATGATTGGATATTTTTTGGGATGGAAATATGAAGCTAAGAAGAGGATACAAGATCATGACCATGAATAAGACTAAGCCTTGATCTTGATCCCAATGTAGGAATTTGAATGGGGGATGATTGTACCTTGATCATGTTAGGAATTAGTTTTCATATGGGTGTTATGAGTAGTATGTTTAATAAAATAGAGTTATGTACGTTAATATTAATTTGTTGAGAAACAAATTTGTAGAGTCTAAGCCAATGTTTTGTAAACTTGGTGGCATCCACTCAATTCAGAGGGTCAACTAACTGAACAATCCACTTGACACTACTTAAGACTACATTAAATCATCAACCAAGCTGTGTAAGCTTATGATGGTGCAACATTATGTATGCCTTCATGGACTTAAACTACCTAAACTATCCTTCTGAAGCTATTCTAATCCCTTGAAATTCGCAAAACTGTAAAACAGTAAGAGTATAAACTAAAACTAGTTGTTACAGGTACCTACAATAAAGACTATATCTAAACTATTGCTAATGAAATGGTACTATATTAATTAAAAACTTGATAAATATTAATGACTCAACTAAACTATCCATTGGAGTATTACTAATATCGTTACATGCATGTTCCTAAGCATTCATTCATAATAAGAAAGAAATGAAATTCCAATTAACTTGCACACAGTTCATGAACAATGGTAAACTAATATTAACTATCAACAAAAATAAATAATTGAAAGGTGAAGTGAAGAACAATACCTTGAGTGGCCTGCTCAAGTAACCGTTCCCAATTAACTGAACTCAATCTAACTAATAGATTTCATGCATCCCATGAATTGATCTCCATTTATTGCATAAGATGAAAGATTACAAAGTATTCTTGCACAAATTATACTTAATAATTCTGTAGATTCGTGTTCAAATTGAAAAAGATAATAGATAACATAAACCGTGAACAACCAACTAACTAAACTACAAACTCAACCAAAACAAATATATACAAACTGAGGGGGTATTTATTAAAAGAAACAACTTTAACCGAAATCATTAACTCCACTCCCAGATATCTAGAGCGTGGATTTAAGATTTGGAATTTTTCAACCTACAACTGGAAAAGAAAGAGAATCCTACCAAAACTAGAACTTTGTCAAAACAAAATGCATGTAATCATACGCCCATCTTTCAAAGTACCATATAAGAAAGACCTCTTCATTTATTAACTGATTATGATAACATGTGTTCTATCTTCATTAAATGCCTTCAACCAATTATCACCATGTTCGATTGTTTCTATAGTTTCCCCTGTTTCGGTATCCAATGACCCTTTTTCTATGGGTTCATCCTACAACGGCTGTGTATCATGGTTCCTCCTTTTGCTGCAAAAAAGTTAGTTTCACAAAACAAGTACACAAGGATAACCATCATAATTAAAAATAGCTTTCCATCAACATTTCCATACACATATTCATATAAATTATTTAATGCTAATAAATTAAACCATAATTCCATCACCATGTTTTTGGGTCTTAGGTCTACATAATGGATACAAAAAGGATATGATATGGAATATTGTTAGAAAGTGTGTTTAAGAGTATCTTAAAGTTTGCATAAAACCAACATAAAACAAGCTTTTATCTAGACCTATCAAACTTAATATTATATTATAGTGAGTGTTTGTTTGTATTATGAGTTGTTTTAACAACTCGTATATCTAGGAGTTTGTTTATTTGTTAGTCACGTAATTATCTATGTAAGGGAGTTGTTATAGGAGGTTTCCTATAATATAGGATATACAATTCCTATAAGTGTGTAATGTGTATTGAAGAAAAGTGAATTGGAATAAAGTATTTTTTTGTGTGCATAGTATTTGCAACTACAACATAGCATTCTGATTTCTATTTTGATATCGGATCATTCTCAAATATTTATTTTGGATGGAGATATCAGAGCATTTATCCTTCCAATACCTGTGAGTAGTGCATCACCATTTTTTTGGTAAATTATGTTAAATTCAAAATGGTGTTTCTTTATATCAGTTTAACGTAGTCACAGTAAAATAAAAATATCTTTATCATTTCATAACCAAATTTAAAAACTAAAAGTATTTTGGAAAGATGATAAAGGGGAAAATAAAACCCATAAATGGTTTGAAGATATATTTTGTATTGAGCGAGCAATTTGAAGCAAAAATAATGGTTGTAAGTTATGACATGATTTTCAACTTCAAGTGCCATCAATTACAACAACAAATAATATCACAACATTGGAGCACTGTATTAGTGAAAGACATTCACCAAGATAGAGAATTCATTTTTTGAAGGAGTTTAATGATATGGTGTCATAAAATTTTCAAGAATCTTGCATTCTCCTTGTTGCACATTAGTTGTAGTCACTCTAAAATTTTAATTCGGTTTGTTGATTAAATTGGTTTCTTGTGGAGTTTCATTGAAGTTTATTTCAACACAGTATTTGATTTTTTCAGTTTGAATATTATTGAAGGAGCATTATCTAGCATGGCTAGAGATGGCATTCTCTTGAATGGATGACATAAAAACTTTGTTGAACCAAAAGGAGAGTCAGTTTATAGTGTTGATTAAATTCATTTTGGCTTTGTTTTTTAAAGGAGATATGTTCAAATATTTTGTTTTGCTTAAATCTAAGAAGTGTAATACAAGAGTTGGTGATATATGATAAATATTTTATTTTTTATTGAAGTAACACTATAATAGAGAATTTATTTTGGAGTTAACAAGGATTTATTTTAGTAAAAAGGGTGAATTCTTATGGATACATCCTCTTATTCATGTGCACATGGATTTGATCCTATATCTAATAGTGTTTTTGGAGATTCTAATGCTACATTTGGCTAGGAAGGACTAAGGAGTCAAATTGGAGGATGGGGGCATAGGAGGTTGGAGGATAATAGCGCCTCTAGTTAGCCACTAACAATGAGGTTGCCTTTTTTATTATTGACATTTCTTTTCATTTCTATTTTTGTGTGAGTTATTTGCTTATGTAACCTCTTGGTGTAAAATATTGTATTGAACAAAATCGGTAGTGTAATATAGTTCATGGATCTTGAAATACTTAATGGTAGTCCAAAAAACCATGTGAGATAGACATATGAGTGTGTTCTTGTTCATGTCTAGGTTTGTGGTAAACCTATGTGAAAACCATGAAAGGGTGATGAGAGGTTCCTTTCATTTGAATCAAGATAATGAGCCACAAGAGTTAGGCTTACTGCGGTTGAAAGTGTTAAGTTTGAAAAGAGGAGAATGTAGACATCATCGATATTCTAAACAGTTGTATTGGAGAGAAACTCACTACAAAGATCCTTTGAATGTTAAAATTCTTGGAAGTGTGTTTCGTCGATGATGAGTTCATTGGAAGTGAAAGCAAGATAATTTCTTGTATGTAGGTGATCATGTGCAACAAAATCTAGAAAGTAGTACGCAGACCTAAAATTATGCATAGGCATTATGATTTTGTTTCCAGATCATATGATGTATTTGCTCCCTATATTCAAACTAAGGGGGGTGTTAGGAATTAGTGTTCACATGGGTATTATGGTTAGTATGTTTTAAAAAATAGAGTTATGTACGTTAATATTAAGTTGTTAAGAAACAACTTAATATTATATTATAGTGAGTGTTTGTTTGTATTATGAGTTGTTTTAGCAACTCATATATTTAAGAGTTTGTTTATGTGTTAGTCACATAATTATCTATGTAAGGGAGTTGTTATAGGAGGTTTTGTAAAAGTAGATTAAAATGATCTTCGAATGATGTGATGATGGATAATCTGCAACTAGAATAAACGATGTTAATCCTAATCTAAATAATAATCTAAAATCAAACAACAAAGAACGAGGAAATAAACATAACAACTAAACAAATTAATGGAAAGCTCTCACCGAATATGCATTCACTCCTTCAAATTATCTTGATTATTCTTCTCCATTTTGCCTTTTCAGTATTCTTGCCCTCAGATTTATGTGTTTGAATGCAAGCATAACTTCATCGAATGTCTAAGAAAAATATTGAAGATAAGTTTCTTCTCAAAAGTGTATGATTTCGGGAGAGGAATAATGATAATGACAGGTCATTTTATAGATTTTGGGTTTTTGAACGATCGGCTTACATTGAAAGAGAGATCGACGGACAAGATTGATGAATGCCATGCGATGTGAGTTCTGTCTCAGATAGAACGTGAGTTAGAACACGAGTTTAGGAAAGACTACAAGATGAATACTAAGTTAGAACGTGAGTTAGAACACGAGTTCAAGATCTTAATCTTCAAAAATAGAAGAAATAGACTTTGTATGTAAAAGACAAAGTTAGAACTCGAAGAATAATGCATTCGAATGAAAACAGGAGTTAGAACTAGCTAATCGACTAGTTGTGATGGAGAGTCTTCTCGCAGAGATAAACAGGTGTTGAATTCGGAGATAACTGGAGAACTAAAAATAGATCTCGAGTCCGAAGGTGAGTGAATGATTAGTCAACTAAATGATAGAAGAATGTGACATAAATAATTAAAATATGAATTAAATTTTAATTTAATTCAACATTCGAAAATAAGAGACTTTAATTAAATAAATAAAGTAATTTATTTAATTTGACTATTTGAAAAGGATAATATAAATAATTAAATAATAAATATTTAATTATAGATAAAGGGGGTTAAATGAATAATTAAATAATACATATTTAATTATAGTTGGAAAAGTATGATAAAGAGGTAATTAAATAATAAATTATTTAATTGATAGATACAAGGGGAAGAATTAATTAGTTAGCAACATAATTAAATAAATATGATTTATTTAATTAATCAAGTTGAATAAAGGTTATTTATGAATTAATGAATTATTAAAATGGGGTATTTAATTAATAGAGGAAATATGTGTTAGAAAGGGTAATTAAATAATCAACATTATTTAATCAAGACCACGGACTATAGAAAATTATGTCGAATGTGTACTCGCAGGCCTAGACCAATTTTCGATATCTACAGTTTTCCCCTCTTTGATACAATGTTGCTACAGCGTTGTGTCAAAGAAAATATGCCCCGATTGTGCCCCAACATGAAACAGGTTAAGGTATGCCCCCTCGGGAAAATTGACAATTTTTGAAAAATTCCAAAAAAATCAGGAAATATTCACGATAAGTCAATATGATAGTCAAAAATGCTATGGAGTTGACGGAATTGAATTTGGAGTTGATACGGATGAGTACGGGTCATTTGAAGTTGAAAGGTTAAGCAGCCAATAGACTAGGTCTAAAGAAATGCCACCCAAACCCTACCTATAAATAGGAATTAGGTTGAAACCTAATTCATTTGCACCCGGAGGAGTTAGAAAAACAAAGAATTTGCTCTGACTAACGGACGAAAATGGCACCCATTCCCTATGTTGCACATCGTGGATATCGGATTCGGACGTTCAGGTGGCCAACCGACGCAGGGCCACCGGTATGTACCCGAAAATGAACCTTTGAAATTTATTTTTGCACGTAGTTTTAGGTGTTGAAAAGTCAACTAGAAAATGCGGTCCGTCATGAACAACGCATATTCCGTCGTATTCGCCGCATTTGATTGCGAAACAATGCATGTGCGAAAACACGCCTAGGCTAGGTTAAGCATTTTAGGGAATGATCGCATTTGATTCATAATGCACCACATATGTAGTTATGCAACGCATCTCCATTAGGAATAGTCCCATGTAGGGTAGTGAACCGCATATGCATTAGTGAAATGCATATGTAGTAGATAGGTAGGCTATAGAAAATGCACCACATGTGCAGTAGGTCGAAAGTGGGTGTGGGAAATATGCAACGCAAGTGAGGCTTCGTGCAACGCATTTGCAAAAATGCACTGCATCTGTTAAAGTGAGCCACATTTGACTGGTAAAATTTTTGAAAAAAAAAATATAAGAAAAACTTGAAAATTCTTGACATCACGTTTTAAATGCAGGTTGTTTTAGATCCTATATATACGCGGGAGTCACGTCTGGACACATTCGATTTGAGAGATCGGTTGACGAGTGCAGAGATACAGCTTCTATGGAGACTTGGTCTACGTCACTGTCTGTCGATGGCCACTATTCGGGCGAACAGGGGGATGCTTACGGCATTATGCGAGCGATGGCACTCTGAGACATCATCCTTTCATTTGCCGACTGGGGAGGCCACTGTCACATTGGAGGATGTGTACAGGATATTGAGACTGCCAATTAGAGGAGAGCGGGTTATGTATGATACCCAACGTGGATTGAACAAGTTGGAGAGATTATATCAGGTGGATGATATCAGTAGGCTCAACATCGAGCATTATGAGATCAGATGGCCAGTGTTAGTAGATAGATACGACAGGATTGACTGCATATTGTGTACATTGATAGGGGGGATAGTTCTTCCAGACAGACGGGGTCACAGATTTCCAGTTGGATGGGGTGCGATGTTGGTTGGTATGCTGGAGAGTGACACTAGGTATGCTTGGGGTCCTTATCTACTAGGGATGTTATATTTTCACCTACACGACATTGCTTATAGATATGCATAGTCACTGAGCTGTGGGACCACTTTGTTGATGGTATGGGCTTGGGAGAGGATAGCTATTTTTTGTCCTCCAGTTACAATAGAGCGACGGGAGAGATTCTCGTATGTGTTCCGGTATACAGGACACATCACTCAGACTCATGTTGGAGACACTGGATTTTGGAGACATGCACTGGACATTCTGGATCAGTTCACATGGAGACCGTACATGGATTGTGAGGAGTGGTCGGATGAGGAGATACATTTGGTATTCTATAGACAGACATAGTACCTTATTGGGAGGATTGTTTCTAGTGTGCATATCATTGAGAGACACTTGCCAGACAAAGTTCTGAGATAGTTCATCGAGGTTCAGGATGAGCCTCAGAGCAGAGCAGAGTTTTCTCATTCATCCAAAGAGGTTCCATATTTTGGGCCCATGATTCCTATCGCTATCGCAGAGGCAGAGATACAGGCCTTCCAGCTAGTTCAGTGGGGTTGGAGAGATGGAGCAGAAGACTCAGGGATGACAGCTGCATATGAAACATGGTGGGTAGAGCATCGGCCTGTTCCTTACACCAATCCGGATCAGCCGACACCTATTGAGAGACGAGACACAGGACCTAGAGGATAGCAGAGAGGTGGAGGTGCCAGAGTTGGTAGAGTTGGAGGGAGAGGTGATGATGGCAGAGGTGGTAGGTGAGGATGGAGAGGATGGAGAGGGGGTCGGGTAGGTCGAATTTCACCTATCTAAGAGGTAGTAGCAGAGGATGTACCGATGTTGGATATCGGAGGTGGAGTTGATGCACAGGCTGGGGATGAGCATGTTGCCGAGGAGGCAGTATTAGAGGAGCGTGCAGAGGTAGATATTGGAGTAGAGGATGTTGCAGAGGATGTAGATATGGATATGGCTATAGACCCTCGGGGTATTCTGACAGGATATGGAAAGGATGATGTTGAGGAGGAGGCATTGATGGAGGAGCAGGAGAGAGAGCTCAGGGATCAGATTGTGGAGGGGAGACGGGAGGAGGATGCTCCTAGGGATGGTGATAGGGAGGCTTTAGAGGAGAGACTCAGACTCATGACAATAGAGTTTGATGGTATGAGGATAGAGAGAGATAGTGCCTATGTAGAGAGAGACAGTGCACACGTAGAGAGGGATAGTGCTCGTACAAAGAGGGACAATGCACTCATGGGGAGGGATTAGGCCATAGCTCGAAGATAGGAGATAGAGTAGCAGTTCATAGAGGTTAGACGCCTTTGTAGTGGGTCCTCATCTGATGGCATGGTACAAGAGTTAGTCAGATCAGTTGAGAGAGCCACCTATTGCAGAGGCTTATATGAGGCAGTGGTGCCAGCAGAGAGACAAGCTCCTAGCTTTTTAAAGGTGTGCAGTCAGAGGTCACAGAGCAGGAGTCACACCAGGACATAGAGTACAAAGGGTGTGGTAGGACCACCGAGGGTAGGTCCATATGAGAGGCCTTCCACCTCACAGAGAGCACCTTCGAGGATTTTTCCATCACCTTCACCACATGATAGCGGTGGTCGTGGGACACGATGATAGTTATTATATGTAGACACTATATTTTGATTAGAGAGCCTGCGAGCTCATGTTTTATTTATGGATACATTCTTACATTATACTGTGACACACTATTTTGAGCGATATATATATATGATTTTGTCGGCTTCTATATGATATGCAATTCTATTTTATGGATGATGCATTATTTCTATATGATTATGTTTCCTAGATGATGTATGTACTTGTGTTATGAATGAATGTTTGTATATGTTATGAGTTATGCATTTTATAATGATGTTATGGATGTCTTAATTTACTTATGATAATGGATGCAATGTTCTATATGATGCTTATTTATATGTGATGGTGATATGTACATGCAATGTTTACATTATTTATGTTGTGATGATGAAATGTCTATTATGTCATGATTTCCGATGTATGTAATGAGGATGTTAATGTTACTATCTATATGTTTGAAATACAATGCAACTATGTGAAATGCTTATTGAATGTATGCAAATGCAAATGATCTAATGTTTTTATTGTGTCACAGGACTTTATCATTATGTCAAAGAAGAGAAATGTTAGGATGAAATGAATTCAGAATGTTAGTAAGAAATAACGACGGTTGATTGATTGCAAAAAACACATAATCTTCGATATATTGCCAAATATGCTATGCTTGCTTGTTATCATCATTGGGCGGGACATGACACAAATGGATAGTACACACTATGATATAAGATAGACCATAGTGTACAAAGTCATCCATCTGCGAAGAACAGACAGTCACGGACAAGGAATGTCTTAACTCATACTAAGGACAGAATTGCCCCAGTCGTTTTGTTGAGACAAACCACAAACAACAAACAAATAAAAGATGGGTCATGAGATGTCATTGCTCCTCTAAATCCTTGATAGGACATCCTTGAGGAAACTAGTAACATGACTCAAAAACCAATGTTAAAAAGACAGTTGACAGACAATAGCCAAAGAAAAAGAGTCCTGAGACATCCTTGCTTCTCTAAATCCTTCAAGGGACATCCTTGAGAAAGCTAGTAACTAGACTAATTCACAAATCGATAGAAAGATAAGACAAAATAAGATATAAATTCATAAAGCCAAATAAAAGTATTCGCCAAAACTTGATCTTGTAGGATTGTTTGATGTTTGATGTTTGACATAGCGTAATGTGAGAGAATGACACATACCGCATAAGACGTTGAGTCTGGTTTCGACCTGGTGACTATCTGTATAAGGCATGACAAAGCCTGGTTTCAGAAAGACACATGTCGTATAAGACGTTGGAGCCTGATGATGTTGAAGTGACAAGCTACATGAGACTATGACAATTTGATGATGTCTGTTGACAAGAAATACATATCTTGTTTAAGACATGGGTTGATCGCTTTGACAATGTATTTGATATTGACTTGATGACTTTGAGATGTTACCTTGTTGATGCATGATGTGTTTTGATTCCTTGACTGATAAAAAGTGTGTGTGTAGACAGTGCATGACATGAAATGATACCCTAAACCATGATATGCAACTTGTGTGATAGTGATTGTGAATGAACCCTATTAGACTAACCTAGTGTGGTTTCAGGAGCTCATCAATTGATTAGCCTTGCCTACGTTGTACATGCAGAGACCTCGTAGTTTGACACGACCAATGAATTTGAATGTACAAAGAGTCATGATTTAAATGTGTGTGATACATGAAAAACCTAGACTAATAGACCTAATTCCTTGGGAGCACATTGAGTGATGGCCTTGCCTATGTCCCAATCACAGAGGCAACGTAGTTCGACTATGACTGACTGAACATAACTGACTTGACTCTGTTTTTGGTATTTTTTGACATGTTTTGATTTTTATTTTTTTAAAAAAGTTTTCTAATGTTTTTGGGATTTTACAGGACATTTTCGATGGTGTGATGTTATGTACAAGGTATCAGGGCACAGAACAAGGATTTGCCCCCAGTCAGGAATAAGACTTGCAAGATGGAGTGGGTAATGTGACGGAATGGACATTAGATGTCAATCATTCCAAGCAATGGATAAGACAACCATTTATTATGAGAGATGGTGAAAAGGTCTGAATAGAATGATGGTAGACGAAAGAGCGAGCTTGATTACACATGGCACGTGTTTGCCAGGTTTTCACCATGGTACTTATCCATAGCGCCACCAGAGCAGTTTTCACTATTGGACGGATTTATTTCTCTTTACTTTTTTTATTTCTAAATTTTATTTTTTTGGTGTTACAAAGACGCCTGTTTGCCAGGTTTTCATCAAGGTAACCATTTTTTATTTTTTCCATTTTTTTTATTTTTTTTTATTTTCTAGATTAAGACACAGATTCTCAGAAGCTAAGCATAAAACCTCTTTAGACGCAGACTGTTGATAGGTGACAAAATCGGCTCTCCTTTAGGAGTAGAGAGTTGGTACGCTCCTGATCCAAAAGCTTCGGTGACAATATAAGGCCCTAACCAGTTAGGTTCAAACTTACTTGGTTTTTCTCATTCAGCTTGATTCCTAGGATTCTCCATTAAAACCAGGTCACCAATGTCAAAGTGTCTATTGAGAACCTTCCTATTGTAGCTACGACGAAGACGATTCTAATATGCATGCAAATGATCTAGCGCTTTCTGTCTTCGTTCATCCAGTAATTCTAACTCCTGTAACCTAGATACACGGTATTCTTCATCGTCAATGTGGCCCTTCAAGGATACCCTCAGGGAAGGTATTTCAACCTCAATAGGTAAGATAGCTTTGGATCCAAATACGAGGGAATATGGAGTGGCACCAATGGGAGTACGGATGCTTGTGCGATAAGACCATAAGGCAAGATTCAACTATAGGTTCCAGTCATGACCAACGTCATTGACAATCTTCTTCAGGATTCTAACAATGGTTTTATTAGATGCCTCGGCTTGGCCATTACCTTGTGGGTAATACGGGGTGGAGAAATAATGTTTGATATGGAACTCTTCACATAAATGGCATACTTCTTGGTTCTTGAATGGGCGGCCATTGTCTGTGATTATGGATTGGGGTACACCATACCGACAAATGATATAGTTTAGGATAAACTTAGATATTTGCGTAACGGTGATGTAGGTCATGGGAATAGCTTCAATCCATTTGGTGAAGTATTTGGTGGCGGTTATGATGAATTTGTGGTCGTTGGATGATGCAAGGTGTATCTTACCTATGAGGTCAAGTCCCCATTGGGAAAAAGGCCATGGTGATGTAATTGGATGAAGCTCCTGTGTTGGTGCTCTTATCAAATCTCCATGTATTTAACACTGTCTACATTTCTTTACAAAGATATATGAGTCTTTCTCCATTGTAGGCCAATAATAACCTAGTCTCATAATCTTATGGGCTAAAGTAGGACTAATTGAATGAGATCCGCATATACCCTCGTGCACCGCTCGCAAAGTTGTTTGTGCTTCCTCAGCATCGAGACATCTCATTAGGGCATTATCTAAGGTACGTCTATACAGGGTTTCTCCGATGATGGTATACTTAGCTGACTTACGGATGAAGGTTCAGCGTTGGTTATTGGACAAGTCTAGAGGTAAGGTTTGGTCAGTTAGATAGTCGAATATGTCTTTATACCAAGGAGACGTAGGACCAAAAATGGTACACACCATCGCAGTATCAAGGACATCATAGGTGGGGACCAACAGCTGTTCAACTAGAAACTCAAACTTAGGCACGTTACTCAGAATATCCAACAAGGAACCCATGGTTGCCATAGCATCTACAACTCTATTCTGGATACGTGGTATTTGTTGAAAAGTAATGTCATTGAAATACTACTTGAAACTATTAGCCATACGCTTGTAAGGGGCAAGCTTCTCATCCTTAGTCTCATAATCATCATTTACCTGCCAGATTACTAGTTGAGAATCACCAAAAACATGTAGACTCTCAATCTTCCACTGAACTGAGATTTTTAATCCTGTCACTAAGGCTTCATACTCTGCTATGTTGTTGGTACAAGGGAAAGCAATCCTGAATGATTTAGGAAAGGTATCACCTTGAGGTGTAACAAATAGGATACCTGCTCCTGAACCACGATTTGTATGTGACCCATCAAAGTATAGTTTCCAATCGGTTTTAATGTCAATGTTGAAGAGAAATTCATCAGGAAAATCTGCCACTAAAGGATGGTCTGCCTTCATAGGTGCATCGGCTAACTGATCTATAATCACCTGCCCTTTTATAGCCTTCCTCTTGATATATTGGATGTCATACTCACTAAGTATCATAACCCATTTAGCCAATCGGCCTATTAATGCTACCTTACTTAGGAGGTATTTGAGTGGATCAATCTTTGCAACCAACATTTTTTGGCGATTGAGCATATAGTGCCAAAGTTTTTGGGTATAAAAGACTACTGCAAGACAGGCACGTTCTATGTTGTTGTAATTCAATTCATAGCCCACTAAGGTACGATTGATGTAATAGACTGCTCTTTCATGACCTTGATCATCGTGTTGTGAGAGAAGAGCCCCTAATGCCGACTGAGTCGCTGAAATGTATAATATCAATGGTTTTCCCTTTGTAGGTGGCATTAAGACTGGTGGAGTGAGCAAATGGTCCTTGATTTGTTGGAAGGCTTCTTGACATTTAGGTGTCCACACTAAAGGTACTCCTTTCTTGAGTAGATGTTGAAATGGGTGTATTTTATCTGCCAGTTGTACTATGAAACGCTTAATAGACTGTAATCTTCCCTGTAGTGTTCTGAGTTGACCAATGTTGACTGGAGGAGGCATTTCTAAGATGGGTCTTACCTTCTCTAGATCTACTTCAATGCCTCTTCTGGAGATGATATACCCTAGAAGTTTCCCTGATTTCACTCCAAAGACACACTTCTTTGGATTTAGCCTGACATTGTAATTCTCTAGCCTCTGGAATATCTTGTCTAAAACCTTCAAATGATCTTCCCTTGTTTCTGATTTAGCTATAATTTCATCTACATAATCTTCCATGAGAGTGTGTACAAAGTCATGAAAAATCATAGTCATTGCCCTTTGATAGGTAGCTCCTGCATTCTTAAGGCCAAATGGCATAACATTCCAACAGTATATGTGCCATGGACACGTGAAAGTTGTCTTGTGTTGGTCTTCAACTACTATTTTGATTTGGTTATATCTAGAGAAACAATCCATGAGGGATAGCATCTCGTACCCTCCTGTAAGATCTACTATCATGTCGATGTTCGGCAAAGGGAAATCATCCTTAGGACATGCCTTATTGATGTCTCTAAAGTCTGTGCAAATGCGAATGCCCCCAATTGGTTTAGTCACTGGTACTAGATTTGATATCCAATCTGCATAGTCTATCGTCCTTATGAATCCTACATCCAAGAGTTTCTTAAGTTTTTCCTTGACCAATAGAGCAATTTGTGAATGCATTTTCCTCAACTTTTATTAGGTCTGGATCTAGCCAGGCATGTCAGCATATGACCATGCAAAGTTTATTTGTCTCTTTGTGAAGAAGTCCTTAAACTCAGGATTTTTTGTCTCTGTTAAAGAAGCTGCAAAATATACCTTCTGAGGATTCTCTTATGTACCTATGTTGACTTCAACAGACTCTTCCACTAGCATCGGTGACTTTTCCTGTTCAACGACGAGAATATTTAAACCTCTATCCTTGGGTGCCTTTGAGAGTTTTTTGCCCTCGGATACATCCTTTATTTTGACTTTTTCTTCGTCCAAAGGCGCCTTTCGGTTTTCACCTAGGGACTCATCATTTTTCTTTTCATCGTCTTTTTTCTTTTTATTCTCATTTTTACGACTAGAGGTGTAAATAGACTCCCCAAAATATGCTTTATTGTCCAAGTCTATGGTAAAACCAACTTTTGATCCCCTCGTGGTATGCCTTCTCTAAGTCCCATGAACTCAGCAATTGCTTTGTCGTTCTCGAATGTATCTATGATAGGTGTACCTTGTTGATCCCAGTCGATAAGTTCGGGATATATAAGATGCGTGTCATCATCAAAGTTTTTAAAGGTAGCCGCTAACAAGGTAAGTATAGAATGGTTGACATGGTCATAGAAGTTTTGGACTAAGTCCTTGTTCTTCTTCCTAGGGGTAGGTAAACTCTGATGTGGGACTATAGTAAGGGCAGAATCATTAGAAGATGGTTTGTCAGAAGCCCAAGATGCATGATCAAGGGTTTCCCAATAATAGTTCTTTTGCCATTCTTCTTTGGACAAGTGTTTCCTACAACGAGGACTAGATGGTTTTGGTATAGGTTTTATCTTTAGGTCCAATTCTCCAAATAGAGCATCTATGTTCATGGTATTGGTAGATGAAAGGGAATCCCATTCACAATTGCTTGAGTAAGGGGATTCATCGTAAACTGGAGGTTTGTCATAAACTGGGGGCAGTGGTTCATGAGATATCTTGATGTCTGTGCAAGCACTCACTTCCTCTTGAAATGGTGATGAAGTACTAGGAAACCCAATTCTAAGCGGTTGAAACCCTAGCCCTAGATATTTCAGTCGTGGTGAGACAGTGATCGGTTCCATCCTTCCATTTTGATGTAGTCCTAACCCACTGTGCCCATCATAGCCTTCATTTTGCATTATCTTAAAGCCTTTTCCATATTGGTCCTTAGCTATTTGAATAGACGGGGAGGGGTATTCATTGTCTTATTGATACAACCAAGATTTAATATCACCTTGATCCACAATTTCTTCACTTAACTCTCCCCATTTGGTTAATGTAATTGTAGGGGGAACATGAAATGTGACCACTGACTGTCTTCTATTTGCCATGGGTAAGCCATATGCCTTAGGTGGAATCAGTTGACTAACACAGTATGATGCCTTTATATGATATTCTCCACAACCCTTGTCTTGGATCTTGAGCTTAGGAGTGGATGATGGTGGTTTGAATGAAATGGACTTAGTAAGATGAGATGGGTCAACGTATAGGGATAAAGTGGATGAAGAAGCTTCTTGGTTAACTAGTACTTGTCATTGTGGAATTTCCCTTAGGCTTGTACAATACTGAAAAGAATCTGGATCACCATCAATCGTGATCTCTGTGCCATTATACGGGAACTTAAGACATTGGTGATATGTTGAAGGTACAACTTTCATTGCGTGTATCCAAGGTCTACCTAACAACAAGTTGTATGGAAGGGTAAGATCCAAGACTTGGAAATTGGTGTTCATGATTGTTGGGCCAATTCTGATAGGGAGTGTGACAACTCCTTTGGATGATCTTTCCTCATCATCGTAAGCCTTGATGACTGTACTCTTAGAGGTATCTACGCAGTCTTCTGAGAATCCTAATGCCTTAACCAATTTTAGGGTACACAAGTTCAAACCTGCTCCTCCGTCTACCAAGACTCGTCGGACTTTGGTTTGATGGACTAAGACTTCAAGATGTAAGGGGTCATTATGATCAGACTTTTCAGTTGAGTAATCTTGTTGGGAAAATGTGGCATGATGCGAGTTGGTCAAATATCCCACCATTTCTTTGAAACGATTGACATCTAAGTCTGTAGGAACAGTTGTGTTTTGTAAAGCTTTGTCAAGAATGGCTCGATGCTCAGGTGATAAAGTCAACAATTCCAAGATATATATTTGCTTGGGGGTTTTACTCAATTGATCAAGAAGATTGTACTTAAACTTGGAAGTTTGCGTAGATGGCTCAGAAGGACCTGGAATAGTAATCTTAGTTCTGCGTGTGTTCACATTACATTCTGGATGCTTCTTAATTATGATGGTATTGACGTTCTCATTTGCGGCTCGGAGGTGATTTATGATCGTTCCTTTACCATAGTCATACTTGGTATTGGTATAATTGGCTGATGGATTATTCTTAGGTCCCAAACTAGAGGATTTTCCTTTTGTGTGGTCATGTAATGGGTCTGTGAAGACCTTATGATCACTATTCTTGGTATTTTTCTACCCACCGACCTCTATGGTTCTGTTTTCAACAAAGTCTTGTATAATATTCTTTAGTTGGCAACATTGTTGTAGGTTGTGTCCTTTCGTTCGATGATAGTCACAAAAAGAGTTATCATCCCACCATGAAGGTTTGAACTATCCAGGATCATACTCTCTTGGTTCCAAAGGTTTGATGAGATTATGTTTAATCAAATCTTTGAAAATAGTCTCGATTGGTTGTCCTAAAGGTGTAAATTCATGTGTAGGAAATCTCCTTTGTGGTCTTTGTTGTTGTGAATTTTGGACATAGTTGGTTGTTTGATATGGACTATTCATCATGTCTTGATTGGAATTGTAACCTCTAAGTGTTATAATTGGTCCCATATGTATGTTTTTAGCATCAACAATGTCGTCATTTGTAACATTTTTGTTTCTAGACCAGAATTTATTTCTATCGTTTGGTGCGTTCTGATGTTGGACAACCGGATTTCTGCCTAGTACCTTAATTTCTCCTTTGTCTATAAGGCCTTTTTCAAGGATGATGCCGTTTTGTACCAAATCTAGGAATGAAGTACAACAGTGTACCCTTAAATCACTTCGTAGTTTTGGGTTGATGTTCTCTAAGAATATCGTGACCTTTTGCTTTTCTAGTATTTCAACTGGACATCTACTAGCTAGACTTCTCCATCTCTGGAAGAAGGTGGTGAAAGTTTCATCGTCTTCTTATGTTGTGTGGCACAAGGTTGCTATTGTTACTTCATTTTCTATGTTAAAGTCAAAATGTTCGACAAAATTCTCAGCTAATTCACCCCAGGATCGTATACCATATGGTAATTTAGAAAACCATTCCAGTCCTATCCCAATAAGGGTTCGTGGAAATAGTCTCATCAAGTATGTGGGGTCATACAATATGTCCATGCATGTCGTTGAGAATTCTCTAATGTGTTCCAATGGATTCTTTCTCCCATTATACATAGGCAAAATCGGTATAATGTATCCATGGGGGAAAGGTGTCATATAAAGCGCTTTGTCAAATGGACGTGGACATAGGTCTTGTGCTAAGATAGTTCGTTTGCCTGACATAGACATGTTGTCCATCTGTTGTTGAAGAGTTTGCATTTGGTTTTGAAGGACATCTACTTGTGACAAGGACATGGTGTTTGCATTGTTTGGATCAATGTAGGTGTTCTGATATGCCATGTTCTGTGACGGGTTGTGATTTGGCGAGGGAGTATATCCTGTTAGAATGTTTTGATTCGGTATAGGAATGTTTCCTATCTGAATGGTCTGATTTGGTATAGGTATATTCCCGCCAACTTTGGATCTCTTACCAGTCGTGTTGATGCCAAAGGGGTTGGAGGAAGTTGCCCCCGCAGCAAATTGTAAACCTTGTGTTATGTTGAAAGGGATTGTGCTTACAATTGACGATGTCTGAGTAGATACGCTAGTTGGTATTGCTACGGTAATTTGGGGAATAGAAACACTTGACATGAAAATTTGCGTTGGTTGAATCAGCGGTGTTTGCAAAGTATGAATATCAAATCCTATTAGTAGTTTGGCACCTTCTGCTAGCAACTTTGCTAGATATCGTTGGGGATCATTTTCCAAGCATTCATCCATAAAGGATGCAAATTCAGGATCTTGTATTGCTGCGTCTGTGTCTTCAATGTAAATTTGTCCATGTGTGTCTCTAGTGACATGTTTTTCAAGCAAAGGTTTGTGTGGTCTTTTACTTCTTGATGGTTGATTTCCGAATGGATTGATGAATTCGTTGAAGTATGTCATTGCTTTATGTTTCTTTTTAGACCTTGTTTCGACCATGAAAAAGTTGCTCAAATGGGGTAATGCAGACTACGTCTAAAAACTGATATGACCTATGTCTATGTTTTTGGATTTTTCTGACAATAAATGACGTTGCTAAAATTGTTTCTAAAAAGACGTATACTAAAATGGCATAGGATAGGACTGACAATATGCGAAATATCGAGTAGATTATGACGATAAATGAGTCTAAGACGGGTATAACCTACCACCTATGGAATAAATGCATGCAATGATTTGTATTTGACCAAGGAACCTGATTGTAGGACAAGGACATTTGACAAGGTGAATTTTCCAAACTAGACTGTTGAGCTAAAAAGATCCACTAAATGGGACTAAAGTGACTAGGTTCAATGATTGTGACAAACCGAAACATGAACGTTTCCAATGACGAGGAAAGTTATCTATTCTTGATATGCAATTTCCTAGGAAGTATCTATATGCATGCCACTTAGGATGACTATAACTAAGACGTTGATTGTGACTAAGACGTTGACTGTGACTAAGATGTATATGTAACCTAATGATACAATGGTTTTGAGAAAAATTTAACAATTTTTGTCCAAGGTTGATCTTAAGAACCAGAAGCAAATAATGACGGTGATGTTTCAGACTCAGTTTGTGGTTTTTCGAAGTTTTGTGTTGACAATCAAATGTGGTTCACCTAACAGTTGCGGTTCAAATTTTGACAGATGCGGTTTACAACTATGCATGCGGTGTTTCTGACAGTTGCGGTTTTTCCTATGACAAATGCGGTTTAGCAATACACATGCGGTTCTAATTCTGAACTCTGTAAACCTAAATTTTCTGACAGACACTTGCGGCTCAAAAATTGACAGATGCGGTTTGCATGCACACATGCGACTCAAAATATGACAGTTGCGGCTCGTAATATCCAGACCGTGAATGATGAATTTTTGACAGACACATGCGGCTTTTCCCCTAACAAATGTGACTTGCTAAGATAGATGTGATGTTTAAACTGACAGTTGCGACTCAATTTTTTGACAGTTGAATTTTTTTCGAAAGTTGTTTTGACTGACTTCATTTGTTGATCAAGATTTTGGCAAATACAACAGAAAACAAACACAGCAAATCAATGTATTTTCAGTTTTGTGATGATAGAATTGTTAAGACTCGAAAAACATTTACAACCTAGGCTTTTTGGACAATACTTGTTGAGTTCTTACTTGGATTTCTCCAATTACGCATATTTATGGCGAATGACTAGTAGCTTGACCCCACTGGCTCCCCTCCACGACACTCACTTATACGGGGCAGCCAAGCTACTGTACCCATGAAACTCCCATGGCATACATCTCATTTCCACACATAAACTGTAAGAATGTAAGACGACTTCACAGGGCCGACCTTGTTGCGCCAACAAGTAGGTAGGATTTTGGTAAATCTACAACAAGGTGTTTAATAAGGGCATTCCGTTCGTGGGGCACTATCCAACATCGGTGAGAGTCCATTTATGTCCATCTTGTCAGAATAGTGTGCATGATTTTTGGGCTTTCTCCAGAAATCCATTTTTATATACCGAGTGGAAGTCACTTGGCTTTAGCGTGTTACTGGTCTGAGTCATCTTGGGGTGAGTACTTTTTCCCACCAAGATAGGCCCAAGTTCTAGAGTCAGTAACCATTTCTCTTACACCCAGGATCACATGACTGCGCAAGGGGAGAGGATACTCTGATATACTGAATCGTAAGGGTGACAAATATGTGCAACGCACCAGACAAAGTAGACAGTGATTCTTTTTAATCCAAATGACAGTTATCTATCTACCAAACAAAAAATTATTTTTAATCCACACAACAGTTATCTATCTACCAAACAAAAAACTTGCTAAATAAACAAAGACAAAGGCATTAGGTCTTGCATGCAAATTGATCAATAGTTCATTGTTCTTGTCTTCGGCTTTCGTCCTGCAGAAAATATTGTCTTTGGTTTTGTTATTGTCTTCTATGCTTCGTCCTGCAAACACTACGTTATTCCACCTTAACACAACTGTAAACAAACATTAGCGAAAATAAAAACAACATAAACAACGAAAATGAAAATATGAATGTACGGAAATGACAAAATATTGGAAAAAAGATTGCTAGGCAGATGCGTCTTTTGGAGCCACAAATGTGGTTCGATGTTGACAGGTGGATGCGGTTCGGGAATTGTTGACAGGCGGATACGGCTCAGAGTTTCATGAATGCAGTGCGGACTAACAGATGCGTCGCTGTGTTTAACGGATGCGGCTCGTGGATATAGATGCATCATTTTTCTAAACAAATGCGATGTGCCGTACGAAAACCTACAAAAAAAAAAGAGAAAAACGGAAAGATGAAAAGATGTGCGAATTTTGAAGTGTGTTCACCAAATGTAACAATAGATTAAAATGATCTTTGAATGATGTGATGATGGATAATCTGCAACTAGAATAAACGATGTTAATCCTAATCTAAATAATAATCTAAAATCAAACAACAAAGAATGAGGAAATAAACATAACAACTAAACAAATTAATGGAAAGCTCTCATCGAATATGCGTTCACTCCTTCGAATTATCTTGATTGTTCTTCTCCATTTTTCCTTTTCAGTATTCTTGCCCTTAGATTTATGTGTTTGAATGCAAGCATAACTTCGTCGAATGTCTAAGCAAAATATCGAAGATAAGTTTCTTCTCAAAAGTGTATGATTTCGGGAGAGGAATAATGATAATGACAAGCCATTTTATAGATTTTGGGTTTTCAAACGATCGGCTCAAATTGAAAGAGAGATCGAAGGACGAGATTGATGAATGCCATGCGATGTGAGTTCTGTCTCAGATAGAACGTGAGTTAGAACATGAGTTAGAACACGAGTTCAGGAAAGATTACAAGATGAATACTAACTTAGAACATGAGTTAGAACACATGTTCAAGATCTTAATCTTCAAAAATAGAAGAAATAGACTTTGTATGTGAAAGACAAAGTTAGAACTCGAAGAATAATGCATTTGAATGCAAACAGGAGTTAGAACTAGTTAATCAACTAGTTGTGACAAAGAGTCTTCTCGCAGAGATAAACAGGTGTTGAATCCAGAGATAACTGGAGAACTAAAAATAGATCTCGAGTCCGAAGGTGAGTGAATGATTAGTCAACTGAATGATAGAAGAATGTGACATAAATAATTAAAATATGAATTAAATGTTAATTTAATTCAACATTTGAAAATAAGAGACTTTAATTAAATAGATAAAGTAATTTATTTAATTTGACTATTTGAAAAGGATAATATAAATAATTAAATAATAAATATTTAATTATAGATAAAGGGGGTTAAATGAATAATTAAATAATACATATTTAATTATAGTTCGAAAAGTATGATAAAGGGGTAGTTAAATAATAAATTATTTAATTGGTATATACAGGGGGAAGAATTAATTAGTTAGCGACATAATTAAATAAATATGATTTATTTAATTAATCAAGTTGAATAAAGGTTATGTATGAATTAATGAATTGATTAAAATGGGGTATTTAATTAATAGAGGAAATATGTGTTAGAAAGGGTAATTAAATAATCAACATTATTTAATCAAGACCACGGACTATAGAAAATTATATTGAATGTGTACTCGCAGGCCTAGACCAATTTTCGGTATCTACAGGTTTACTATAATATAGGATATACAAATCCTATAAATATGTAATGTGTATTGAAGAAAAGTAAATTGGAGTAAAATATTATTTTTGTGTGCATAGTATTTGCAACTACAACTTAGCATTTTGATTTCCAATTGATCACTACATCATTCCCAAATTTTGGGATAGGACACCATGGATTCTCAAGGGGATCCTGAGGGGTAGATGGTTGCATGGTGTCTAAGTATTGTGATGCATCAAATCTTGGTGGAAATTTGACACATTACATGAGAATTTTAGCAAGGATAATTTTTATGCATGAATTTATGAGGTGATTTATCATATGCACATTGGTAGGATTGTCATAGTACTCATGAAGAATAAGAGTAAGCTTAGGTTGAGAGACCATCTCTTCCTCAATATATACGATATTATGAGGATAAGTGGGATTTTATGGTCCCCCTTATATGTTGGAGTGTTGATATTCTCCACTACAGGGAAAACTGATAGTGTAGGGCAAGAATTGTTGTTGTTGTTGTTTCATGAGTTTTCTAAGTTGTAACTGAGTGGTGACGGGCATGAAGGTTAGAAGATGGAATGATTGAAAGGTGATGACTCTAATCCCAAGGATAGGACTAAAAAATAGTGACTTGATGAAGGATGTGATGTTTGATTTAGCATCTAGACTATGATTGAGAACCGAGGTTGATTGCAATTGATTGAATTGATACTTGAGATAGCCAAAGTATCAAGAAAAAATGATTTTGATTCAAACTATACCTCTTGCTCGAGGAGAAAAAAATTTGAACAAGAGAAATTACTAACTTAGGATAGGTGAAGTTCCTAAGGAAGTGTTATGATGATGGTTTGATTGGTGATTTAGATTCTCAAACAAGTGATAATAGGCTAGATTTTCATTTAGGATGGTGTGGATGATGATAAGATACATTTAGGGATGTCCTTGTACTAATAGGATAAGATTTTAATTGATTTTAGATGGGGTAGTGTGACAAAAATGATCGGTATGAGTTGAAAAATTTATTTGATTATGGTGTTAGTCTTAGAATAATAGTGACTATCTATGGTTGAAAAAAAATTCTCTCAATTTTCTATGGATAATATATTCACCTAATAAGAACACAAAATCACCCAAGAATACTTAGAATCACCCAACAACAATGCATATTTTCCCAACTAGACACGAAATCACCCAACAATAGAGTGGATTCACTCAACTAGACATGGAGTCACCAAAGAATGGAATCGCCCAACAATAGAGTGAATTCTCTCAATAAGGATTAATATAGGAAACTAGCTAATACTTAAGTAGAATCACCCAAATACAAAGTGGAACCTCCCAAATAGACATGGGATTGCCTAAAAGAAAAATCATCCAAGATTAGAATGGATCTACTCAACTAGAAATGTGTTGGTGTAATTAAATGTAGTGCACCTTGTCCTAGGTCATGATTACACCTTAGTTAAGTTTACTTAGGGACCACATAGGAGGTAGTTGGAGCTTTTCCACCTTTGGTGGACTTATCATGTTATTACTTTATCACTTCCACCTTTCATGGACATATCATGTGATTACCTCTCCACCTTTTGTGGGTGATCCACCATTTGTGGTGATCATCACATTATCACTTTTCCACTTTAGGTGGCGTGATAGCTTTTCACAGTTGTCTCATGTCATAAGATTACGACACTTGTCATAATCTTATGCCCTTCTATGTTCTCACCTTAGCTATATAACCAAGTGGTCTCTCTCATTGTACACAATTACAATCATATTGATAGGAATATAGTTTATTCTTGTCACATTCTATTCTCTTCTTTGTGCTTTCCATTTGGTCTCAAGATCTTGGCAGCCATAGCCAATTCTAAAAAAATGAAATCACACAAGTATAAAGTGCATCCACCCAAGTAGGACATATTGGATTGAGGATTTGAATTGAAGTGGAAAAAAATCGAGCCCTAATACATAGTGGATTCACCCAACATGGCAGAATTGCCCAAGGATGACAATTGACCTAACGATGGAAAAATAACTCAAAATTGCCATCACAAGACAAGGACAAACACTAATAGGATGGACTGAAGACATGCATAGTAATCACAAGAATACACGTTGAGTTGTACAATCCTAGATTAGTCAAGTAGGATTGACAATTAGTGTAGGCTCACAACATAAGTTGCACTAGTGTTTAGATAGCTAGAGATCACAAACCATAAGGGTGAATGATCTCTTATTGATGGTGGCTAAAAGGTGATGTCTTAGTAACATCTATCTCAGTGCATGGAAGTACATCATGAGTAACTTTGAGGTATGATTTGCACCCTTGCACCAATTTGACTGACAGTTGAATGGTCTTAAGATAGGTTGAAATAGGCAATCTAATGAGTCTTGTAAATACCAAGAGGGTACACAAGGCACATCCATGAACACTAGCTCATTACAAGAATGGGTAGAGAACCTCATCTAAGTCGTTTAGACCAACCTTGTACTCTTACCTCGGTATTACTCGTGTATTAGAGCTTTACTAGACACGACGTGACTAGATTGGGTACAACCTTCATTCTCCCCCCTTTATATACCTCATCAGTTTACGTGGTTGAGGTCATCCCTTAGGAGGATGGAATCTCCAAGAAAGCCTTCTAAAAGGAAGGATATGCTATATGTTTCTAATCTCCAAGATTACATGAAGCACACAAAGAGAGCATACACACAAGCTAGCACTCCTAGGAATACACTACAAGACTTGAATTGATTTGTGATTTTTGATCCCTAGGCTCACCAAATGGTGCAAGGGGAGAGCATATATGTAAAAAAATGATCTGAAACACATAAAGGAAGATTAATTGACCCTTTAGAAAAATTGAAGTGTTCCTAAGTTAGTGTTAAAATAAAGTCTTTGAGCATGTCTTACAAGAAATGATGTTAGATGTTTAATTTGTCAATCTTCAACTACTTGAGGTTACAAAAAATGTTAGTGTGATTACAAGATCAAGATGAATTAGCAGGTTACTATAAAAAACCTATAAAATTTGATCAAGGATTTGGAAAATATAAATAAATTTTATACCTTCAGATTCATCGAAGAACGGATCAGGTTCACCCAAGAGTTTGCTTATCTGCCCAAGTTTTCACATATTTTCCTCTATGTGAACAAGTGTGTAGAGCTGACCCAAAAATTAGCAGATGGATCCACCCAAGAGTTAGTAGGATTGGATTTCTATGAATAGGTTTACAGAATCACCCAAGAAATAACAATCACCCCATTTTCTATAGAATCGCCCCTGTGTAGGTATGAGAGGGCCAACTACAGAGCCAACCAAAAGATAGCAAAATCACCCAACCAAGAGTGGATCCACTCGTTTGTAGAACACAATTGCCCACATGCTTACAATACAAATTGTAAGTGGAAAGTTGAAGTAGAATCACCCTTATAGAGTCACATCCACCCATTCATATAATGCATCTGCCCAAACTTTAATGCATTCACCTTGTATGAACCTCCAAATATAAAACAACTATAAGAAAACTAATTTTGATTAAGTGGCATGTGACGTGGGTCCCACTAGGCATGCCAAAATGTGTGCAAGGAAAAGTGTTTCAATAAAAGGAACAAAATTACAATAAAAACTAATTAAAACACAAAAATTGGATTAGGCCCAAGAAAGCTCAAAACTTCATGAATTTTGACGAAACTCACATATGTCAAAGCCCTCGATGCGTATACTAGCCCAAGATCATCGATTTGGATGTGTGCTCACTTAATTTTGACAACATAACAATGTTATTTTGCTCAAGGTTGCATGATTCTCCAAAAATGGCTAAAGTGTTGTGTATATGAGGAGATGAGAGATGAATTAGATGGCTAGGATTAGATCTTAGAAGATAAAGGGATGCAAATGAATGTGATATCTCATCTCATGAGATGTTGCCAAGTGGCATCATGAGGAGAGATGTGAGGAGGATGATCTCTCAAGCCTAAAGATTGTGACAAGTTCCATAATAAGATATCTTGAAAGGGAGATTGGTACTTGGAAGATGGGTAAGATCTTTGCCATAAAGGTCTTCCTTGTCCAACCTTCGCAAGGTATGGGATGGAAAGGAATAAAGAAATTAAAAATTCCTTTTGGGTACTTTTGGAAGAAAGACCCATGTGCCAAAAGAATATGGAGTCTTTTCAAAAAGGGGAAAATTTAATGAAGGATTGTACTAGGAGGGCAGGTAGTGAATGGAAAGGTGATTATCCTTTCCTAATCAACTGTTCATGGTATTAATAGATTATTTGTATAATATAGAATTGATTGGTCCTTTTTTGGATGCAAAAATTGAATTTTACTATACACACCTTGGTAAATTTTTTGATAATTGTATTATGCATGTACTCCTTTAAGAAATTAAGACCATGTTGTGATAGGCTTAAAATCACTCTTTCTTTGCATAAAGAGACTCTTATTAACAAAAACTATGCTTGGCATGTTGCAAATGTGATGTTTTTTTGCATAAGTAAACTTTTTGATCTAGCATAGTGAGCCTCCAATTGTGGAAGCCATTCCCATCATCTTAGCATTAATTTTATCTTAAAACGCCAAGACATTGAGATTGATTTACACCATAAATATACTATCTAGTGAAAGAAGAACTAATAGTTATCATAGTTTTTTTTGTTTTTGGGACCTACTCCAAATATTAGGTCACGAAGTTGAGAGGAAAGTTATTTTTAGTACCCTTCCAAGGTTTTTTTGGATAGGCCTTTCAATTTCTTAAGAATTTAGTTTCTTTGCATCATTAAACATCTTGGTTTTGTGATGATGCTCTTTAAGAGATACCAAATTGGATTTAGAATGGATGCCTTCGTTATATATTAAGGACACATTGTCGAGCACAAATGAAATGGTGGCATGTGCTTTAATGCTAATGAATTTTGTTGAGCATAGGGAGATGAATGGAATACAATCTATAAATTATTCAAGGGATAGATTTGCTTTATTAAGTATTTGTAGATTACACTATAAATATAATGAAAATGTGTAAATAAAAGTAGAAATCATCACACATTTAATCAGATACAGACTAGAAACACATGGCCTTCCCTTTGTCTCATATACCTCGTATATTACATGAGAGTACAAAATACAATCTTATATGTTATTCTTGTTGATTAAATCTTGAGAAAAGGTTGGGTGGATCAAAATTTTATTACATAGTAAATTTCTAATTGCATTATCTGCATATATTATTACGCACAAATATAAAAACAACTAAAATATCAATATTTATACAATATGATGAATAATCATATAAATTATTTGTGATCCATCTATTCCTCTCATGTCTTGGCACTTGTTGCAAGAGGAAAATGAGGTTTTGCCCAATGACAATTTGAAATCTTTAATTATTGTGGCTTGTTGTGCAATGTTTGCATATCTTGATGGGTTGGTAGTTTGCTTTGTTATGTACAATGCAAGAGGTGAAAATTGAGGTGAAGCATGTTTTACACCACCATTTATATAAAGAGTGAAATGAGAAATCTGAAGTGTTTGGAGTTGTCAAATGAGATGTGAAGTAGCTTACAAAGCCTTAATTTGTTGGAATTATAGACTCTAAAGACTACAAAGTCTAATTTTACAAAAAATATAAAATATAAAATTCAAATTCAAATTTCATCAAATACATAATAAAAAATACAAATAAAATTTACACTTAAAATAATATTAAATAATTTATAAATATATTTTCAATACTAATACTAAATAAAAGATACAATTTGACATATGCCACTTTCAAAATTATAAAAATTAAATTATATATATATTTTCAATGTTTCTCTCACTCATGAAAGTAAGAACACACGCATCTAATCTTTGAATATTTGGAAAATTGAGGAGTTAAGAAAGTCCAACACTTAAAATTCATCATTTCTTCGATTTCAAGGGAGTAATCGTGGATTGAAATCATATTGTTTAGGAAATTTGAAAGTTGGATTAAATGGACGAATGAAAAATAGGATGCTAAGTTAATTAAAGTGTACGGCATTGGATTAAAAAAAGAAAAGATTAGAAGTTTTTGAAGTTATATCAATATATATTGGTTGGTTGAAAGGGTGTTGCATAAGAGAAGAATATACTTGGTGAAATTATGTATTGTCAAGTTGTGCATAATTTTCTAAAGACATTTTAATATGTTATTAGTAATTAATTGTATTTAATGTGTAATATATATTGATAAATATGTGTAATGGAAAAATTATTAAAAAAATTGTAGTAATAGAAATAATGTCTTTTTTTTTAAATTTCATTTGTATATTTTAAATTGAAATTTTTATATGTAAAAAGTAAATATATTTATTAAGACAATACATTGTTCTAAAGTAAGAAGGTGAAGTTATAAAGTACGTCAACATTCAACTATCAAGATATCAATTGTATTGATCATGACCATGAAAAAATCCCGATGTTTGAATGATGCAAATGATTTGCAAACAAATTTGCTCCTTTAAAACATGCAAATCATACTATTTTTACAATGATTGAAAACCTTATTATGACTTCTATCGTTAGACAAAATCATTGTGATACGATTTTTGGAATATGCAAATTGTATCAAGGATAAAAATAACTATTCGCTACAATTAACAAGGGAAGCTCTAAATTTGTATCCTTTGCAAAGATGATTTTGGTGAGTTTTCAAACTAAGATTAAGGCATAATGAATATTATAAAAAGAGGTTTTAAAACAAATTCCAAGAGGTTGTAACAAACAACCATTAATTAAAACAAAATTCATCAAAATTAATGATTTTTTTATTATCATGAATTTAAACATATTCAAATCAAATAATAAAATGCACATCATTAAGTAATCAACATGATATTTAATAAGAAATAAACTCACTTTACATTTGAATTCAAGTATAATTTATTGGCATGTACATGAATGTATCTGTCAATAAAGCATCAACCTTTAGATCACACAGAGTTTACAACTTATTTTCAGTATAATTATGAATACAAAGAGTTTTTTCTTCATGAGTAAGTCTTCGAAAATCTCCAGATGCATGAGGCAAAGCATCATCAGAGTGATTTACCTCCAACCATAAAATGGCGATCCCCACACACTTTCTAACTAGAAGTGGCCCTACCCTTCACAAGGGAAATAAATAAAAGGAGTTTGTAACCATATCATGTCATTCAAGAACGAGTGTAGTGTACTAACTCTATCACATACAATCTTCCATACAAACCTAGATACCCTCTAACTAAGTATGACAAGTTGATTGGATGTAACTTATCGAACAAATTGAACTAACAATGCAAGTACCATTTGCATTACTTTGACAAAAGTTTTAAATATAAAAATCGCATTCCTATATGGATATATATGTGTCATAGTTCATACACCTCTTTCTCAAACTTTTCATATACAGACTTCGGTGTTTTCACATGAACATATTGTTACAATAAACAATTACAATAGACAAAAAGATAATTTCACTAATTTAGGAAAAATCCCAAAACTATCCCTAAGGTGAATATTTTGAGACCCATAACTCATCCGTTAATTGATAAATCTCATCCTTGGGGTTTCTTTGATAAGGCTAGTAAAGGTTATTCTGCTCTCTATGGGGTGGGTGGCATGATATTTTACAATCCAAATCATTATATCTCTTTTAGTGTTGGTTTGGGCTATGGTACAAATAATTTTGCAAAGATTACGGCTTTGAAAATTTTGTTGATTGTGGCCAAGGATAGAAGGATGGATCAATAACAAGTTTTTGGTGATTCTAAGGTCATCATCAAATGGATAAAGGGGCTCTATCATATTGAAAATATAATTCTCATGCCTATTAAAGGTTTGATTGATAGGTTGAGGCTTAGCTTTGTCCATATATACTTCACACATGTTTACAGAGAATTCAATTTGGAGGCAGATACACTTTCAAAGGCGGGTTTACTTTTGAGTGTGGATAGATGGGAACTAACTGAACACTTGGTGGGCTCTATCTTGCAGCCTTATAACCTCTTCGTGACCAATCGTTTATGATGCTCTCGTCCAGTTTTCTTTTGCGGATTTTCTTATTCTTCTTGATCACTATTTTTTTTCCTACTTCCTACTTGCTTTGACCATTTTTTGGTGTGCACTCTTTATTTTTCTGGCAGTTGTCTTTTTGTTTCTTTGTCCAGTTTCTTTATGGGCTTTCTTTGTTGGCTACTGCCTTTTTCTGGCAGCACCTTTGTATTTGCCTTCTTCCTGTTTTTCTTCTATTAAGCTTCTTTAGCTTCTACTAAATTTAATATCTTCTTTTTAATGATATTATGCATTTTTCTGGGGGAAAAAAGTCCTCTATCTGTTAGGACTGGTATATTTTCATGTATCTTTATAGCTCACAAAAATTTATTCCATTTTTATTAGCAAGATCAGATTATAGGTCATCCTTGGTATAAGCCTATACAAGTAGTCACATATACATATATATACACAAATATATGCATAAATATATATTTATGCATGTACATACATACATACATACATGTATTTATTTATTCATACATCCATATCAAATTTTATACACCTTTTACACCATTATCTTTTTGACCTCTTTTTACCAAGATATTCATTTCTATTCCAACTTTAAACTTAGGGCATAGTTTAACATATAACTTCAGTGATATATATTAATCTTAACTTTAATAAATTGAAATACTTTAACAAATATCATGCAATTTTTTTTCTTGTGTTCTTTTTTACTTTACAAGATAGTTTCCCATAGTGATAAACTTGCTCAATTGGCTAACCCAATATTCCTTTTATTTATAGGTAAAAAACCATGGTTTATACTTCTATTACATGCCATGTGAACATGTTTATGTATACATGAGTACATGTACTCATATACACCTACACATGCCCACATAATTTATGCCTAATTTACACAATGGTACTTAATATATTAAATGAACTTAGTCCAATGATTCTATATTGTAGTATCCTCTTTACTAGTTGAGCAATAAAACATAGTAAAAAAGTAAATTTAGCATTGTTATAATAATTAGTGATCTAATTTCAAAAATAGATATAACAAAGTATAAGTACTCAACTATACTACAACAAAGAGGTACTTAATTGGAGATATGTATGACAAATTTTATGCACTTAGTTGCATTGGAGTACTAAAATAAAATTAATAAGACTGAGTGTATGCTCTTAACTCCATTGGAATGTTGATATAAAATAAATATGATAGATTATGTGCTCTTTTTTAGGATAGGTGACATTAACCTTGCATTCCTAAGTCATTTTCATGTGTCTTTACACTCCTTGGAAAGTGTTCTCAAGGACATGAGAGTAAAAATATATAATATTTAATTCCTAATATGATAAAATGTAATTACATTCATAGAGGTATACACATGTTTAGTGGTGATTACAAAGTATCTTAGAGGAATATTCCATTTAGGCATCCACTTTGGGAGTGGGGTACAAGTGAACTTGCATGACTATGCACATTGACATATGTTATTTGCATGTCTTTCATAGTTGGGCACCCAAGTGTGCATGTTGTTGTATGTTCTATTTTGCAGCCGTCAGAGAGTTATGGATCATTCAAGATTGACCAAATTTGATTGGATATAGTTTAGGTTTCCACGTGAAATTCATGTGGTTTTCTCTCTCATACTTGTTTATAAATTGGAGCCATGAGATAGTAATTTCATATGTTTAGTTGCAAGTATGTAGGTGTTGTTGGATTGCTCAAAGAGTGTAGTGTTGGTGTATTGTTGTATATATCCTTTTGAAGATAACAATATACTTGTCCTCTTTCTCATGTGGAGTTTTTTCCTGTAAGGATTTATCCATGTAAATTTGGTGTCATCTATGGTATTGTTGGTTTTATTTATTTTATGTTGAATGTGCAATCACATTAAAATATATTTGGGTAATCTTGAATAATCAAATAATTTCACACTTGCATCATACTATAAGAGTTAAATTGTAGCATTTATACCTTGATTTAAAACACTCTTAGCTATATTGGAGTGTTTATATAAATATATTGAACTAAGTATATGCTCTTAGTTGCATTGAAATGTTGATATAAATATATTTGACACAATATGTGCTCTTAGTTGTATTAGTATATTAATATAAAATATATTTGACAAATTATGTGCTATTAGTTGCACTAGAATGTTAATATAAGATATCTGTGATAGAGGTTTTATATTTGAAAGTGTTATAATAGGCAGAGGTTTTCATTACTTCATTTATGGTGCCTAGGCTAAGAAATAATAAAACTTTTGTTTTGTAATAATTATACTATATGAAATGGACATACTATACTTAAATTTTTAAACAACAAAATAAGAAGTTAATGGTTGGTTTGACTGGCTTCTAAAAATCAACATATTATAAGGTTGGCTTACTATAGAGACATCTCTAAAACAAAACAATAATTACTCTTACTTCTTGTGGAGAGAAAATAACCATGTCACTAACATTTTCATTAGCAAATAAATTATTTCATGGCAGTCTTATGAATTTCAAGAAATAATGATTTCAAGACCTACAGATTATTCTATGATTTGTTATTTCTCTCAACAACAAGATATAGCATGAAATATTTTTTATCTATTGTTAGGAAATGGTTAAATTGAATTACGGGTGTTTTATATTTTGTATAATCGTAATTGTATGAATATGTGTACATACACACACACACAATATATATATTTATATTCAGATATAATATGTGATCGATAAAGAATAACCCATGATAAGTGTTATGTATACATTGAAAGAAATGATGTTATACTTACTATTAGCTACAAAAAAGTTGATAAAAGAGATTTCATAAAGCCTCTATGGATTGTATAACTTTACATACCACAAAAATCTCACAAAACATCTATTCTTTCTTTATGTTCCCTATTTTCTTTTACATGAAAGATTTAAACAACCTTATGCATGAAAAATATCCTAGTTAAATAAATAAGATAAAAAATCACACTTACGATTCAACCTTTTTCTTGAATTTTCTTCTCTTCACGTGCTCTCCTTTCTCCTCTCCTATATTGTAACCATACTCATAATATCCCCCCTGCTTTTTTCAATCCCTCCTTCAACCACAAAATGGAAAATGCCATTATTTCCCTCTCATACTTTCACTTTAGTGAAGTTATGAATCCACTCAAATTTCAATTCTTTGCCTCTTTTCAAGGCATTGATATAGAGTGGTGGTGGATCAAAAGGTGTTGCAATTAATATTTGGGTAAAATAATTTATTGTTTGAATTTATGTTTTTATGCATGCTTTTGTTTTTATTTTAAATTTAAATATTACCACATATATATATTTTTTATAATATTTTAATTAATCAAAATCAATCCTTTTCATTTTAAATAAATAACCTAGACAAAAGAAAGAGCTCTCCTTCCCAACCATTCACCTATTCAATTGGCAACTAAATTAGGATAACTAAGAAACAAAGTAATCACCTATCTAATTTTGTAATCAAAATGCAATAAAATTTGACCCTTAACCACAAGTATTGGTTAAGCTAGCTATGAACAAATTGACAAAGATAAAAAATGACATAGAACCATTACTTTTAACAACATGACAACACCTTATATATGTGTGTGGATAGCTAATTCTTGATAGCATGGTAGGGTAACTCGTGTTGTCTTGATCAACCACTCTCTCTAATGATTCTCTCCCTCCTTTTTTGAGAAGGGGAAAAAACTTCCTTACATTCATATCATCACCATAAAGTAATTAGTATGTAAATCATTATCATACCATAATTTAATTACTAAAAATAATTATATTAATGATTAAACAAAATCATTCTTGATTCTTATATTACCACATTGATATCTATAACTAATCTTGTAATACATCATAAATTTACATCAAATTGGTCAATGCAACAGAACTATAGATTTTCATGTTTTAAATCTATGTTATCTAGACATCAAAATAAATAGGTCACAAAATCTAGTTTATTAAAGTATTAAAAAATGGGGTGTGACAAAGGTATTTAAAATATAATGAAAAACCTTTATTAATGTTAGACAAACCAAAAACCTATAATGCCTATGAAATAATAAACTCTTCAAAGCTTGCAACACTAACAAATATTTTTGAATGATATAATTGAGAGTGGAATTATAGAACACTATCTAAAATATCATTACATTTTTAAATGCACAAAAAAACATCAACTAAATAGATACCATTTATAAGATACTCCCATCTACAATGTATAAGAAAATAATGCCCATAACTATGAGAGAAACCCCATTTCGAGCTCACATTTTAATAAATTTGTATGCATTCAAATATAATGATAACTAGCTTTCCTTAATAGTATCACTCATTGATATGGAAAAATGAAAGAAATATTTTATTTTCACACACTTCAAACAAACAACATATTATAAAAAAGTAGTTGTGAAAGAGATCCTCACCTTTTACATCTTATGAAGCTCAAAACAAATAATGAAACAAAAAATAGTTACCTCTATGCTTCAATAGTTAAGATCTCACCTTTTGTAAGTTGTCACAAACATAACATATCAGGTTAGGCACTCAAGATGCTTCATGAAGAAGATTCAGGTTTCCTTAGGCAATCGATACACATCATGCTCAATTAATGTCAACACTAACTTCAAACCCCAAAAATATCTCTTTTTTTTAACTATCATGAGAGTTGAGAGCAATCCCATATATTATGCCCAAAATAAAATAAACCATCAATAAATTCCCTTTTTTGACACTCTTCTTGCCATCATAAATTGAACTTGATTTTTAATCCCTTCATTCTTTTCTCACTTCGCATATTAAAAATACATAAATCACTTAGCTACAAGTTTCCTTATTTAAATGTGAAATACTATCTAAAAATGTTTACTGACACAAGCAAGAAAATCTATGAAACCACATAGTACAAAGCTTGGATAGCCTATACAACATTACTAAATAAACATTTAGGTTTTCTCAATCTTGTCACTTTTCATCTTAACTTGTTTCCTTGCAATCTATGTAGAATGAGTGGTGAATGTGGGATTGGAGACATTGATGTTATTGATATCTATGATGGCCTCATGTGCATGTTGTTTAGTCTTTCATTTTGGTTCTTAGTGGTTCTATCTATTTGAATCTTAGTTGGTTATGAATGTGACAACAATGACAATACCTTAATGATATGAACACGACAATTTATAGACTAATAAATCCAAGTGCAAGTGAAGGTGGTGATGTGTAGTGATTATGGGACTCAAATAGTGGACATCAAGTAGCAATATTAGAAACAAAAGCAAAGTGTAGAGATGGTGTTGGTGTTGTGCAATAAAACTATTGGCCAACCCCTCCCCTCTACCTCCTCACCACTACAACACAAGTATCAAACCATCTAGATAAATCATTTAGACCTTTTTAATAAAGAAAATGACACCCTAGAAGAAGGTAGTGTTGAAGTTGACAAGGTGGATAGATCAAAGGGAATGTCTTGAAGATGTGTGAGATCTTGACACTCATTAAATAAGGATTTTATCTAGTCAAATATTTTTTAGACAACTTAATCTCTAGCCTTAATAGAAACCTTAATCCAAATGATTATCTCTCTCCTTTTTAAATTTATTTGTCATTAGGCAGAGTTTATCCCATCATGGACTTAACTTCCATTGCTTTGCACCATAAAAGAATCAATTTTTTTTTCTCAATGAAAGCCTACTTAACTCCTCATTATCTTTGCCCGTGAAAAAAATAGATCCTCTTTCACACTCTTCAAATATACAGCTCATGAATAAGAACTATAACCTAAGCAACAACTTGCCTTTCCCCATCACTTGTTATCTACAACTCATGGATCACATTTATCTAGTGTATTGTATGTTGATACTACCAAGTGAAGTCACTATTTTGTATCTTGGCACAAGTAGTTGTGATCTATTTAATGGTTATCTAATTCGATATAATAATTTTTATCTATCAAATTTTAATGACCATTGTATAAGAGCTTGCTACCTCCAAGAGGGAAACACCTATTGGTATAACAATTTTTGTTAATTTATTAATTGGTCACTTACTTTTGATTAAGGGATTTACACTTAAACATTTATTTATTTTTAGATTATTTACCTGTTATAAATTAAATAATTAATAATTATTTTATTTAAGAATTTGTGTTCGAATAATTTATTTTTAAATTATATAAATAATAGATTCTATTTGTAATTTTTTATTAGACATATTAATGATAGATTGAGTAATTCAAACAATTAAATTTATTTAATTATAATATTTAAGTTCATTTTATTAATACAAAATGTATTATAGAAGTCTTCAATCTAAAATTTAAGAGGAATCTAATTGGAAAAAAGTTTGTATCAACACAACATTAAAATTAATTAAAGATAATGACAATTGATATGATTTTGTTGATTGAATAATCAAGGAACATTTTTTTATCTAGGGAATACACTAGAAAGTGTAAAATGTTATACTTAGATATTATTTTAATAAAAAATATTTATTTATAATTTTCTAATTATAAATCAATTGATGTATTGTGAATTTATCTATTTATTGATATATATTTTTTAGATGATATGTATTGTGCAAGCCTTCAAAGTAAGACTTAAGAGGAAGCTAACCATATGAAAGTTTTTATTAACATAGCATTAACGTATATTATGTCCTTTTGCATGATACTTATACAAGAGCGATACACCACTCAAGATAAAAAAATTATAATTTATAAAGGACATGAAAATCAATTAAGATCGAGAAACTAATACAACTTTTAAAATTTGCTAAGATATTGATTTTTTTGAGCTCAAACTAAGATTTTTTTGTTCCTCTCTTCATCTTAATGATAGATAGTGGAGTATAATAAGAAAATATTGATGTAAAAACTCTCACATATTTGTATCTAGAAGTATTTATGATTTCAAATAAAATTGTCAATATCGCTCTGTAAATTGATAGTTGTACAAGTGTAATTGTAATAATAGTAGTCATGCCTATGATAATAGTAGTCATGCTTGTGATAATGGTAGTCATGCTTAAATGATAATGTTAGCTACACTTGTGATAATGATGATTGTACTTGTGGTAGTTGTGATTTTTATTGTGAGAGTGGTAATTGCATTTATATTGGTGATAATTATCTCATACTAAAATTGTACTCGTGTCATTAAG